>CAJNDT010003489.1:0-22517 GCA_905221615.1 Symbiodinium sp. CCMP2592
TACTAACCACTATACTACAGCGGATTCTGCATGGATGTCCAGTCATCCCTCCCAACTTGTGCTGGGCGAAATGAAAAAATGCGCCACATCATCACTTTAACCGGGCAGCTTCGATCGGGCAACGAGTCAGTCGGGGCCGTTCCCATACAAGCATAAAAACAGCAACACATTGCAGAAGACTGCTATAGATTCGTCACGATCAATTTGGATCGAGCCCAAAGATCGAGAACATGGTGCACTTTGTGATTGATGTTTAAGGTGTAGGATTTGCGGGTCTGGAGTTTAGGGTTTAGGGTTTAGGGTTCAGGGTTCAAGGCTTCGAAAAAAAAACAGATTCTTTTGAGGTTTAGTTTGAATTTAAGGCTTCGGGTTTAGGGTTTAGGGTTTAGGGTTCAGGGGTTCAGGGGTTCCACAGCAATTTTTTTTAAGGTTTAATTAGTTTAATTTGCATTACAATTTACAACAAATGCATGCTCTGCACCCACTTGCAGGAACACCCACCGTGGGGCTCGAACCCACGACCACAAGGTTAAGGGCCTTGCGCTCTGCCGACTGAGCTAGGCGGGCTTCTGTGAGATCTCGCAATGCATCCCACATCATCGGTGGCTACAGGTTGCAAAAGACCAGTGCCACCCGTATGTTTTTTTCGGCACACAATAGAAAAGGACAGGCAAGCTTCTTGGCCGGTGAGCTTTCCAAACCCTGCGACAGGACTTACTCAACCCATTCAAAAGCTTGCGGTGGATCAAGATTTTTTCTGCTGCGGTTCTGAAAAATCACACAAGCAGCTGCAATAAGCCTTGGACCCCTCCTTCGAGCTGGTTGAAACTGACGACAAAACTTGCAAGCAGCCGAAGTTATTTGCATAGGATTCGGTACACAGAACCGAACCACAAGCCGTAGCTTGGTTCTGCACACGCACATCTGCAATCCAATAATATTCCGCCACCGGGACTCGAACCCGGGTCGCTCGGGTGAGGGCCGAGTATCCTAACCAGCTAGACTATAGCGGATCTTGCAGCTGTTTCGGACCCAAGCCAGCAATATCCTTGCACCGCCATGTCGACATATGACAGCAGCATCATCAGCAAGCATGATCACAAGCTGCTAATGGTTAGCTAATGCAGCTAACGTTCAGGTTGCACTGAGCCCGCCCGGAAACAGCCCGCCATGGCCAGCACTCAGCACTGCAGCAGGGCTCTGTGCACAGATCATGGTTCTTGCGCCATTCTTCAACTGCGGGCGAGCCAGCGATGCATGTCAGCCGCAACATAGCCCCCTACGGGGATCGAACCCGTGACCATACGCTTACGGAGCGCATGCTCTACCAACTGAGCTAAAGAGGCTGCTGCTGGGTTTCGAAGACAAGCAAACCAAAGACCTAGGCTGTCAAAACACCCAATCAGACTCCGGGCCGACATGCTGCCCAATATCGGAAAGTTTTGAGCCGAGGCCGAGGACTTGGGCAAAGACTGAGACTGGGCAAACCAACTCGGCGGACAATCGTGACGGAAGGTCGGGCAATATAGGGCTACAAGTCAGGTTGCTGGCGGGCATCCGCAGAGCAGATGTCAGTTTGCCCGAGTGGTTAAGGGGGTGGACTTAAGATCCACTGCACGCAAGTGCGCATGGGCTCGAACCCCATAGCTGACACACGGTTTGCTGAGAATGATTTACCATCAATTGAACATTCCTTGCACCCTTGATTATCGAAAGAAAAAAGCAACTGAGTTTGCCACAGCACAAAGCGGCTATTGCCACAAACTCCGTACAAAGGATACGATACACACACCGACTTGCGCGTGTCCCCCGGCACAGGCACCAGGCTAATCCTCTCCGTGTCGTTCCCCTGTTCCAACCTGCCCGGATTTATCCCGGCAGAAACCATCTTTGCAACATGTCCTGCACCCTGCTTTGACTCGGCAAGCGGCTTACATAAAGCAAGTGCTTGATGCGGCAGTCCATTTGATCGGTTTACAAACTACAGGGACACACTGAGCTTGTAAATTCGAGGTTTGGATCAGCCTGGCTCAAACATTGCCCCTGAGGGAGACCGCAAGCCGCAGAAGCCAGGGGCCGCATCCTTGACATGGGAGGCTGGCCTTGTTCTAGCTTTAAAACTCCCTGCATCAAAGCTCAGTCGGCACAACTTCTGTCCAGGGCCTGCATTTATAATGAACACGGTTTGCTTCGTGTCGTTCCGCTTCCTTGCATTCCTTAACAAGATGCTGCAAGCCTGAGCACATCGGAAAGAAAAAAACTTGGTACACTTCTCGATTTGTGCGTGTCATCCTTGCGCAGGGGCCATGCTAATCTTCTCTGTATCGTTCCAATTTTATCGGATGATCCCCGAAGGGAATCCGGCAAATCCTGCCTCTGGGATGAACACATTGTCCAGGCACCAGTCGACGATCTCGCACATCTGGACAGTGGTGCTTTGGCGGGCTGCAGCACAAGAAAGCTGACAGCACCCTAAGCGCTTCCCAGCCGGTCCCCCAGGCCAGTACTAGGCGGGCTCTCCACCGCTTAACTTCGGAGGTCGAAAGAGATCCGGTGCATTCGGTGAGATATGGCCGTCAGCGGCTCATGGCGATCAGCCTTGCCATGCAGAAACAGCAATGCCACCGAGACTTCCACAGACTCCAAAGCCCGAAAACTCGATGTTAGAAGAAAGAGCACAGCCCGAACACAGGGGTTCGTGCTGCTAAGCTGCTAAGCCAAGTGTACATTCATTCCGTTCCTCTCAAGCTGCACCTTGCTCAACTTACATCTCTCCTGTCACCCCAAAAATATACCCCAAAAAAGTGGAGTGGCACACATTCATGCCACCAGAGGTCACTGCCATCCATTCAAGCTCACTCTCTCCCATCTGCTTGCAGTGTTGAGTTTTGCCTGCTCTGTTGCCAGCCTGAGCCTTCCTCAATCTTTGCCTGCCAGGTTAGCACAGACTACTCTATGCCAACCTTGCAGTCTGCAAGCTAAAGGGAGGTGAGCTCTCCACATGAAGGGCAGGACTTGGGGACAGTAGTTGCCCTCCTCCACCCAAGCCCCGGAGGTGACAGGATGATATGATCCCAGCACAACTGCTTGAAGGGGTTTTGTCGCTGCCAGATATGATTGAAAAGCATCTGGCAATTATAGAAGAACACTGGCTTCCTCATCTTGCCCGCCCTTGGTCTCGCACCAATTGATTTCCATGTCAGTTCTGGCTCTCGTTGCAGAGGGTTCCATGTGGGTTCGCTCCAAGATCAAGAAGGTTTGTAGCCAGTGTTCCATGTTTTTCTGCAAGTGGAAAAGGCCTGCTGTGAAGCAAGGGCCCGATTTGTACCTTGAGCCAAAATGGCTACGGTGCTTGCAGCATGTGATTTGCACTCCAGCCACGAAAATGTCAAAAGATTTCCCTCATGTCTGCATTCCTCCTGCAAAGTGAAGAGCGTCATCTTTGCTCAGGCAACCGTCACCTTTGACCCTCTCAGCATCGTTCTAGTTTTGCCGGATTAGGACATACTGAAATTTTAAAATAACCTGGTTCGAACAACTCTTGCCATAAAGATTGGGATATACTGAGTTTTTCAAACAGCCCGGTTCGAACATCTCTTGCCACAAAGGCTAGGACATACTGAGTTTTTAAAATAACCTGGTTCAACAAGACATACTGAGTTCTCTTGCTAACATACTGAGTTTTTGAAATAACCTGTTTGGAACATCTCTTGCCACGAGATCAGGACATACTGAGTTTTTAAAATAACCTGGCTCGAACATCTCTTGTTACAAGATCAGGACATACTGAGCTTGAAAACCTGGTTCGCACATCTCTTGCCACAAAGATTAGGACAGACTGAATTTGCCAAATACCCCGGTTCGAACATCTCTTGCCACAATGGTAAGGACATACTGAGTTGTTACAAGAAATAAACCGGTTCGGACATCTCTTGCCACCAGATCAAGACATTCCAAGTTCTCTTGCCACAAAGCTAAAGACATACTGAGTTTTTAAAGGAACCTGGTTCGAACATCTCTTGCTACAAGATCAGGACTGCGTTTTTTTAAAAAACTGGTTCGAACATCTCTGGCCACAAAGATTGTGAGTTTTCCAAAAAGCCCGGTTCGGACATCTCTTGCCACAAACGAATATCTGAGTTTAAAGAATAAACTGGTTCCACCAGATCAAGCAAGACATTCTAGGTTCTCTTGCCACAAAGCTAAGACATACTGATTTTTGAAATAACTTGGTTCGAACATCTCTTGCTTCAAGATCAGGACACACTGAGTTTGTTCAAAAAACTGGTTCGTTCATCTCTGGCCACAAGAGATTGTGAGTTGTTTTTACAGCTAATCTGAGTTTAAAATGAAAACTGGTTTGAACATCTCTTGCCACCAAGCTAAGACATTGCTGAGTTCGCTGCAAGATCACGAGAAACTGAGTTTTCAGAATTACCTGACACATTTCTGCAAGATTTGAAATTTTGTCAAATAGTCCGGTTCAGATATCTTTGGCGTGAAAGAACACATTCAACAAAGTTTCAAAAACAAACTGGTTCAAAATCACACCTGCTAAAAAATACTGAGTTCCAAAAAAAACTCTTGAACTCCAACAAATACATTGCAAAGACAAACTGCAAGTCAAACAAAGTTGCAGCGACTAAACTTCTTGGAACACTTCAAATTGCTCAAAATCTTCGTTTTGCTGGAATTTTGGCATGAACAAAAACATTCTCTGACTAATTCGGTGTGGAACACGACTCTTGTGCCATACTAGATCACAGGGAAAAACAACCTTCCAACAGCTCGCTTACAGCTGCAAGGAAGCTTAGCCGAGTCGTTTCTTCTGCATCTGGCAGATCCAAGTAACAAAGCACACACACACACACACAAGCCTTGCAAAGAACTCATTGTTTAAAAAACTTGGTACACTTCTCGATTTGTGCGTGTCATCCTTGCGCAGGGGCCATGCTAATCTTCTCTGTATCGTTCCAATTTTATCGGATGATCCCCGAAGGGAATCCGGCAAGTGGTGCATCAGCTATGTGCATGTTTGTTGTTTCGGCACAATGCGACAATCTTGCACATTTCGAAGATGACGACGACACCTTGCATTTTCCTTGCCACTGCCACACCTTACAGAAGCATGCAAGGCTGCAAGACAAAAAGCCCAAATACAGTCTTCATCCACAAGCCACACCCACAACTCCACATTTGCCAGTGAAAAAAAAGGCCCCGAGTTGGAACTTGTCTCACCTACCCGACCGAGCCCGGAAATCCAATGGTTTCCGCAGAAGACACTTTGGCCGAGCGGCTAAGGCGTCGGCCTGCTAAGCCGATGGGGTCTCCCCGCGTGGGCTCGAATCCCACAGGTGTCGATTTATCTGGCTTTGGGTTTAGAAGAACATGCGATATCCAGAAAGAACGACATCTCAGGACAAGCTGCAGCCATCCCCATGTCTGTTGTATTCCCAGTGGATGGTGCAGCCCAATCACAAGAAAGCTGACAGCACCCTAAGCGCTTCCCAGCCGGTCCCCCAGGCCAGTACTAGGCGGGCTCTCCACCGCTTAACTTCGGAGGTCGAAAGAGATCCGGTGCATTCGGTGAGATATGGCCGTCAGCGGGGACAGGATCAGCAGCCTTCTCGTGCAAAAACAAAGCCTTGGCGTGGCTGCCCATCGCCGAGAAACCAAAAAGTATCCGTTCGAGATCAACTAAGCGGCAATAATTTTGGAGCTTTGGTCTTGGAAGCAACTTTGCTAAAGGTGGCATCAAAAGAAGTTGTCGATTAAAGAGCAACCCAGGCAAAGGATGGTATGAACGGATAAGTGTGGCTCCGGCGAGTGCACAGTCCTCTCCACCTTTGTCAATCTGGCTCCGGTGAGTGCACAGTCCTCACAAGCTCCACCTTTGTCAACCGCCTTTTGCATGTCTCTTGCCACCCCAAAAATATACCCCAAAAAAAGTGGAGTGGCACACATTCATGCCACCAGAGGTCACTGCCATCCATTCAAGCTCACTCTCTCCCATCTGCTTGCAGTGTTGAGTTTTGCCTGCTCTGTTGCCAGCCTGAGCCTTTCCTCAATCTTTGCCTGCCAGGTTAGCACAGACTACTCTATGCTAACCTTGCAGTCTGCAAGCTAAAGGGAGGTGAGCTCTCCACATGAAGGGCAGGACTTGGGGACAGTAGTTGCCCTCCTCCACCCAAGCCCCGGAGGTGACAGGATGATATGATCCCAGCACAACTGCCTGAAGAGGTTTTGTCGCTTCCAGAGCCAATCGAGTCTCCCTGAGAAGCATACGGCAAATGGGGTGTGCAAGAAGATGGGCGGTTTCTGTCCAATCCTAGAATCCTAGAAGGCTTCTGGGACACGGTGTTTCATCCCGAGGCCAAGCAACTGCTGCAAAGGCAGAGACCCGTTCCCTGTCTTCAGCATATGTTCCCGAGGCCAGCAGCAACAAAAGGCCTGCTGTGAAGCAAGGGCCCGATTTGTACCTTGAGCCAAAATGGCTACGGTACTGGCATTATGCACAGTACACAGAACGGTCTCCATCAAGCAATGCTGGTCCCAGATGTGCTCATGGCCAGTCGTCAAAACAACCCTGCATATTATGCGGTGAAGAAACAAAACGTAGCTGCAGCGTCCCGGCCGGAATCCGTTGCATCGACCAAGCAACAACACACTCTTCCACTCGTGCATGTCAGCCTGACACACAGCCTTGTTGTTCTCGGTCCTAAGTTCACCAACGACCAAGTCAATCAGCACTTGGCGGTGAAGTCACATCTGTTTACCATGGGTCTTGGCAAAAGTGATCCTGGTAGGACTCGAACCTACAATCCCCGGCTCCGTAGGCCGATGCCTTATCCATTGGGCCACAGGACCTGTGCTGGAGCGGAGCTTGAAACTGAAACAAGTCATTGGTCTGATCTTGCCAACTCAAGCTGGCAGCTAACCAGCTAACACGTGCCCTGTGCCCAGCTGCCAACTTTAACACCGATGGTCTTGCACAAAAAAGTTCGCCGTGTTTGGCACAGCTGCCCTGCATGTGTATGCATCCTCGGAAACTCCGAGGCACGACTCCAACAAGCAGCATATCCTACTGCCCAGCAGTGGCAGATAAGCCTGTCGCAACTGTTAACCCCAGGATTCCCTCACAAAAAGCTGACAGCACCCTAAGCGCTTCCCAGCCGGTCCCCCAGGCCAGTACTAGGCGGGCTCTCCACCGCTTAACTTCGGAGGTCGAAAGAGATCCGGTGCATTCGGTGAGATATGGCCGTCAGCGAGCACAGTATATTTCAAAAGACCTAACAATTCGGGACTCGAAACCCGAATAGGTATACCATTTGACCGAAGAGTTAGCACGAGCAGGTTCGGGATTGGTTCGGGCTCCATGCCGGGTGTCAAATCGAAAAAAAACGGGTTGGACCGTTGTTCTAAATTGATCAGCATGCTTTCGTTTTATGTTTTCTTGGGTAGTTCTTACGACGTGACAACCGTACGTACAGCATTCTCAGAGGTCTCATAGCTCAGTTGGTTAGAGCGTACGGCCAATAACCGTAAGGTCCGCGGTTCGAGCCCGCGTGGGACCACTATTGAATTAGAACGATGCCAACATCTGATGCTGATTAGCAGATGTAGTAAATCTGGAGCAGTGTTCGTCTAGTTTTTTGATGTTCTTTTCTGACTACACTACACCGTCCAGGTTAGCTTCGGTTCGTCTGCTGCTTGAGTGCACACACTGTGTGCGTCGACACTGCACTAGACACGGGGACGGCTTGCAATGCGAACCATAACAAGGACAGTTTGGCCGAGTGGTCTAAGGCGCTGGCTTCAGGCGCCAGTCCGTAAGGGCGTGGGTTCGAACCCCACAGCTGTCACTTGCACTAACAGGATACGGTGCTGCTGGTCCAGTCAAGTCAAACATCATTTAATGCAAAGCTTGAAGATGATCTGCCGAAACAAAGAATCCGCATTGTTCAAAAAAGCCATCATCCTGCAGGTCGTGCTGGGGAAGCAACTTCCGCTGCACTTTCCTATCATGGCTTTCTCTGATTGCAGTAACAGTAACACCCTGGCTTTCCTGCAAAGGAAAAACACGTAGCAAGCAAGTCCACAGCATGGCACACTGCCATGCAGGAGAACTTGTGCCGTTGAGAACACTCATCTTAACACATCCAAAGCTCCGCCGCCGGGAATTGAACCCGGGTCTTCCGCGTGACAGGCGGAAATACTAACCACTATACTACAGCGGATTCTGCATGGATGTCCAGTCATCCCTCCCAAATTGTGCTGGGCGAAATGAAAAAATGCGCCACATCATCACTTTAACCGGGCAGCTTCGATCGGGCAACGAGTCAGTCGGGGCCGTTCCCATACAAGCATAAAAACAGCAACACATTGCAGAAGACTGCTATAGATTCGTCACGATCAATTTGGATCGAGCCCAAAGATCGAGAACATGGTGCACTTTGTGATTGATGTTTAAGGTTTAGGATTTGCGGGTCTGGAGTTTAGGGTTTAGGGTTTAGGGTTCGCAGCTGTAAGCGAGCTGTTGGAAGGTTGTTTTTCCCTGTGATCTAGTATGGCACAAGAGTCGTGTTCCACACCGAATTAGTCAGAGAATGTTTTTGTTCATGCCAAAATTCCAGCAAAACGAAGATTTTGAGCAATTTGAAGTGTTCCAAGAAGTTTAGTCGCTGCAACTTTGTTTGACTTGCAGTTTGTCTTTGCAATGTATTTGTTGGAGTTCAAGAGTTTTTTTTGGAACTCAGTATTTTTTAGCAGGTGTGATTTTGAACCAGTTTGTTTTTGAAACTTTGTTGAATGTGTTCTTTCACGCCAAAGATATCTGAACCGGACTATTTGACAAAATTTCAAATCTTGCAGAAATGTGTCAGGTAATTCTGAAAACTCAGTTTCTCGTGATCTTGCAGCGAACTCAGCAATGTCTTAGCTTGGTGGCAAGAGATGTTCAAACCAGTTTTCATTTTAAACTCAGATTAGCTGTAAAAACAACTCACAATCTCTTGTGGCCAGAGATGAACGAACCAGTTTTTTGAACAAACTCAGTGTGTCCTGATCTTGAAGCAAGAGATGTTCGAACCAAGTTATTTCAAAAATCAGTATGTCTTAGCTTTGTGGCAAGAGAACCTAGAATGTCTTGCTTGATCTGGTGGAACCAGTTTATTCTTTAAACTCAGATATTCGTTTGTGGCAAGAGATGTCCGAACCGGGCTTTTTGGAAAACTCACAATCTTTGTGGCCAGAGATGTTCGAACCAGTTTTTTAAAAAAACGCAGTCCTGATCTTGTAGCAAGAGATGTTCGAACCAGGTTCCTTTAAAAACTCAGTATGTCTTTAGCTTTGTGGCAAGAGAACTTGGAATGTCTTGATCTGGTGGCAAGAGATGTCCGAACCGGTTTATTTCTTGTAACAACTCAGTATGTCCTTACCATTGTGGCAAGAGATGTTCGAACCGGGGTATTTGGCAAATTCAGTCTGTCCTAATCTTTGTGGCAAGAGATGTGCGAACCAGGTTTTCAAGCTCAGTATGTCCTGATCTTGTAACAAGAGATGTTCGAGCCAGGTTATTTTAAAAACTCAGTATGTCCTGATCTCGTGGCAAGAGATGTTCCAAACAGGTTATTTCAAAAACTCAGTATGTTAGCAAGAGAACTCAGTATGTCTTGTTGAACCAGGTTATTTTAAAAACTCAGTATGTCCTAGCCTTTGTGGCAAGAGATGTTCGAACCGGGCTGTTTGAAAAACTCAGTATATCCCAATCTTTATGGCAAGAGTTGTTCGAACCAGGTTATTTTAAAATTTCAGTATGTCCTAATCCGGCAAAACTAGAACGATGCTGAGAGGGTCAAAGGTGACGGTTGCCTGAGCAAAGATGACGCTCTTCACTTTGCAGGAGGAATGCAGACATGAGGGAAATCTTTTGACATTTTCGTGGCTGGAGTGCAAATCACATGCTGCAAGCACCGTAGCCATTTTGGCTCAAGGTACAAATCGGGCCCTTGCTTCACAGCAGGCCTTTTCCACTTGCAGAAAAACATGGAACACTGGCTACAAACCTTCTTGATCTTGGAGCGAACCCACATGGAACCCTCTGCAACGAGAGCCAGAACTGACATGGAAATCAATTGGTGCGAGACCAAGGGCGGGCAAGATGAGGAAGCCAGTGTTCTTCTATAATTGCCAGATGCTTTTCAATCATATCTGGAAGCGACAAAACCCCTTCAAGCAGTTGTGCTGGGATCATATCATCCTGTCACCTCCGGGGCTTGGGTGGAGGAGGGCAACTACTGTCCCCAAGTCCTGCCCTTCATGTGGAGAGCTCACCTCCCTTTAGCTTGCAGACTGCAAGGTTGGCATAGAGTAGTCTGTGCTAACCTGGCAGGCAAAGATTGAGGGAAGGCTCAGGCTGGCAACAGAGCAGGCAAAACTCAACACTGCAAGCAGATGGGAGAGAGTGAGCTTGAATGGATGGCAGTGACCTCTGGTGGCATGAATGTGTGCCACTCCACTTTTTTGGGGTATATTTTTGGGGTGACAGGAGAGATGTAAGTTGAGCAAGGTGCAGCTTGAGAGGAACGGAATGAATGTACACTTGGCTTAGCAGCTTAGCAGCACGAACCCCTGTGTTCGGGCTGTGCTCTTTCTTCTAACATCGAGTTTTCGGGCTTTGGAGTCTGTGGAAGTCTCGGTGGCATTGCTGTTTCTGCATGGCAAGGCTGATCGCCATGAGCCGCTGACGGCCATATCTCACCGAATGCACCGGATCTCTTTCGACCTCCGAAGTTAAGCGGTGGAGAGCCCGCCTAGTACTGGCCTGGGGGACCGGCTGGGAAGCGCTTAGGGTGCTGTCAGCTTTCTTGTGCTGCAGCCCGCCAAAGCACCACTGTCCAGATGTGCGAGATCGTCGACTGGTGCCTGGACAATGTGTTCATCCCAGAGGCAGGATTTGCCGGATTCCCTTCGGGGATCATCCGATAAAATTGGAACGATACAGAGAAGATTAGCATGGCCCCTGCGCAAGGATGACACGCACAAATCGAGAAGTGTACCAAGTTTTTTTCTTTCCGATGTGCTCAGGCTTGCAGCATCTTGTTAAGGAATGCAAGGAAGCGGAACGACACGAAGCAAACCGTGTTCATTATAAATGCAGGCCCTGGACAGAAGTTGTGCCGACTGAGCTTTGATGCAGGGAGTTTTAAAGCTAGAACAAGGCCAGCCTCCCATGTCAAGGATGCGGCCCCTGGCTTCTGCGGCTTGCGGTCTCCCTCAGGGGCAATGTTTGAGCCAGGCTGATCCAAACCTCGAATTTACAAGCTCAGTGTGTCCCTGTAGTTTGTAAACCGATCAAATGGACTGCCGCATCAAGCACTTGCTTTATGTAAGCCGCTTGCCGAGTCAAAGCAGGGTGCAGGACATGTTGCAAAGATGGTTTCTGCCGGGATAAATCCGGGCAGGTTGGAACAGGGGAACGACACGGAGAGGATTAGCCTGGTGCCTGTGCCGGGGGGACACGCGCAAGTCGGTGTGTGTATCGTATCCTTTGTACGGAGTTTGTGGCAATAGCCGCTTTGTGCTGTGGCAAACTCAGTTGCTTTTTTCTTTCGATAATCAAGGGTGCAAGGAATGTTCAATTGATGGTAAATCATTCTCAGCAAACCGTGTGTCAGCTATGGGGTTCGAGCCCATGCGCACTTGCGTGCAGTGGATCTTAAGTCCACCCCCTTAACCACTCGGGCAAACTGACATCTGCTCTGCGGATGCCCGCCAGCAACCTGACTTGTAGCCCTATATTGCCCGACCTTCCGTCACGATTGTCCGCCGAGTTGGTTTGCCCAGTCTCAGTCTTTGCCCAAGTCCTCGGCCTCGGCTCAAAACTTTCCGATATTGGGCAGCATGTCGGCCCGGAGTCTGATTGGGTGTTTTGACAGCCTAGGTCTTTGGTTTGCTTGTCTTCGAAACACAGCAGCAGCCTCTTTAGCTCAGTTGGTAGAGCATGCGCTCCGTAAGCGTATGGTCACGGGTTCGATCCCCGTAGGGGGCTATGTTGCGGCTGACATGCATCGCTGGCTCGCCCGCAGTTGAAGAATGGCGCAAGAACCATGATCTGTGCACAGAGCCCTGCTGCAGTGCTGAGTGCTGGCCATGGCGGGCTGTTTCCGGGCGGGCTCAGTGCAACCTGAACGTTAGCTGCATTAGCTAACCATTAGCAGCTTGTGATCATGCTTGCTGATGATGCTGCTGTCATATGTCGACATGGCGGTGCAAGGATATTGCTGGCTTGGGTCCGAAACAGCTGCAAGATCCGCTATAGTCTAGCTGGTTAGGATACTCGGCCCTCACCCGAGCGACCCGGGTTCGAGTCCCGGTGGCGGAATATTATTGGATTGCAGATGTGCGTGTGCAGAACCAAGCTACGGCTTGTGGTTCGGTTCTGTGTACCGAATCCTATGCAAATAACTTCGGCTGCTTGCAAGTTTTGTCGTCAGTTTCAACCAGCTCGAAGGAGGGGTCCAAGGCTTATTGCAGCTGCTTGTGTGATTTTTCAGAACCGCAGCAGAAAAAATCTTGATCCACCGCAAGCTTTTGAATGGGTTGAGTAAGTCCTGTCGCAGGGTTTGGAAAGCTCACCGGCCAAGAAGCTTGCCTGTCCTTTTCTATTGTGTGCCGAAAAAAACATACGGGTGGCACTGGTATTTTGCAACCTGTAGCCACCGATGATGTGGGATGCATTGCGAGATCTCACAGAAGCCCGCCTAGCTCAGTCGGCAGAGCGCAAGGCCCTTAACCTTGTGGTCGTGGGTTCGAGCCCCACGGTGGGTGTTCCTGCAAGTGGGTGCAGAGCATGCATTTGTTGTAAATTGTAATGCAAATTAAACTAATTAAACCTTAAAAAAAAATTGCTGTGGAACCCCTGAACCCCTGAACCCTAAACCCTAAACCCTAAACCCGAAGCCTTAAATTCAAACTAAACCTCAAAAGAATCTGTTTTTTTTTCGAAGCCTTGAACCCTGAACCCTAAACCCTAAACCCTAAACTCCAGACCCGCAAATCCTAAACCTTAAACATCAATCACAAAGTGCACCATGTTCTCGATCTTTGGGCTCGATCCAAATTGATCGTGACGAATCTATAGCAGTCTTCTGCAATGTGTTGCTGTTTTTATGCTTGTATGGGAACGGCCCCGACTGACTCGTTGCCCGATCGAAGCTGCCCGGTTAAAGTGATGATGTGGCGCATTTTTTCATTTCGCCCAGCACAATTTGGGAGGGATGACTGGACATCCATGCAGAATCCGCTGTAGTATAGTGGTTAGTATTTCCGCCTGTCACGCGGAAGACCCGGGTTCAATTCCCGGCGGCGGAGCTTTGGATGTGTTAAGATGAGTGTTCTCAACGGCACAAGTTCTCCTGCATGGCAGTGTGCCATGCTGTGGACTTGCTTGCTACGTGTTTTTCCTTTGCAGGAAAGCCAGGGTGTTACTGTTACTGCAATCAGAGAAAGCCATGATAGGAAAGTGCAGCGGAAGTTGCTTCCCCAGCACGACCTGCAGGATGATGGCTTTTTTGAACAATGCGGATTCTTTGTTTCGGCAGATCATCTTCAAGCTTTGCATTAAATGATGTTTGACTTGACTGGACCAGCAGCACCGTATCCTGTTAGTGCAAGTGACAGCTGTGGGGTTCGAACCCACGCCCTTACGGACTGGCGCCTGAAGCCAGCGCCTTAGACCACTCGGCCAAACTGTCCTTGTTATGGTTCGCATTGCAAGCCGTCCCCGTGTCTAGTGCAGTGTCGACGCACACAGTGTGTGCACTCAAGCAGCAGACGAACCGAAGCTAACCTGGACGGTGTAGTGTAGTCAGAAAAGAACATCAAAAAACTAGACGAACACTGCTCCAGATTTACTACATCTGCTAATCAGCATCAGATGTTGGCATCGTTCTAATTCAATAGTGGTCCCACGCGGGCTCGAACCGCGGACCTTACGGTTATTGGCCGTACGCTCTAACCAACTGAGCTATGAGACCTCTGAGAATGCTGTACGTACGGTTGTCACGTCGTAAGAACTACCCAAGAAAACATAAAACGAAAGCATGCTGATCAATTTAGAACAACGGTCCAACCCGTTTTTTTTCGATTTGACACCCGGCATGGAGCCCGAACCAATCCCGAACCTGCTCGTGCTAACTCTTCGGTCAAATGGTATACCTATTCGGGTTTCGAGTCCCGAATTGTTAGGTCTTTTGAAATATACTGTGCTCGCTGACGGCCATATCTCACCGAATGCACCGGATCTCTTTCGACCTCCGAAGTTAAGCGGTGGAGAGCCCGCCTAGTACTGGCCTGGGGGACCGGCTGGGAAGCGCTTAGGGTGCTGTCAGCTTTTTGTGAGGGAATCCTGGGGTTAACAGTTGCGACAGGCTTATCTGCCACTGCTGGGCAGTAGGATATGCTGCTTGTTGGAGTCGTGCCTCGGAGTTTCCGAGGATGCATACACATGCAGGGCAGCTGTGCCAAACACGGCGAACTTTTTTGTGCAAGACCATCGGTGTTAAAGTTGGCAGCTGGGCACAGGGCACGTGTTAGCTGGTTAGCTGCCAGCTTGAGTTGGCAAGATCAGACCAATGACTTGTTTCAGTTTCAAGCTCCGCTCCAGCACAGGTCCTGTGGCCCAATGGATAAGGCATCGGCCTACGGAGCCGGGGATTGTAGGTTCGAGTCCTACCAGGATCACTTTTGCCAAGACCCATGGTAAACAGATGTGACTTCACCGCCAAGTGCTGATTGACTTGGTCGTTGGTGAACTTAGGACCGAGAACAACAAGGCTGTGTGTCAGGCTGACATGCACGAGTGGAAGAGTGTGTTGTTGCTTGGTCGATGCAACGGATTCCGGCCGGGACGCTGCAGCTACGTTTTGTTTCTTCACCGCATAATATGCAGGGTTGTTTTGACGACTGGCCATGAGCACATCTGGGACCAGCATTGCTTGATGGAGACCGTTCTGTGTACTGTGCATAATGCCAGTACCGTAGCCATTTTGGCTCAAGGTACAAATCGGGCCCTTGCTTCACAGCAGGCCTTTTGTTGCTGCTGGCCTCGGGAACATATGCTGAAGACAGGGAACGGGTCTCTGCCTTTGCAGCAGTTGCTTGGCCTCGGGATGAAACACCGTGTCCCAGAAGCCTTCTAGGATTCTAGGATTGGACAGAAACCGCCCATCTTCTTGCACACCCCATTTGCCGTATGCTTCTCAGGGAGACTCGATTGGCTCTGGAAGCGACAAAACCTCTTCAGGCAGTTGTGCTGGGATCATATCATCCTGTCACCTCCGGGGCTTGGGTGGAGGAGGGCAACTACTGTCCCCAAGTCCTGCCCTTCATGTGGAGAGCTCACCTCCCTTTAGCTTGCAGACTGCAAGTTTAGCATAGAGTAGTCTGTGCTAACCTGGCAGGCAAAGATTGAGGAAAGGCTCAGGCTGGCAACAGAGCAGGCAAAACTCAACACTGCAAGCAGATGGGAGAGAGTGAGCTTGAATGGATGGCAGTGACCTCTGGTGGCATGAATGTGTGCCACTCCACTTTTTTGGGGTATATTTTTGGGGTGGCAAGAGACATGCAAAAGGCGGTTGACAAAGGTGGAGCTTGTGAGTACTGTGCACTCACCGGAGCCAGATTGACAAAGGTGGAGAGGACTGTGCACTCGCCGGAGCCACACTTATCCGTTCATACCATCCTTTGCCTGGGTTGCTCTTTAATCGACAACTTCTTTTGATGCCACCTTTAGCAAAGTTGCTTCCAAGACAAAAGCTCCAAAATTATTGCCGCTTAGTTGATCTCGAACGGATACTTTTTGGTTTCTCGGCGATGGGCAGCCACGCCAAGGCTTTGTTTTTGCACGAGAAGGCTGCTGATCCTGTCCCCGCTGACGGCCATATCTCACCGAATGCACCGGATCTCTTTCGACCTGCGAAGTTAAGCGGTGGAGAGCCCGCCTAGTACTGGCCTGGGGGACCGGCTGGGAAGCGCTTAGGGTGCTGTCAGCTTTCTTGTGATTGGGCTGCACCATCCACTGGGAATACAACAGACCTGGGGATGGCTGCAGCTTGTCCTGAGATGTCGTTCTTTCTGGATATCGCATGTTCTTCTAAACCCAAAGCCAGATAAATCGACACCTGTGGGATTCGAGCCAACGCGGGGAGACCCCATCGGCTTAGCAGGCCGACGCCTTAGCCGCTCGGCCAAAGTGTCTTCTGCGGAAACCATTGGATTTCCGGGCTCGGTCGGGTAGGTGAGACAAGTTCCAACTCGGGGCCTTTTTTTCACTGGCAAATGTGGAGTTGTGGGTGTGGCTTGTGGATGAAGACTGTATTTGGGCTTTTTCTCTTGCAGCCTTGCATGCTTCTGTAAGGTGTGGCAGTGGCAAGGAAAATGCAAGGTGTCGTCGTCATCTTCGAAATGTGCAAGATTGTTGCATTGTGCCGAAACAACAAACATGCACATAGCTGATGCACCACTTGCCGGATTCCCTTCGGGGATCATCCGATAAAATTGGAACGATACAGAGAAGATTAGCATGGGCCCTGCGCAAGGATGACACGCACAAATCGAGAAGTGTACCAAGTTTTTTAAACAATGAGTTCTTTGCAAGGCTTTGTGTGTGTGTGGGTGCTTTGTTACTTGGATCTGCCAGATGCAGAAGAAACGACTCGGCTAAGCTTCCTTGCAGCTGTAAGCGAGCTGTTGGAAGGTTGTTTTTCCCTGTGATCTAGTATGGCACAAGAGTCGTGTTCCACAACGAATTAGTCAGAGAATGTTTTTGTTCATGCCAAAATTCCAGCAAAACGAAGATTTTGAGCAATTTGAAGTGTTCCAAGAAGTTTAGTCGCTGCAACTTTGTTTGACTTGCAGTTTGTCTTTGCAATGTATTTGTTGGAGTTCAAGAGTTTTTTTTTGGAACTCAGTATTTTTTAGCAGGTGTGATTTTGAACCAGTTTGTTTTTGAAACTTTGTTGAATGTGTTCTTTCACGCCAAAGATATCTGAACCGGACTATTTGACAAAATTTGAAATCTTGCAGAAATGTGTCAGGTAATTCTGAAAACTCAGTTTCTCGTGATCTTGCAGCGAACTCAGCAATGTCTTAGCTTGGTGGCAAGAGATGTTCAAACCAGTTTTCATTTTAAACTCAGATTAGCCGTAAAAACAACTCACAATCTCTTGTGGCCAGAGATGAACGAACCAGTTTTTTGAACAAACTCAGTGTGTCCTGATCTTGAAGCAAGAGATGTTCGAACCAAGTTATTTCAAAAATCAGTATGTCTTAGCTTTGTGGCAAGAGAACCTAGAATGTCTTGCTTGATCTGGTGGAACCAGTTTATTCTTTAAACTCAGATATTCGTTTTTGGCAAGAGATGTCCGAACCGGGCTTTTTGGAAAACTCACAATCTTTGTGGCCAGAGATGTTCGAACCAGTTTTTTAAAAAAACGCAGTCCTGATCTTGTAGCAAGAGATGTTCGAACCAGGTTCCTTTAAAAACTCGGTATGTCTTTAGCTTTGTGGCAAGAGAACTTGGAATGTCTTGATCTGGTGGCAAGAGATGTCCGAACCGGTTTATTTCTTGTAACAACTCAGTATGTCCTTACCATTGTGGCAAGAGATGTTCGAACCGGGGTATTTGGCAAATTCAGTCTGTCCTAATCTTTGTGGCAAGAGATGTGCGAACCAGGTTTTCAAGCTCAGTATTTCCTGATCTTGTAACAAGAGATGTTCGAGCCAGGTTATTTTAAAAACTCAGTATGTCCTGATCTCGTGGCAAGAGATGTTCCAAACAGGTTATTTCAAAAACTCAGTATGTTAGCAAGAGAACTCAGTATGTCTTGTTGAACCAGGTTATTTTAAAAACTCAGTATGTCCTAGTCTTTGTGGCAAGAGATGTTCGAACCGGGCTGTTTGAAAAACTCAGTATATCCCAATCTTTATGGCAAGAGTTGTTCGAACCAGGTTATTTTAAAATTTCAGTATGTCCTAATCCGGCAAAACTAGAACGATGCTGAGAGGGTCAAAGGTGACGGTTGCCTGAGCAAAGATGACGCTCTTCACTCTGCAGGAGGAATGCAGACATGAGGGAAATCTTTTGACATTTTCGTGGCTGGAGTGCAAATCACATGCTGCAAGCACCGTAGCCATTTTGGCTCAAGGTACAAATCGGGCCCTTGCTTCACAGCAGGCATTTTCCACTTGCAGAAAAACATGGAACACTGGCTACAAACCTTCTTGATCTTGGAGCGAACCCACATGGAACCCTCTGCAACGAGAGCCAGAACTGACATGGAAATCAATTGGTGCGAGACCAATGGCGGGCAAGATGAGGAAGCCAGTGTTCTTCTATAATTGCCAGATGCTTTTCAATCATATCTGGAAGCGACAAAACCCCTTCAAGCAGTTGTGCTGGGATCATATCATCCTGTCACCTCCCGGGCTTGGGTGGAGGAGGGCAACTACTGTCCCCAAGTCCTGCCCTTCATGTGGAGAGCTCACCTCCCTTTAGCTTGCAGACTGCAAGGTTGGCATAGAGTAGTCTGTGCTAACCTGGCAGGCACAGATTGAGGGAAGGCTCAGGCTGGCAACAGAGCAGGCAAAACTCAACACTGCAAGCAGATGGGAGAGAGTGAGCTTGAATGGATGGCAGTGACCTCTGGTGGCATGAATGTGTGCCACTCCAGTTTTTTGGGGTATATTTTTGGGGTGACAGGAGAGATGTAAGTTGAGCAAGGTGCAGCTTGAGAGGAACGGAATGAATGTACACTTGGCTTAGCAGCTTAGCAGCACGAACCCCTGTGTTCGGGCTGTGCTCGTTCTTCTAACATCGAGTTTTCGGGCTTTGGAGTCTGTGGAAGTCTCGGTGGCATTGCTGTTTCTGCATGGCAAGGCTGATCGCCATGAGCCGCTGACGGCCATATCTCACCGAATGCACCGGATCTCTTTCGACCTCCGAAGTTAAGCGGTGGAGAGCCCGCCTAGTACGGGCCTGGGGGACCGGCTGGGAAGCGCTTAGGGTGCTGTCAGCTTTCTTGTGCTGCAGCCCGCCAAAGCACCACTGTCCAGATGTGCGAGATCGTCGACTGGTGCCTGGAAAATGTGTTCATCCCAGAGGCAGGATTTGCCGGATTCCCTTCGGGGATCATCCGATAAAATTGGAACGATACAGAGAAGATTAGCATGGCCCCTGCGCAAGGATGACACGCACAAATCGAGAAGTGTACCAAGTTTTTTTCTTTCCGATGTGCTCAGGCTTGCAGCATCTTGTTAAGAAATGCAAGGAAGCGGAACGACACGAAGCAAACCGTGTTCATTATAAATGCAGGCCCTGGACAGAAGTTGTGCCGACTGAGCTTTGATGCAGGGAGTTTTAAAGCTAGAACAAGGCCAGCTTCCCATGTCAAGGATGCGGCCCCTGGCTTCTGCGGCTTGCGGTCTCCCTCAGGGGCAATGTTTGAGCCAGGCTGATCCAAACCTCGAATTTACAAGCTCAGTGTGTCCCTGTAGTTTGTAAACCGATCAAATGGACTGCCGCATCAAGCACGTGCTTTATGTAAGCCGCTTGCCGAGTCAAAGCAGGGTGCAGGACATGTTGCAAAGATGGTTTCTGCCGGGATAAATCCGGGCAGGTTGGAACAGGGGAACGGCACGGAGAGGATTAGCCTGGTGCCTGTGCCGGGGGGACACGCGCAAGTCGGTGTGTGTATCGTATCCTTTGTACGGAGTTTGTGGCAATAGCCGCTTTGTGCTGTGGCAAACTCAGTTGCTTTTTTCTTTCGATAATCAAGGGTGGAAGGAATGTTCAATTGATGGTAAATCATTCTCAGCAAACCGTGTGTCAGCTATGGGGTTCGAGCCCATGCGCACTTGCGTGCAGTGGATCTTAAGTCCACCCCCTTAACCACTCGGGCAAACTGACATCTGCTCTGCGGATGCCCGCCAGCAACGTGACTTGTAGCCCTATATTGCCCGACCTTCCGTCACGATTGTCCGCCGAGTTGGTTTGCCCAGTCTCAGTCTTTGCCCAAGTCCTCGGCCTCGGCTCAAAACTTTCCGATATTGGGCAGCATGTCGGCCCGGAGTCTGATTGGGTGTTTTGACAGCCTAGGTCTTTGGTTTGCGTGTCTTCGAAACACAGCAGCAGCCTCTTTAGCTCAGTTGGTAGAGCATGCGCTCCGTAAGCGTATGGTCACGGGTTCGATCCCCGTAGGGGGCTATGTTGCGGCGGACATGCATCGCTGGCTCGCCCGCAGTTGAAGAATGGCGCAAGAACCATGATCTGTGCACAGAGCCCTGCTGCAGTGCTGAGTGCTGGCCATGGCGGGCTGTTTCCGGGCGGGCTCAGTGCAGCCTGAACGTTAGCTGCATTAGCTAACCATTAGCAGCTTGTGATCATGCTTGCTGATGATGCTGCTGTCATATGTCGACATGGCGGTGCAAGGATATTGCTGGCTTGGGTCCGAAACAGCTGCAAGATCCGCTATAGTCTAGCTGGTTGGGATACTCGGCCCTCACCCGAGCGACCCGGGTTCGAGTCCCGGTGGCGGAATATTATTGGATTGCAGATGTGCGTGTGCAGAACCAAGCTACGGCTTGTGGTTCGGTTCTGTGTACCGAATACTATGCAAATAACTTCGGCTGCTTGCAAGTTTTGTCGTCAGTTTCAACCAGCTCGAAGGAGGGGTCCAAGGCTTATTGCAGCTGCTTGTGTGATTTTTCAGAACCGCAGCAGAAAAAATCTTGATCCACCGCAAGCTTTTGAATGGGGTGAGTAAGTCCTGTCGCAGGGTTTGGAAAGCTCACCGGCCAAGAAGCTTGCCTGTCCTTTTCTATTGTGTGCCGAAAAAAACATACGGGTGGCACTGGTATTTTGCAACCTGTAGCCACAGATGATGTGGGATGCATTGCGAGATCTCACAGAAGCCCGCCTAGCTCAGTCGGCAGAGCGCAAGGCCCTTAACCTTGTGGTCGTGGGTTCGAGCCCCACGGTGGGTGTTCCTGCAAGTGGGTGCAGAGCATGCATTTGTTGTAAATTGTAATGCAAATTAAACTAATTAAAACTAAAAAAAAAATTGCTGTGGAACCCCTGAACCCCTGAACCCTAAACCCTAAACCCTAAACCCGAAGCCTTAAATTCAAACTAAACCTCAAAAGAATCTGTTTTTTTTTTTAAGCCTTGAACCCTGAACCCTAAACCCTAAACCCTAAACTCCAGACCCGCAAATCCTAAACCTTAAACATCAATCACAAAGTGCACCATGTTCTCGATCTTTGGGCTCGATCCAAATTGATCGTGACGAATCTATAGCAGTCTTCTGCAATGTGTTGCTGTTTTTATGATTGTATGGGAACGGCCCCGACTGACTCGTTGCCCGATCGAAGCTGCCCGGTTAAAGTGATGATGTGGCGCATTTTTTCATTTCGCCCAGCACAATTTGGGAGGGATGACTGGACATCCATGCAGAATCCGCTGTAGTATAGTGGTTAGTATTTCCGCCTGTCACGCGGAAGACCCGGGTTCAATTCCCGTCGGCGGAGCTTTGGATGTGTTAAGATGAGTGTTCTCAACGGCACAAGTTCTCCTGCATGGCAGTGTGCCATGCTGTGGACTTGCTTGCTACGTGTTTTTCCTTTGCAGGAAGCCAGGGTGTTACTGTTACTGCAATCAGAGAAAGCCATGATAGGAAAGTGCAGCGGAAGTTGCTTCCCCAGCACGACCTGCAGGATGATGGCTTTTTGAACAATGCGGATTCTTTGTTTCGGCAGATCATCTTCAAGCTTTGCATTAAATGATGTTTGACTTGACTGGACCAGCAGCACCGTATCCTGTTAGTGCAAGTGACAGCTGTGGGGTTCGAACCCACGCCCTTACGGACTGGCGCCTGAAGCCAGCGCCTTCGACCACTCGGCCAAACTGTCCTTGTTATGGTTCGCATTGCAAGCCGTCCCCGTGTCTAGTGCAGTGTCGACGCACACAGTGTGTGCACTCAAGCAGCAGACGAACCGAAGCTAACCTGGACGGTGTAGTGTAGTCAGAAAAGAACATCAAAAAACTAGACGAACACTGCTCCAGATTTACTACATCTGCTAATCAGCATCAGATGTTGGCATCGTTCTAATTCAATAGTGGTCCCACGCGGGCTCGAACCGTGGACCTTACGGTTATTGGCCGTACGCTCTAACCAACTGAGCTATGAGACCTCTGAGAATGCTGTACGTACGGTTGTCACGTCGTAAGAACTACCCAAGAAAACATAAAACGAAAGCATGCTGATCAATTTAGAACAACGGTCCAACCCGTTTTTTTCGATTTGACACCCGGCATGGAGCCCGAACCAATCCCGAACCTGCTCGTGCTAACTCTTCGGTCAAATGGTATACCTATTCGGGTTTCGAGTCCCGAATTGTTAGGTCTTTTGAACTATACTGTGCTCGCTGACGGCCATATCTCACCGAATGCACCGGATCTC
>CAJNDT010003490.1:0-22510 GCA_905221615.1 Symbiodinium sp. CCMP2592
TCCCTGTGGGCGTCTGTCCTTGTGTCGAAGGATGCTTGCAACATGAATCGGGCCAAGGCTGTGGAAGATGCCACATCCTCCTGCACAGCATCATGGTTTGGCACTCTGCCTTTTTGACTTTGCACATGTGACCCCCAGTTCGCAGCCAAGGGGGTCTTCCTGAGAAGATCACTGAAGAAGTTGTACCATTTGTGGTACTGTCGACGTTCTGAGCCGTTCCTGTTGCTCTCATCGAAAAACAAGTCCAGACGCCACCACAGTTCGCCCTGTTAGAGCCAAGCTGCTCTCGCTGGCAGTTTTGCATCATTTTCCAAGTTAAGCAATTGCCCATCACGGAGCAATAGCATGACCCACAGTTTCAGAAGCATCACCGAAATCCTCCAAAGCAACACTGTACTTGAATCTTACTAAATACTGACACACACCTGCACTTGTGTAACAAGCCCCAGTTCACAACACATTGAATTCTTAAGAAATCACCCCAAAGACTCACGATGACATGTCAGCAGCCACATCATGTCACTCGAACTTGAGACAGGAAACTATCGCAGATGGCACTGAACTGACAACCACATGGAATGATTAACACAGGCCACCGATGCCTGCAACTGGAGGTCGAGACACCAGCCAGGTCATTGCCACCTGCACGACAGCAGCATACGAACTGAGACAATACCGACAAACACATCTGATCACGGAGTGACTGAAGCTCTCTACATTTTCATTGCACAGCTGCACCATCTCGGATCACTCAGATCCTTCCACGAGGCGGCGAGGATTTTCCTCGGCACCTCGTGGAGGGAACGGACGGGGTCCAGGGCTCAACCCAGTCCCAACATTGGAAAGCAGAATACCAACAAGACAGAATGTCGAAAGATGAAGCAAGCTCATTTAACTCTAGAGAATTATGGCACTCTGCCTTAGTGGCACTCTGCCTTCAGCTACAATTCATGTTGGGACATCACTCATCATATGAAAGGCCACAGCCTTGCCGAACTCCGGGGTGTACTCCTCTGACACCTGAAGATCTTCAGGACGACCGGTGAACTTCTCACCATCTCGATCAACGCAACCAGCACTTCCTCGGACATGGGAAGGATAGCTGCGCCGCATACCATTGATGTGCTGACAGTTGCTCCACAGTTGAAGCGGTTTCAGGATGGGCTGGCCGAAGGCACCACCATAGGTTTTGACCTTCATAGCCTGGATCATTCCCCTGACACGATCGACGAGTGGAATGTCGAACAGCATGCTGGAGCAAGGCTGCTCGATCACAAACCGGTTGTCATTCAAAGCCGCGAGCAAAGTCAACAGCAGCGTCACATACATGGAACGATTGCCTTCTTGGCATGCCAGCGATCGCTCAGGTTCTCCCATCCAGTCATTGGCAATGGACCTTCCAGTACTGTATTTACAGAGTTGGACGAAGGAAGAGCATGGAGTTCCAAACCACACCAGGCCGTGTTTGTGTGTTTGACACACCGCATTGACAGCCAGGCGAAGTCCTCTCACAGAAAGAATATCATGATCTGTGCCGTACCTGATGTCCAAGGCTAGCCCCTGCCAGCCAGCACGGAGCATCTCCCGACTGATGTTGCCCTGCCCTGCAAAGATCTCCAGGAAGTGGAACCTGGCACTCTGCCTTATGTTCCGCTTCCAATGACAAAAGTTGATGAGGAATCTCATCTGTTTCTTCCATGGCCACGAAGTCATGATGGGAAAAGTTTCTGATAACATTTGTTGCCAGATTGATATCATTTGTTGCCAGATTGATATCATCCAGGAAAACCCACTGGCTTCAAGAATCACATCATAGTTGCACTCAGGAAGAACTTCATAAGGACCTTCATTATGGAACTCCAGAAGCGACGGGTCAACTTCGCAAAGGCGCAGAACATCCTGTCCTCTCGAAATGGCCAAGAATCTCTTCTCCAGTGCGATGTTTGCATCAAACTGCCGCCGACTGTCTGCTAACAGTCTTCTTCTTGTTTCAGTCGGGTCATCTGCTGCTGCAGACATGGCACTCGACATTGCATTGTCCATGGCACTCTGTCCTATCCGCAAGAAAGTGTAACACCTTAACCTCAAGGGTGTTCGAATTAACAACGTAATTGTGAACCAGCACATTCAGCAGTTGACACACTTGTGAGTCGATTGATCCATCACAACACAAGGATGAGACAGACATGATGCAAGCACTCGTTGAAATTCACATGTGGCATAGTTGTTGCAGACCATGACTTCATGCTCAAGCAATCAAATACAGCACTGCCAGACCCTCACTCGATTCTCGTTTTTCTGGTACCGCACACAGCAGTCCATCCATATCACTCGACGATTGCGAGACCACCGAGGTGGCAGCCACTTGTCAGGCAGATTCTGCACTGGCACTCTGCCTTCTATGCAGTCTGTGCTGGTGAGCTAAAATAATCAGTCTTCCATCTGACAAACAGCATTAGTGGAAGAAGCCTCAGAGTCGGACTCCTCACCTTCCTCCATCACATCTGAGGGGGCTCCATCATCCGCTGAGCCGCGCTGACTCCAGCCCGGGTCTTCTTCTGAGATGTGCCCATAATCAATACCCAAACGACCCCGCCCTCCAAGCCCACCAAGACGAACATCTAGAACACCTTCCTCAATCACATCTGAGTCTGAGGCGTGAATCTCACCTTCGGCACGAGCTGGCCCAGTCAACCAGGCATCCGGGCGAGATTCCAAACGAAAAAAATTTGACCACGAACTCCACTTTCGAACTCATCTGGCACTCTGCCTTCCGGCACTCTGCCTTCTGGCACTCTGCCTTCAGTAGCTCCACTGTTGGCATTATTGTTAGGGCCAGGATAGCCATTTTCAGGCATCGGCCTTGGCGGCACTATTGGTGGCGGCGGGGTGTCTGGAGCATTGAAACACATGGCACAAATTCGCCGTCCCAACTGCCGACGTTGCATCTCTTCAGGGGTCAAGTTCTCAAGGGTGACCAGAACAATGCGGCCCTCCCTAACAGTACCCACATCCGGCTCGAAGTTGATCATGATCGGGGTCTCCATAATGTCCAACGCTTCTGCCACAGCTTGGGCAATCTCAAACTCATGTCGCGCAGGGGCGGGAGTTCTTGGGAAAGGTGGCTGATTCACAGGTGTTGGCGGCGGCGGACCCCTGGGTGGCCCTGGCACTCTGCCTTCCGCCCCACCGCCTTCTTCACCAATGCGATTCACACCGGTTGGCGGCACTCTACGAGGCCGTCGCTTCGGAGTCCTCACCCGGCCGATCCTCCCCGCTGCTGCCGGTTTGGCATTCGGTTTCGGTGCCATGGTGCTTAACTTTAAATATCTTTGATCCAACAAGCTGCAAGCAACTATATGTGTTGGATAGTACGAACAGGTACTAGAAGTTGATTGTCATGTCCGTTTCAATACCACATGCAATAGGTTCCACTGGACGACACAAGCATTTATGCACATGATCATTAGATTAACACATATTTGAAGACAGAGTGCTATGAATAGATGATGTAGTTTAATGTTCGAAAGCAGTATGCCCAATAATAAGTGTATGCATATAATCCATACATATATCTATATGTATGTATGTATGTTATACATATACCTAGGTCTATGTGTAAACTTACCACACACAGTAACGGTTTAGGGTTTAAAAGAGCTTCAGGTTTTTAGGTTTTAAGGAGGTCCATGGTTTAAAGGTACTTCAAGGCAGAGTGCCACCTAGTTTATGCTTAATCATAAGATGTGTTACTACTCGTAGGGATTTGGTTGGGTTAGCTGGACTGTGCCGATTCAATGGGATTCGATATTGTATAACTAGCTCCCAAGATTCAATAAGCTCCAACAAGACTTTTGGGAGTGGATGCTACATGTGTGCAATTGTCTGGTACAGGGTCGGTGTGCCTTCAAAACGTGATGGCCCGAACACTAAGATTCAATAAGATTTTTTCGGGTAGTCCACAATCCTGCAAATGTCTTCTAAGATTCAATAAGATTTTTTGGGCGAGCTGGAGGCTGTGTCCCTTGTAAAACCGATAAGATTCAATAAGATTCAATAAGATTCAATAAGATTCAATAATATTCAATAAGATTCAATAAGATTCAATAAGATTCAATAAGATTTTTTCGGGGTAGGCCACAATTGTACAAATGTCTTCTAAGATTCAATAAGATTCAATAAGATTTTTTGGGGCGATCTGGAGTCGTGTCCCTTTTAAAAATGATGGACCAATAAGATTCAATAAGATTCAATAAGATTCAATAAGATTCAATAAGATTCAATAAGATTCAATAAGATTTTTCCGGGGCATGCCACAAGTGTCACAAATGTCTTCTAAGATTTTGCAGGGCCTGTGGGGCGGTATGGGGATGGTGTCCCTTCAAAGGCCATATGTTTTTTTAAACACGGATGCACCCCATTGCAGACTTCCGTGGTCCTTTGTTGGGTCCCTCCCAACTGGTGTTCTAGGACAGGTTGGATCCTGCCTTTGGCGCGGATTTGTCCACAGGCATCTGCAGTATCCTTGTGAAATCGACAGACCGCCTGGGATTACAAAGAGACATACATTCCTGATGGCATAATGCAACACAAGGCAACACAATCATGTCAATACATAATGATCATGGAACACATGTTACAACCCATTGCACTCCGCCTTCAGAAACATGTCTGTGACAATGGCATTGCCACACCTCCAAAATTAATAAGACTCGAGGCCACATCACCGACAACACATACACATGAGCCAGTTATTGTGGCACTCTGCCTTGTTACCGAGCCACCTTGTCGACGCAATCAGTCCACCACGGGGTCGTTGACCTCAGGAGCTTCCTCTTCACGAGTGCGGTCGTCAACGAGTTGAGCTTGTATTTCCTGAACGATTGCGTCCACATCATTAGCATCATCTTCGACAGGAACAGGGGCATTGCTTCCCGTGGACCCCCTCGGACCCAAAAAGAACCTTGCCATAGAGGCTGAGCTCGCACACTTGAGAGGGCAAGCGGTGGCCTTGTTCCGCCCGGTCGACTCACAGTATCGATTGATACATTCGCTGTGAAAGAGGTGGCCACACGATAGCGCTTCCAATGCCTGCATTCCAGGGAAGCAACAGAAAAAGACACGTCATGTGAGAGGTACTGTTCTGAGGATTAGTGGAATGTACAAACAGGACAGGCACCACTATCAATGGTTCATTAACCAAAGGCAAACGAAACCAGCCTGCCTGGCCCGGGTGCATCTCCGAATGGCAAATGACACAGATGTCCTGGTTCCACCGGTTCGCAGGTCTGCTCGACTCATTCGGAGCATCCTCCTCCTCCTCCTCAAAGAAGGCACTGTCGTCGGCCTCGCGCTCGACCTCGGCCTCGACCTCGGCCCCGGCCTCGACCTCGGCCCCGGCCTCGGCCATGACCTCATCATCGACCTCGACTGCGACCTCGTCCTGCGACTCTGTGTTTGGTGCCGTCGCCCTGGCCTTGGACTTGGCCTTGGCTTTCGACTTGCCCTTGGCTTTTGCTTTGGCTTTCGACTTGGGTGTCGCAAAGGGCACAACGGCATTCACGTCAGCACCAGCTGTCGAGTCACTGTTCGTGGAGGTGTCTGGCCCTGGCAACTCAACTGTTTGAGGTGCAGTGGTCACTTCTGCAGGAGGCATGACGATCTCCTGATCGGGCCTGATCTCTGCCTCTGCCGGCGCTAGACCATCGTCATCCATGGCAGGAGCATTCCCATCAACTGGCACTCTGCCTTCCACAACCCTCGGCACTCTGTCTTGTTCACTTCCTGCAGCCTGGCTGCCTTCGGTTGCCTGGCTTGCATTGGAACCCGGAACGGCATGAGGGGAGGCAGGCGGCTGTTGAATCGGCACTCTGCCTTGTTCCCCAGCCGGGCTGCGACCCACAGCCTGGCTTGGATTGGAACTAGGAGCAGTCGTTGGCAAAGGACCAGAACGGACCACGTCTGGCACTCTGCCTTCCGACGGCGGAACCGTTGGCGGGGCAGCTGGAGCAGGACTCGGATTGAAACTGAGACGTCCCTGCGTCTCAGTGGACTGCCTTGCTCTCGCTCTACGCCTGGCATAGGTCGTGACATCCTCGGTCATCCATGTGGACTGCCATCCACACTCCAAGGCAACCCTGTCAACAGAATGCTCAGACATATTCACCCCCATTCCCAGAACCGGTTTGGCTATGCGGTTCCAACTGCTGCTATCGCAGAGGGATTGACGCTTATGGGCATTCGCACATCGCTGACCAAGCAAGCTGTATTTGCTATCGACCCTGAGTTCACTGACCTTTGTGGTCGGCTTCAGATTGGTCAATATGAAGAGCAGTTGCAGCGCTGTTTGTTGTGGCAGGTCAGCCGTGACCGCAGCATCCCATGCACTATGAACTCGCTCGAGCAGAGCTTTCACCTTCACCTCAGTCAGTAAGGCTTATCTAGGCTTTGTGGGGGGAGGGTTCAGGGATCATTGCTGACCTTAGGGATACTCTGTTGATTGACAAGCAGCCAGAGGGATCGAACGCAATGTCGTGGCGCTTCTCGGGATTGCATCTGCATCGGTAGTGGACGTTGCCAGCCGATCAATCCCGATCGTTGCTGCTTGCCTTGCTCTGTTCTTCTTGGTTTCCTTACGAATCCTCCTCACTTCTTGGTCTTCTGATTCCGACGAGGAGGAGTCGTTGGCACTCTGCCTTGATTCACCCACAGCAGCCATCTGCTGCTGTTGCTGCATTTGCTGCATCTGCTGCATTTGCTGCATCTGTTGCTGCTGCTGCATCTGTTGCTGCTGTTGCAACATGAAAGGGTTCATCATGGCCAGTGGGTTGTTCATTCCCATTGCTGGGTTCATTGCCCCCGGCATTGGGAACATCATCTGATCACTCACACGAGCGCTCTTCCTCGACTTTCCCATTGCTCTCGGCGACTGTCTCTGGCACTCTGCCTGGAAGCACCACTGCAGCACTAAGGGACTCGATCTTGAACACACATATGTTGATTGCGGCCAGGTCAAGAAATTCTTGCGCATCCACTCACTAGTCACTAGAGTCCGTACACACTACGTGGCATGGTCCCATCAACGGCCAGATAGCAAGCGTTTCAGCTTCCACAACTCACAATCACTTGCATCATGCATTCCAGCCTTGCCATAGTAGCCAACCACCTTGGACGCCAGCACCTGAAAGGTTTTATGGGGCTGTCACAGGAAACCAAGGTTGAACCAATCAATTCACAGGCACAGTAATTAATCCATCGAGTTACTGCCGACATGACTGTATGCATAGGCATCGTCTTTGTTTTCCAAAACGGCAAGCTGAAATGTGCCAGATCAGACGGACCGCAAAAGTGACAACATTCAAACGCCCCAAGAAATGCGATTTCACATTGGCACTCTGCCTTTCCGGCACTCTGCCTAGTGACAGCGACACAAAAATGAATCTGAACAGGCCACACTGTTTGGTGGCACTCTGCCTTAGTCACACCGAGAACTCTCTGGCACTCTGCCTTGTGAAAGTCCCCAGTGCCCAAGGACGAATGGGATGAAGAAGAGGAGGTCCACTAGATGGCTTTGTTTTGGCAACACAATTAATAAACCTACTCGTTCAGCTCAATCATTGACACTGATCAATCCTGAAAGCCATCTGCAGTTACTCCCCAATCAGGAACGAAGTTCGCAGTGGTCTGGTAAACATCCACATACTCTTCATCTTCCGATGGCGGGACATCATCACCCATCTGGCTCACCGCGTCTAGGTTTTCCCCCCTTGCCTTCTGTTCCAGCTTCTTCTGACAATACACAAGCATGGTGTAATTGTAAGCATCCCAAATCTTGCACGACAAAGGCACAATCCAGCTCTGCAGGTCTTTGGGCCTGAATTTTTCCTTTGAGATGACATCTTCCGTCGTATAAACCTCAACGAGTCTCTTGGAGGCCTCCCACCAGTGCCAGTATGTCAGCTGTTTTCCCTTGACTCGATCACGGCCATGAACTGGCGGAGTGACATTGAACATGCACTGGAGAATCTGCTCAATGACCGCCACCCCAGTTTCCCTCTGAAGCCACAGGTGCCAGTCCCCAGGCTCAGAATTGTTTGGAATCTCCTTCATGCCCTGGTCACACAACAGCTCCCAGACAACCGCAGTTTTCGAGCCCTTCGACCGAAAGTCATTCCACACCATTTCCTTCTTCTCCATTGGCAAGTTATTCTTCTCGCATTCTCGGACTGTGATCTCATGGACAGCCATGAGCAGCTGGGTCATGACAGTCGTAGTCTTGCTGTTGAACTTCCGATCGTTGTGGTGGGGGTTGAACGGCTGATCTTGTGGCACCGGTCTCGCCATACGTGCCCGATTGGCGAGGCGGCCCACCTTCGAAGTCGTCACCGCCCTGTGACTGCATGGCAGCATTCCCCGCAACGCTCTGAGAGTTTTCTCCTCCTCAGTCTCTGGCTGCAAAAGCTCGGCTGGAACCTTGATCTTGTTTTGACCCCTTGGCACTCTGCCTTGGGGGTCCGTAATTCCGAGGTCCTCCTCCGCTTCCAAGAAAGGCTTCACCTCTCCAGGCACTGGCGCAGTCGCACTCTTGGGGTTTGCGGCAGCCTTCGGGCTCGGGTCCACATTCATAGCCTCCAGCTCGTTCATGACCTTGGCGACGACGGCATCGTGCTCGCTCTCAGTCACCCGGGTCTCCGGTACAGAAGGCATCGGCTCATCTTGCTCCTCTCGGAGATGGTCCCCTAGTACCATTGTTGCTTGGCTGTCACCCTCATCCTCGTCCAAGCGATCCGGGTCGGGCTCCGCCTCCATCTCAAGCGGCGGTTGCTCATCCTGCACCATAACCTCGACAAATTCCATTTCATCGTCCGACGGATCTTGCACAGGCTCCTCCTCTTCCACCACAACATCAACCAAAGTGTCCTCCTCCTCGGCTTCCACCTCCTCCTTGGGGTCCAACCATATTCCTCCCTTCTCCGTCTTCATATGCCGCAAAAAAGCAGGATGAGCTTCGCCTGGACGGCCCTTTCCAACAAGGTGAGTAGGGATATTGGGACGGCCCTTTCCAACAAGTGGCACTAGGGCTGGACGGCCCTTTCCAACAAGGTCAGTAGGGATATTGTCCTCCACTGGCACTCTGCCTTTGTGGCCCTTTCCGGCAGCTTGCCCTTTTGGGCGAAGAAAGCTGCTTTCCCGATCGGGACGGCGTCGCCCTTGCTTTTCAAGCCCTGGGCCTTTGCCACCCAGGCCGGCTCAGCGCGTCGGCCCTGCGGAACGAAATTGGAGCCTCTTGCCGTATCGTCAGCATACTCGGCAAGTTCCTTGGCGAAATCCTGCTCGTCCATCCTTTGCTTTTCCGTCATTTCAGCAGGAGCACTTGCCGACATAAACTGTGGCTTGGAACCAACAGGCACAGGCTGTCCGTCGCCGAATTTCCTTTTGGCAGGAGGCTGCTTTGCCGGCGGGGGACCCATCGGCTCTGGCACTCTGCCTTGCTCTGCCGGCGGGGGACCCATCGGCTCTGGCACTTTTAGCACGGGATTCGGCTCGGGATCTGGCACTCTGCCTTGCTTTGCCGGCGGGGGACCCATCGGCTCTGGCACTCTTGGCGGGGGATTCGGCTCGGGATCTGGCACTCTGCCTTGCTTTGCCGGCGGGGGACCCATCGGCTCTGGCACTCTGCCTTGCTTTGCCGGCGGGGGACCCATCGGCTCTGGCACTCTTGGCCGGGAATTCGGCTCGGGATTCGGCTCATCGTCATGCCAGGCATCGTATTCGTCCTGGATGACGGGCATTCTGGCCGTTCTGCCCCAGCGATGTTGCTGCTGCTGGTGGCCAGGAGGAGGATGAGCTGGTTGCACCGGCCCCCTGCCAGGAGGAGGATGATCTGGTTGCACCGGCCCCCTGCCAGGAGGAGGATGATCTGGTTGCACCCTGCCAGGAGGAAGTGGTTCCCACTCCTGCTGCCAAGGGTGATCAGGCAGAGGCCCAGCATTTCGCAGCGGTCTTACTGGCACCTGCCACGGAGCAGGAGGCCTCGCCTTTTGCTGAGGCGGTTGATGCAAAGGCGGGCGGGCCCCCCTGGGAGGAGTCCCTTCAGGATGATGTATTGCTTTGCCTTTGCCTGGCACTCTGCCTTCTACTGGCACTCCTCCTTTCATGCCTTTGGCTTTTGCAGTCGCAGATCCAGGGGGATCCCAGGGAGGTGTCGAATCCCAACACTGAGGTGGCGGAGGATTCGGCGGCGCAAGTGCCTGCGGCTGAATTCTGCTCATTACTGCCCTTGTTGCCTCGACCCTCATTTGCTGGCATTGTTGCATCAAGTCCAGACCCTGCTGGAACTGTGCTTCCAGATTCTTGCACAACTTGTACAGATCGGCCACCATTTCACCAGTTCTCCACTTATTCGGTCCATAGTCAGATTTGAATTTTTCGCCAGCGGCAAGCATCTTCTTCCAGACCTCTGACGCGTACTCGGAGACGGTGGCGCCGTGGTTTGAGGGAATTTGCCACAAGCTCAGAAAGCAGTTGAGGTGACCCTTCATCTTTTTTGCGGGAACATCATTAATTGGTAGGCAACCGGAGCAGTCCACCAAGGCAAACGTCAAATTCTCCGCCCCCACTGGCACTCTGCCTTTGTGGTCCGGCACTCTGCCTCCCATGACAGTAATGTTATTCTCATGGAGGTCCCCCAGAAGACTCCCTTCCTGCCTAAGGGTATGCATTTGTAGCTTCAAGACAAACTTGAACAGCTTGAAGAGGATCAGCATGGTCTCTTTCTCTGGGAACTTGCTTGGGTCGGAAAACCTCTGGTTGAGGAAGGCTCCCACAGTCGTCCCGTTGCCTTTGGCTTCTGTGACGATCACCGATTTTCTCATCCGCGGTGCCACTACGCCCGAGGCATGGGTGACCAAGGTTTTCAAGTCGAAAGCGAGCGGGACAGGAAACGATTGCCAGTGGGTTGTGAACGTTCGAGATTTCAGAAAACGCCAGTCATATTGGTTTCCACACTCTGTTTCATCCTTTGCGAGTTTCCTGTGCAGCTTGACACAGAGGTGCACCTGATCTGTCGGATGATCGAAGTCCAGAGCATCTTCAGGAATAGAATCCACCAGTTTCAGGGCATCTGCTGCGACTTCCGAGGCTTTGAGGACTTCGGCACTCTGCCTTTCAGACCGAGGAATCCTGAGCTCGCGCAGAAGCTTCAGAATGTCGATGACCCACGGCTGTGGGATCTTCGCAATCATTGAGTCCCGATTCATTCCATGACCGACGTATTTCCATTCACACTTGCACTGTTTGAATCCTTTCCCGCCTCTCACGCGGAATTGCAGGCGGATCTCACCGAAGGCTGTGACATAGTGTTCTAGAGGTTTTTTGTTCGGCAAGGGAAAATTCCAACCCATCTGCAAGGATCCATCCAGCTGTTGTTCGTAAAACTCAGAGGTGATGTTGCCGGCTCGCACATTGGCCCAAAACAATTGACCAAGCGGACTCGCATGCACAGGCGCTGTCATCCTGCGGCACTCTGCCTTGTCCAGCCAGATTGCGGCACTCTGCCTTGTCCAGCCAGATGCAGGCACTCAGCCTTCTCAGTCCAGCTCAAGGCACTCTGCAAAGAATGGCGAGGCGGCACTCTGCCTTATAATGTCGAAATGATATACTACCTCTGACGTCAATGTGTTGTTAGATTATAGTTACTAGTATTTGACACAATTTAAATTATATCAACTATATTTTGATATTATGCTCACATTGACATTAAATATCATGCATATGCCATCATTCAAGGACCACGACTCACTTCACTTTGAGCAACTCCATCGACAGAATAATCATGACATGACACTTTTATTGAAGCAGCAGCTACACGGAGTTTACCTTAATTGAGGGGCCAGACAGACTCAGCATGATCGGGAGCTTAGCACACGAATGAAACCTAATTCAAGGGCTGTGTTGATATTCAAATCTGCCATATGCCATGATTCAAGGACCACTGCAGCAACATTTGAAACATGAGCAACCATCATAAGCCATAGGCAAAACAATCATGACATGACACTTCAGAAGCCCGAGAATGCTAAGTTGAATTTGGCAACGCAGAAGCAGCATGATCGGAAGCTAAGAACAGCACCGATGACCAGCAATCCTGGGGTCTGGAGACGCCAGCTGACGGCCAAACCTTGCATGGTCACTTTCATTCATACTCAGACTCTCTCAGCACAGTCGCAAACCCAACACATCCAACAGAACTCAGAAGTGCTCGGTCTTCAGAAGTCTCAGCACTCACAGTTTTGCTTCTGCAGCAAGCAATGCTCTTCTGGAGGCACTACTCTGACAGCGACGAGGCCTTCTCCAAAACACTCACAACTTTGATCATGACTTGTTGGTTTGCCTGCACCACAAACAAATAACCTGTTGCTGTGCGAAAGGCAGGCAGAAGTCCACATGAGCAGACATCGGCACTGAAAAACTTGAGAAGAGTCAGTCGACGAAGCCTGACCCACCTGGCACTCTGCCTTCCTGGCACTCTGCCTTCGTCACTGTCCTGGCCTGAAAATTAAATTGATATTGGAATTTGGGCCAACCCACTCACTGAATGGTCCAATGGTGGGCACTCTGCCTTTGGCACTCTGCCTTTTAAGGCACTCTGCCCTTTTTTCTCACGGCCTTTGGACTTCAACGAATTCGCTGTCTTCACATGTCATGGGAACTTGCTCAATCATAGGCCCTTCGAACTCGTTGTAATCCTCCTCATCTTCCACACGCTCTTCATTCCAGGCCTCCGGATCATCTTCGTCGTAAGCGAATCTCACCATGGTCGTGGTCCACAAGATTTGGTCACCGTCGGTGACTTCCCCGTCCCACAGCGTCAAATTCTCCACCCCCCGCGCCCAGCCCTCATTACAGGAATAGAGCCATCTTCTCTCCGTCATCACTTGCATGCCTGCACCGGTGAGTTCCAGCTTCAGGTAAGCTGGCGGTGCATGTTGATCGATCCTGAACTGAGATCATGTTGAAGTTGCTACTTGATTCTAGTCAGTATTAAGATCCGTAGGTATAAGATAATAAATAAATGTAGCGTCGAAGCATTGCTTGAATCTGAGTGGCCATCTAATGCACTTTGGCCACCATTGGTAGCGTTGAAGGGCCGTCTGGGCCGTGGGGCGCAAGGACCAGTGCGGATAACTTTTGTGAGTGTTATCCTGCGTGGCACCGGGTTGCGCCCAAGCGGCGATGCCGTTCGCTTTGAAGAATTCATATCGAACCTGCAGGGAGACATCCAGTCAAGCAGTAAGAAACACTCACAATCAACACATGCTATGATTATCATCACATACACTGCCCACTGCCTGCCAAACGTCCTCCACGCACATGAAGTATGTGTAAAGGATCTGGTTGGGGTCTTGCATCGGGATTTTGCCCTTCTTTCCCTTGCCCTTGCCAAGATCGCCCTTGCTCGCACTGGCACTCTGCCCTGGCCCTGGCTTTCCTCCTCCCTTACTTCCTCCCTTCCCGACCTGACTTGTTCTTTGGGATTGACCGGCGTTGCTCAAGTTGGCCATCTGCCAACTTGAAAACTCTTGCAGCCGAGTGCGCTGGCGAACTGCGCCCGTGTTTTCCATGGCGGATAATGACTTGCCCACTGCACAAATGGGACAAGGGCACTCTGCCTTACACCGGAACCCAGACAGCTGCAACAGCACAAGTAGGCAAAAATGAGCACTCATTACAATCACCGGAGACTGACTGTTAAAGTCACACTTGCACCCACTGAGTCGCCGGCTGGATTCACTCATCCAATCGCCCCAGCGGCCCTGATCACCATGTCGGCACAACCGACAAAGGAACTGACAGTTTCCACAACCGAGACGGGCATGATCTCACTTTCTTTTTAAGCTCAGTCAGTAACACCGGCAGCCAGGTTTAAAAGCACGAATTAAGCTGTGACTGCCAGCTGAAAGTGGGAATGTAACTATTAGCCTTATCAAGGTAAGGACTGTGTTTCACTTCCAGCCAGCAGTCCAGTGTCGGGTCCAGGACTCTCTGGCTGGGCCAGTGTCGGGACACAAATTTCGACGGCTCAGAATCATTCATTGGAGCAGAACTGTTTGACCATGGACTTCGGGTTCAGTGTCGATGATCAACTGTACGTGTGCAGCTCATCCTGCATTTCCAGCAGTGCTTCAATCATGTACTCACGATCCCGGAATGGAGCATAGTAGGCTCGGTGGTTGATCCACCTGACAATGGCTTGTTCCATGGTCATCGAGGCAAAGGCCATGACTAGGACACAATAAGCAGCACAGGTCCTGTTAATGCCACCGTAGCAATGGACAAGCACACGAATTGGCCTCTTCTTGCCTCCACGCTTCCGACCACCTCCCTGAAGCTTCATCGCCTCCAACAAAGCAAGAGCATTACCGAGCTCACCAGGGAATGTCTCATCGGCCACCTTCAAGGCACTCTGCCTTCCATCGGCACTCTGCCTTCCATCAGCGGCTCTTCCGAACAGGCTGCCCATGTCACTTCCCTTGCTGAAGCCCTTGTCATAGGAGCAGCCATAGCCAAATGAGCCCTTCGTCGATGCCTTCTGGCTTTGCATGTGATTGGAAACCTGACAGGGGCCGCTGTAGCCCTTGCTGATTGTCTTGCCCTTGCCCCTGCCGCCATTGGCCTTGCCCATCATTTTGCCCTTGATGGCACTCTGCCTTTGACTCTGGCTGAACTCCTCTGCTGAGCGCTGCCAGCACATCATAATCTTTCTGAAATCTGAAATGAGGCGGCGCCAAATGCTCTTGAACTCATGACTTCTTTGTTCAGCATCAAAGTCATTGGCATGTGTTTGATCCCAGCCACCATACCGAAGATGTGCAGTGCCAAACGGTCCACAATTCGCCAAATACTGATACCAGTCCCATGGCTCAAAATTCCGAGGTCTGTCATCTGCATTCATAGAGATGACAATGTCAGGCTTGACCCGGAGCTGGTCATATCGGATCGGGCAACCAATACTGCCAACAAACAGTTGCCACTGGGGATGGTCGTAAATCAAAACATCATCCATGGGCCACGTCTCGACATCATGCTGGCATGGCCGAGGTGGCGGGATCGACCCAGGCAGCACATCTGTCTGGCCGGTCCATGCTTTGTACAACTTCATATCCATATCTCCGAAATCTGAGATGGCCTCAACTGCCAATTTGATTCGTTGATCCAATTGTGCAGCCCTTTGGATCTTTCGGAGCCCGGTGGTATAGTCGGCAGCTGATCTGCCACAGTGTAAACAATTCCACCGAAGTTGTTGCACGGCTTCGTTCCAGTAATCACTGCCAAGGTCAATGTGATTGGCCTGATTCTGATGGTCAGCAGCAGAAGTCTGGCACTCTGCCTCGGAACTCCCTGAGCACCTTGAAACGGTCGTCGGCATCACTGCTTTCATCGAGCACCCAATTGTCCAACGATTAAAACATTAACAGTGACTAATGCATCACTATACAGTACATTAACCAATGATATGTAACATTGTGTTACTACTGTTACATCAGTATGAATGAATCACTTGATTCCCTGGCCGGCAGATGTCGATCATGTATGGTGCAAGGCAACTCACTGACAGACTATGCAGGCAGGCAGCCTCGGAGACAGCAGGGTCCTGAGGACGTCACTGCCACCCGGCACTGTGTAGTCAGCATGTCATGCTGGGTAACCTTTTTGAATCCAAGTTGCGCACACTACCGCTGAGGTCTCAAATCGGACAGTCTAGCTCTGCTGGCGAGATCGTCGAATTCAAAATCCTCTAAGCACACGCAAACCCGTCACTCTGCCTTCCCCAACATCCGTAATACGGTCTCGGAGGCTGTACAAACACGACAAATCATTGATTCAGTGACGACACAAATACGGTCTCGGAGGCTGTACAAACACGACAAATCATTGATTCAGTGACGACACAAATTCGTCTGACACATTGTAATGTAAAATTCCTGGCACTCTGCCTTGCCGCACAAATCTCGGAACGAGTACGCACAGGATCATGTCATTGATATGCCAGTCTACTTGCAAGACTTGCCCACGCTCTTCAGAATTCAGAAACATCCACAATGTCGAAAAGGACTCCTCTAGCAGCTCGTCGAAATAAATCACATAATCATCGTCGTCAAAACTGTCCGCGACCGAGCCCACAAACGAACCCCCAAACGCCGCAGTGCTTGCAAACTCGCCAACAGCCAATAAGTCCGAGACCGAGCCCAGAGACTCACTGTCACTCCACGACGTCGACGACATCTGCCGGCTTGCACGGAGGCCTACTACGACTTAGACTAGAGACAGAGCAGGTCGTCGGGATCACTGCTTTCATCGAGCACACTTCAATTGTCCAAAGATTAAAACATTAACAGTGACTAATGCATCACTATACAGTACATTAATCAATGATATGTAACATTGTGTTACTACTGTTACATCAGTATGAATGAATCACTTGATTCCCTGGCCGGCAGACAGATGTCGATCATGTATGGTGCAAGGCAACTCACTGACAGACTATGCAGGCAGGCAGGCAGGCAGCCAGCCTCGGAGACAGCAGGGTCCTGAGGACATCACTGCCACCCGGCACTGTGTAGTCAGCATGTCATGCTGGGTAACCGTTTTGAATCCAAGTTGCGCACACTACCGCTGAGGTCTCAAATCGGACAGTCTAGCTCTGCTGGCGAGATCGTCGAATTCAAAATCCTCTAAACACACGCAAACCCGGCACTCTGCCTTCCCCAACATCCGTAATACGGTCTCGGAGGCTGTACAAACACGACAAATCATTGAAGCAGTAACGCCAGAAATTCGTCTGACACATTGTAATATAAAATTCCTGGCACTCTGCCTTGCCGAAAATCCCGCCGAAGTCTCGGAAAGAGTGTGAACATGATCTGCTCATTGACAGACCAGGCTACTTGCAAGACTTGCCCACGCTCTTGAGAATTCAGAAACATCCAGAATGTCGTAAAGCACTCCTCTAGCATCGTGTCGAACGGAATCACAGAATCATCGTCGTCAAAACTGTCCGCGACCGAGCCCGCAGTGCTTGCACCCTCATCGTCAACCAGAACCCAGTCCGAGCCCAGAGACTCACTGTCACTCCACGACGTCGACGACATCTGCCGGCTTGCAGGGGGGCCTACTACGACTTAGACTTGAGACAGAGCAGCTGTAACACGACTATAGTAGATTACGCAGGGCAACAGCGAGCACAACTGCTGCAGCGGCAAGTTGCGATACATGACACGCTCACTGACTATGCAAGGCAGCTTGTCCTCTGCGATGGCAGCATGTCCTCAGGATCCTCGTCATGAGCCTCGGTGCCAGGACTGTACCATAATAATGGAAGTAGCTGAAGCAAGCTGATGCTGAGATCCCAGCAGTTGGCATCCACTTCTCGATGGGCTGGAAGCCGATGAAGACCGATGGGAGAGAAGGAAATGGAAGAGAAGGCGTTCACTAGGCTTGGATTCAAACCGAACACTTAGACCTGGCCAACGGTGTGGGGAGCAACCCCGATGGGGCAGGGACTTAAGTAAGGCAACCTCGAGAGGCTCGACTGGCACTCTGCCTCTGTCGATCCAAGTCGCAAGGCTCCCTAACTAACGTGACAAGCATGGATGGCCTCCCCTCCTGGTTGGGAGAAAAATAAAAAAGCCACAACCACTGGACCACCCCACCCGGCACTTTAGCCCATGTGCCCGGGTGTCATATGCCACTGCCCTGGCACGTTGGCCCCAAGGCGGTCCAGGTACCATCGACAACACCTGACACCCGGCCAACGGTGTCCACGAACCGAGATGGGCAGTCGATCCGTGTGGGTAAGGTGGCACTCTGCCTCTGTCGATCCAAGTCGCAAGGCTCCCTAACAAAACGTGACGACAAGCATGGATGGCCTCCCCTTCAAGGCTGTAAGCACGGCTGCGAACAACCCCTCACCCGCACTTTAGCCCATTTGTCCGGGTGTCATATGCCACTGCCCTGGCACGTTGGCCCCAAGGCGGTCTAGATACAATCGCCTCATAACCTGACACCCGGCCAACGGTGCCCACGAACCGAGAAGGGCAGTCGATCCGTTGTGGGTAAGGGCAAGATCTCAAGGCAAGTCAACATGTCACTACGGCCTCCCTTCTTTGTTCAATCACAACCCAAAACTATTTAAAAAGATTAAATATTAAAAATTATTAACTTCAACAACAAATAAACAACAATTTTGTAGACATACAGCAGCAGGAAACCAGGTAGAACAACAGGAAGCCAATTGACTCACTCAGAAACAAAATTCACAAACATGTATTTTTTACACCAAAAATAAAATAAAAGAATTTTAACAACTGTAAAACACAAAAAAACCTATTTAAAAAACTTTTAAATACAAAACAATACTTTTAAATACAAAAAAACACTTTTAAACACAAATAAAGCCAACCACATACAAAAATGAGATTTTGGGTTCCTTTCATATAAGCCTTGTTGATCTAAACCCTGTGGTTCTGGTTCGGCGCAAAGGGTTAAGGACTTAGGGGGGGGGTTGGCGGAAGGGGGCCCTCTCCCCCCTATCCCCCTAAGGGTCCCTACGAATAAGGCCAGTAAAGTACCCGAATAAAAGGCTACTGCAAGGAGCACCCTGCCCCGTGGCGAAAAGCAGAAGCAGACTCCTAATCTTAAGAAGCCCGGAGGTACTTGCCTACAGGCAGCTCAGCTCATCCCCCAGACTTGCTGGCAGAATACAGATGTTGAGGGACGGTTCCGGAGTCGAACGCGTCGTTCAGTGCGGTTTGGGGTTTACTCTTCAGGGCACTGGGACTGAGTAAGCAAGGCCCAAAGGGTCCTATCTATCAATATTCTATATTAGGAATTACTAGTATGGCTTAGGGGAGTATCCCCCATAATAGTACATAGGACCCTTTGGGAGGGTATAAGTACCTCATGGTTCAAGCTTTGAAATTACCCCCTAGTGTTGAAGAGGATAGCGCAGACGAGGGTGTAGTTACCAGGCTTTAAGGTGCCCTAATGGAGTGTCGCCCTGACATGTCAGTGGGCGATTTTGTATGAGCTCAAATCTCCCATGTGGTAACTATGTTTTCTGAAGGAGTGCGACCTTGAGGCTTGTTAGGGTAGCACCTCCAATCATGGTGGATGCCGGTGAGTGTCGTCGCCCTATCCAAGCAGCCATGGACTGGGAGGCGGTGGAGGCGGACGAGAATGACAACGTCACAGGATATGCCACCTGGCTTCGCCAGCTCTGCGGCGAGGAGACAGACGGTACCAGTACCACTGTCTGTCTTCATCAGATTTCGTGGCAAACGGGCCCGGAAGTGGGCTGGCGACACGTCTCGAGTGCGACCTTGCTGACCCTGCACAGCAGAGCTAAATATTAACATGTTGGGAAGACAAAATAATAAGCAGAAGCAGTAACCTGATCTTAGTTGGCCTTCCTCTCTTGGTCGATAGTCTCTGTATCCAACTTTCATACGGTTGTACCGAAGCTGTACCTATAATCGAAGATCATAGCCTATTCTTCTGCAGGGGTTGAAATACATCAGGGCCCCTAAACCCTGAACCGGCGTCAGGCTGCAGGCCCAAAGGGTCCAAGTAATAGTATAGTCTATACCCGTAGGGTACATAGTTCCTTTTCGGGATTACCTTATAGGGTTGTAATGCACCCCAAAAAGGAACTACTATGGAGCCTATGGGTACTTTGGGGGCCCGAATATCCACTAAGTATATTGGACCCTTTGAGCGGGCAATGCGCTGACCCCTGTATAAACCCTAAACGTTGAGGTTGAGACCACACGCTACCAATCTGCCCTTCAGCGCCTGGGGATTACCACGCTCTCCGAGGCAGGGAAAGAAAAGGCACAGGCTCCAATGGCCCAGAGATTCACTTCATGAAGGAATATGGCCTTACTATAAGTCAGACTTCAGTGATTCAGGGCGCTTACAGGGTTTAGGGCTTAGGTTCTGCATAGGGTTGGGTTTTAGGAGCGCTACTACTGAGAGTAAATGACACATTTCTTGCTCCAGGCGTGTTAAAGGTTTGGCAAACTACTTGGAGGATCATAGGACATAGTAACTATAGGTTATAAGTACAGTATCTATAGTTACACTTACTTATAACCCCAACTAGGCTACTAAGTCCCATGATCCTCTAAGTAGTAGACCCTAAACCCTAAACCCTGAAAGTAACCCCCTATAGATCCCTTTCAGGAGCCCTTTAAGAACCCTTACTAAGTCCCATGATCCTCTAAGTAGGCAAAGAGGCCTGTGGTGAGGCTTCCGAGCTGGTACCCGAAGGGTCCTAGGTAAGGTACTGCTATGGGGAATACTTCCCCAAAATGGGAGTTTCCGAAAATAGGGGACCCTAATATACTACCCTAAATAGTAGGATCCTTATTATAAGGACCCCTAAATATGGTACCCCTATTTTCGGAAACTCCCAAATCATGATAGTAATTCCTTATATAGAAACCTTACGTTCTACTATAGAGCTACTTTGGACCCTTTGGGGTAACATACTTGGAGGATCAGGGGGACTTAGTAACTTTGAGGCTATAAATAAGGCAACTATAGCTATCTTTACATGTCAGCACAAATAGGGCTCACGCTCACCGCCCATCCATTCCCCACGGTCCACATGTTCTGATTTAGCCTAGTTCGAAGCTTGGTCTCCCACCTTCTGTCGCAAAGCCCAAAGCCTCCCATGCAACACTTCAGGAACAGGCTTTAGGGTTTTGGGTTTACAGGGTTTAGGGTTCAGGGTTTAGGGTTTGGGGTTTTGGGTTTAGGGTTTTGGGTTTTGGGTTTAGGGTTTAGGGTTCAGATCCTATGTAAAAATTGAATTGGATCCCTGCGGAACAACAGACATGAAAACCCGTCTCAAAACATTGAACTCAATCCTAAAGGAACAACTGAACCCTAAACCCTAAACCTTCTAAACCCTAACCCTACTAAACCCTAAACCCTAAACCCTAAACTCAAACCTTGAACCCACAACTTTGAACCCCTGGCAGCCGCTGCAGGCCGTCGGCGTCCTGGCGATGAAGGGCACCACCGTGGAGGCTCTTCGCCTGATCCGATGTAAGCTTCTTAGTTTTTGATTGTTATTCTTTTGGAGGGAAGTTTTTTCGGGGTGGGCAAAAAGGGGGCTTGGGGGAGTGCAGGGTTGTTTGTTTGGGATGGTTTGGGGTCGAACCTACCCATGGCTGCCAGCTGCGCTCTGCTTTCGAAGGTATCCCCAAGGGTCCAAAGGACCCAATAATAAGATACTTGGCTTAAGGATAGTAGTCACGTAGGTTCCTATTTGGGAGGGTATATGATTATTCGGTACTTGGACCCCTGGGGATATTTCTTTAACTGTCAAATTACTGGTCGGCAGGTTTTGGGGCTCCAGGCAGGCATTATGTGTTTCGTGTCTCATGATCACCTACGTTTTGGCTTATTCTGGTGTCCCTGTAGGAATCCTGTGAACGGAACCTAAGTTAACCTTTAGCCTTGTTGGGGTGCTGTATTCACTAAATAATCCCAAAGGTTATGCTGCAGCCTCCCCAAAATCCTGGGCAAGTAAGGAACCATCACAGGAAAACTGTACATGACTGGGCTGGGCATGTTTGGGTACAAAGTGCCAATACCCACCATGCCGCATCCAGGTAGTCCAAACGTCTAATTACTTAAGATATAGTGTTTCTTGTGACCATCTCGCGGAACAACCTCCGCATTCGGTCTCATATTCCAATTAATCATCTAATATGGGGACCTTAACAACTACCAATACCATTGTGCTGAGTTCCTTAATATGGTTGTAGTATAATGCTCCCCAATTAACCCTATTCTAAATGTTAAGGCCCCTAATTATAGTATATAGGTACATGCCCCTATATTAGGTGCATTGGGTGTTGCTTGGAGGTTCATGCGTAGTTATAAGTAGGGTTATAAGTCGCCTAACATGGGTTATAAGTATAGTTATCCTACTTATAACCCTACTCATTTCTACCCATGAACCTCCAAGTATCCCCTAAACCCTAAACCCTAAACCCTAAATACCCCGTCCGCATCCCAAGCCCAAGCCTTCCACAGGCTCGCATTGCAGGGGAGCCCCGCAACGAGCTGTGGCATGAATCTCAGATTTCACCGTTTTGGGTTCATTGTAAGGGTCCAAGTAGTCCTTATTAATGGTTTTTAGTACCTAGTAAGGCCCGAAAGTCCCATCATAGGGAGTACTTGGACCCTCTGGGTCAGGGTTTAGGGTTCAGGCGTTTAGGGTTTAGGGTGAGGTTTTTCGACGAGTTTTATGAGGTTGATTGAGTTAGCATGCCGTGTACATGGGTTTGGGGTTTGGGGGATTGCTATAGCTGCTATAGCCCAGGGGGTCCAAGTACTCCCTCTTATGCGACTTTAAGGCCATTTTAGGTACCAAAAGCCATAAAATTAAGGACTGTTTGCACCCTTAGGTTAGTTGTTGTGGGACAGATAGTAACCA
>CAJNDT010003491.1:0-5000 GCA_905221615.1 Symbiodinium sp. CCMP2592
GCATCACTTCTCTTCCATGGGTGGAGCAGCCGGTCCAGGTTTGGGCTTCTGGCCATGGAGCTATGAATGATAATATCGGGGCCTTAATAATTTTCAAAAGGGTTTTGGGGTATATTATACTACAACTATAATGAAGCACCGCCAAAAAGAGTATTTTTAGGCCCTGTATGAAACCGCAGGAGGGCGAGACGACCCATGAGCTCGGTCTCCGTGTTTCATGTCAACCGTTTGAACATTTCCGGTGCTCGTGGTCGTGTTTTTGCTGACCACCCCGCTCAAAAGAGGGGAACGAGCTTCACCAGCCGGACCTCCGTAACTGGTGACCTTCGAAGGATCCTTTCCTCGAAGTAAGGCTCAGTGACACAAGCGCTTCAAGTCCCTTTGTGGGCATACTTCTCGCTCGCAGATAGCTACTGGGTCCTTCTATCAAACCACCGAGCTGCCAAAATCCAAACCAAACCGCCCCCATCCTTAAACCCTAAACCCTAAAGAATCCCCAACCCCCCCCCATCCTCACCGGGCCATACTTTTCCGAGGCCTGCGGCAGCAGAAGCCGCTCGAGGGCTTTGGGACTGCGGGCTGGAGGGCATGATGCAAAACTGAAGGGAAACATGACAATGCCATCAGGGCTTTGGGCTTATGCAGGGTTTTAGAGGTTTGGGTTTGCGGTTCAGGAAAAAGGCTCAAAAGGCAAAATGACCATGCCATCGTATTTGTAATCGCATAAACACGCCCGAACTCCTGAAACCGAGGCCTGTGCAGGAACCTGCAAGCTTAAGGACAGTAGTTATCAGTAGTTACCACCTACTACTACTACTGCTACTACTACGACGACGACGACTACTACTACTACGACTACTACTACTACTACTACTACTTACTACTACTACTACTACTACTACTACTACTACTACTAGTACTAGTACTAGTACTACTACTACTACTACTACTACTACTACTACTACTACTACTACTACTACTACTACTACTACTTCTACTACTACACGATGTGCTCACAAGTGCGATGCATGTTGCTCTGGATAAGTACGACGTCTTTTGGTTTCTTGCAAGCTTGGGCGCCTTCTGCCTGCTTACCAAGAGGTCGCCCTTCTTTGCATGCCCTGGCTTCTTGCTCCGCTGCTGACTCCCCAGCAGGGCAGGAGCCGGTCTCAACCATGTGCTATGACACAACCCTTGCGGGCACCGGAGCATCACAAGATACAGTACACGTTGGGCTCCCCATACGAACCTGGTTAAGAACAGTAGGCTGCCCGACCTTGCCCAGACCTAAAGTGCTTACCCTATCCTAGCCATTTTCGCTGTAGGACCACCACCACCCGTAAGCTTCGCCCAAGTCTTGAATCCTAAAGCCTTAGTCGTCCACGGCGGCATGGGTTCAGGGTTTCGGATTTAGCTTCAGAATTTTGGCCTCAGGGCGAACCCGTTAATTTTGGATGCATATACGCCAGCAGGAATAAGGCTTCAGTCCCGAGACCTATCGCTGTTGCCTGTAACTGCTGTTCTTTGTGGTCGTATGAAGCCTCATCCTCCTAAGGACGATATTCAGCCTACAAGCTCAAGGCCCGAGACGTAATGCGCTGTCAAGCTTTAAAAACCCATGAACAGACCGCAAAACCTAAACCCTGAAGCACTCTGCACCCTAGACTAGACCTGAAATTGCCATACAACCCTTTACAACTCCTGCCTGCGCCGTGCGCGCCACGGCAGGAGGCCAAAAAGGCTCGGGGGCAGGGCCACGTGTATCGCCTGTGTAGCAGGTAGCAGGGTCAGGGAGCCGGGCAGGGTTCCACGGTTTTAGGGTTTCGGTTGTGTAAGCTTTTGCACATTTAACAGGCTTTTATCGGGTTTTTGTAACCGTTTCAAAAACCGCAATACGGACTACAGTACAGGGTTTCTTACGATGGAGGCTGCCTGGTTTAGGACCCTACTTTGTTTAGGGTGGGCTGTGTCAAGCGGCGGCCCTTCATGTACCGAAACTCCCACATAGGATTCTACTCAGCCGTCCCCGCATAGGACATAGAATCTAGGAGCCGAAGGGTTGCAAGGTTGAGAGCGTTGGGCTTAGTCTAGCCGTATTATGTAAACACGGACAACATACGCAGCAATGCAACAACAACTCATTGGTCTGGATAATCCCGAAAGAAACATTCGTTCCAAATTGGTTCGGTGTCTGAGCTGGATATCTTGGGTTCTGTTCAGGAAGTGACTGTGGAGTAGGTCTTAGGGTTGTGCGTGGGGGTGTCGAGTTCAGGTTTTCAGCCTGCACGTGGTTCAGCATTCCGAGGCTGGGTCTTCGGTCGCCGACGTGGAGGGATGTTGCGCATGGATTCTGAGCTGCTGGCGTCTGTCTGCTCATGACAGATTTGATGTTTCGACGTTTGGCGCAGGACTCTGCTGCTTCAGCCTCCAGTCAGCCCTCACTTCACTGGGCAGCTGTTGGGCCCCGGTGCTGCAAGCTCCACTCAGCCACAACCGCGCGGCGAATCCTCCTCCCAGCGACCCAGCTTTGTTAGTTGCAGACATGAGCGGGCTGATAGCGCTCATGCTTACACCCCATTCGAATTCGAAGTTGCCCCGTAGATGTCTTCTTCCCTCCCCGCAAGAGAGTTTCGCGTCGCGTCTCTTTGGGCGCCCCGTAGACATGTATATATATATATATATATGTACATATATATATATATGTATATATATATATATATATATGTCCGTATATATGTAATGTATGTCCGGAAAAGTATATACTTATAATATATATATATATATATATATACACACACATCTCTATCTGTCTCTCTACTTATCTATATATGTATCTATGAAATATGTACCGAGAGAGAGAGAGAGAGAGAGAGAGAGAGAGAGAGAGAGAGAGTGTGTGTGTGTGTGTGTGCGTGCAACACTTGCCGAGCTTTGTAGCTTTCGTTGCGCGGACTACCCATTGCCCACCGCAGTAACGGCGTCAAAAGCGTGCGTAAGGAATGAACTCAGTCACGGCATTTCGCGGGCAAGCCGAAAGTCAATTGGCACAGAGATGGGTGTACAAGCTTGGCCTATCAGGACCCCATATGTGTGCAAAGCCTAAAGTGCATGTACGGGATTAACATACCTCAGAATGACTGGAGGTACTTCCGAAGCGTCCAAAACCTTAACACCCTACACACCGAAACCTCTTCACTGCCACCGACTTTTACTGAAATGCGGGCTCGCTTTTTGGCGGCATTTTTCCTGTTGCAGGGTTAGCTTAGAGTCCCTGCACTTACATCTTGAATCTGCCACCTGTGTGCAGAAAGCGGCAGGCACTGCCATAGGTGCACTTGCCCTCGAGGAAGTGGCGACACACGGACCTACGAAGCTAAGATCGGGCTGTGGGAAGGTGGGCCAGCATAAATACCTGAGGATTCGAGTATGTAGGATTAGATCTATCTTCAAGGAGGGCAAGGCAGTTGTTTTCAGGTCTCTTACTTGGGATCGAGGGTGTGGTTTGTCGGCCTGAGAGCCTCGCTGTTCAGCCCTAAAGCACAGAGTTCATGTCGTAGGAGTCTGATCAAGCACTTCGTGCTTCGAAATCCCACAGAACACCCAGGATGCGTTTGAACTCGCATCCTTTACACCCTCACTGGACGGCAAGCCGTGAGCCCATGAACTAAAGCCACACTTTGAGGTTTGCGGGGTTTGGATTAGGCCGCAGGGTTTTTCTCGGTTTGGCTGGTGTGGGTGATTGGAGGGTCTTTTCCGCTCAACCCGAAAGCCTAAACCCTTGACCTGAGATAGGGCATCGATACGAAGACCCGGGTTTGGGAACGCCCAACGCCCCTCCAATACAGCAACCTTCTGCTGAAAAACTTCGATCCCGAAGAGCTAAACGCGGCCCAAGCCTGAACACAGTTGAACTCGTGGTCTTGAATCTGAAGTTGTGCGATGCCATTGTGGCTTCTCTGCACCGGTGTTTGGTACTTGGTTTCCTTGTAAGGTTCCGGTCCCGACCGTTTCCTTTCAAGGGGCCAGTTTTGGAAAGGGCCCACCCCAAGACAAGTGACACAAACCTCGAAGCGGAGTCTACTAGCAGGGAGCCCTGAAGGCAGCTTAAGACACAGAAGCTCCAACTTGCGGGGCTACATATGGGCACACCCGAAGGAGCGGCAGAAGCCCTGAACCACAGGGTTTAGCAGTCTAGGGTTTAACCCTGCTCTCTAAACCGCTTTTTTCACCTCTTGGCCAGGTCGCGGGTCGTCCTACTTCGAAGGTCGATGCTCGCGAGCTTTGCTAGAACAAAGATGCCTTAAATAGCTGCAAAAAGCTTTGAGGCATGTGAGACAGAAGGCTATGACCAGGAATCCAAAGACATAATCAGCGCTGTTGATTATTCCGGCCTTTGCTCCATTACAGAGGCCTTAATAGTTAGAGCAAGGTAAGGAACCTTACGGCCTTAGGGAATGTTTCATGTCACTATTACTGATTCATAGGGACCCTTTATGGGGGAAGGGGGGACGGGGGTACGGGACTATACTTTCTTAAATAGGCCTCGTTAAGTCCTTATTATGGGCATTACAGGCCCTACCCCCGTCCACCCTGAGCCCCTGAGGGTGCTTATGACTGATTACTTAAAGGATCATGGGACTTAGTAACTAGGGTTATAATTAGGGTAACTATATTTATAACCCCAATTAAGGTACTTATAACCTTACTTACTAAGTCCCATGATCCTTCAAGTATCCTTAACCTACAGGTTTGTATTGTAGGGCTTGCTCCAGGGCTGACAGGGCACAGCGGTTTGGGCTTGGGGATTTAACATTTGGCTCAGGCGGCTTTCGGGAAGGTGGAAATCCCGAGGCCAGCTCAAAGATGCGAGATTCAAATGGATCTAATATATGATATCTAATAATCATAAGGATACAAAATGAGAAGGTGATATTGACATTCATAGTGATGGTACTAATGATCGCCATAACAATGTTAATGGTAACAAGGATTATAACATT
>CAJNDT010003491.1:7500-122500 GCA_905221615.1 Symbiodinium sp. CCMP2592
TATTATAGCTACAAAGATAAAAAGGAACCCCCACAATAGTATCGGAAATTAAACCCTATACCCTAAACCCTAAACCTTTAGGGCCCTATAGACTCTAGTAACTTTTGATCGTCCAAGGAGCTGCCGCACGTTCTGGAGCTTCGACTGAACTCGGCTGCTGTTGCCGCCCGCGTAGCAGTCGCCCCAGGTCACCTTTTCAGTGGATCTTTGCCCTTAACCCTGAACCCCGAAGCCTAAATCCAAAACCCCTAAACCCTAAAGCCCTGAAGCCCAACAATGCCGAATGTGAGGCTTGAGGGCTGCAGAAACTCATGTCTTGCTGGTGATTTGGGGGTTCAGGACTCCATGTTGAAATTTCTTGGTTGCCATCAGGGTGACTAGTCAAGGTCTGAGGAAATGCTAGAATGAAATCTTCTTCACAATGGTCGTCGTCAAATCCACTAGAAACACGAAGAATCACGGACGTGGATACGGATTTCTACACCTCGAAGTATTGCCCGGTGTTTGTTACCATACTGCTACTATGCCCAACTTTATCATCATCAGCTTTTCCGCGTTTGTTGCAACTGCTGCTGCTTACTGTTGATTTATCTATATATATATGTATATATGTATATACAGGTCTGTACATGCATACTGGTAATCACATGTTGGACACGGCAGCCAGCTTGAAAAAAATACGACGAACAACCACACACAAACAGGCAAACACAGGCAAACATGCCACTGTGTAAACGACGAAGCCAACAACTGAACAACCAACCGAACGAACGAAAAAACGAATAGACGCAACAGTGTAGATCTATGTATGCATGTAGGCGTGTATGTAGGCGCATATGTAGGCATGTATGTACGAAGGCATGTGTGTATGCATGAATGTACGTATGTATGCATGCATGCACCCATGCTTGTATGCATGGATGTATGCATGTATGCAGGTACACATGCAGATAGATATACATACCGAGACGCCCATGCACATACATCTTCTGAAAATGGAATTCGTATGGTTCCAACCGCTGGCTTCTGAACACTATTGTTCCTCTGTATCGCATGTTCCGAACCCCTGGCCCCCAACCGCAAGCCAGAATCAAACAATACTGAGCTTGTGTTTGACTTGAAAATCCAAGTGGCGACTGTGCCATCCCCACGTAGTGCCGCAAAGGCCGATAGATTGGGCGTAATGCTCCGCACGTCACGCAGCTGAGTTCCTTTGAGGTCTTTCGGGGAAACGTGATCCACTTGGGTAGTAAAAGCATCCCAAACCAAAACTGTGGGAGCCCACAGTTCTTCCATCGGTTGAAACGATATTTTGCTTGTTCAACAAGATAAGAAAGTACGCTAGAGGCGTGAGCTTCCACGTTTCCCAGTTGTCCGTCCTCAGCTCAGTAATACACAGCCTTCATAATGTGGCATATTCTACTCGAATGAGAAAAAGAAGTCCTGATGCTAAGGAAGAATAGAGGCAAATACTTGGAACTTATAGGCCCTTTTGGTATGGCTTGAGGGGCCGGAGCCTTGCAGGGTTTCCTGCTAATGTCGGGGCGGTAACTACAAGAGGGAACCTTAAGGCCTTAAGGAATTGTGTAGGAATCTGATTAAGAAACCCTGGGCCTATAACCCCAAAATAATAGGATTCCTTTACAGAATTTTAATAAAGACCCAGGGTTTCTTAATCAGGTTCCTATATTGGTTTTTTTATAGCAGGGAACATCTGGGCTCTGCTGGTGCGCCTACTACACCTACTACATCCTCTGCCCCATTCCTAAACCCCAAGAAAGATTCATGCACAATGCCAGCCCAGATGCGAAGGCGGCGGGAGGCCCCGCCGTGCGTGGCAGCGCCCCAAGTGACCTTCAAGAAAGTGAAAGCTTTGAAGGCTCTGGGATCCGTGGGATGGTCTTCTAGAAACGCTCATAAGGAATTCTGATATCTTCATTGGTTTTGCAAGGGTTTGCTTTTGGGTTCCTCAACTTCAGGATTTGAGGTTTCGGGGTCTGTCGTGGCCTTCGGGTGGGGGGCACTTGGGGCTTCAGCTCTGTAGGCAATCGACCTCCAGCCTGTTTTTGTAGTACCGCAGTGATCCTTGAAACCTAATATAGGGGCCTTAATAATTAGACTAAGGTTTTGGGGCCCATTATCCTATAACTAAAATGAGGCCTTACTTACTTGTCGGGTATCATGGGGCACTAAAGGTTCGCCTTTTTTGGTTGTATAGGGATTATATAGGGGCTATACTACGCAAAAAGGTTATATTAAGGTTACCTCTCGACCACTAGGATAAACAAACCCAGGCAATACTGAAAGTTAGCTTCAGCTCTGCAAGGAAACTGGCCCAGTCAGGCCTTAGAGTTCGGGTTTCAGGTCTCGCATGTAGGGCTCTTTGACCCAGAGGTTCGGATTTTGCGGCTTTAGTAACTTTAGTTGGGTTTCAGAATTCGCATGTATCTCTGGATGTAGTGCTGCGGTTTAGGGTATGGGTGCTTCGGAGTTAGGGGGTTTGGGCTTAACGTCATTAGGCTGTGGGATGGATCATGCTAAGGGCAACGGGGTTCAGGATGTCCGTGCAGACAGCCCTAAACTATAACAGTGTCATGGAGCCCTTTTAGAGCCACAGAGAACCCGAACCCTAAACCCTTAGACAGCTCTTCATCCTCCTTGAAGAAACCCTTCTCGGAAGCCTTAACTTAAGCTTAAATGCCCTAAACCCTTAGACAGCTCTTCATCCTCCTTTAAAAACCCTTCTCGGAAGCCTTAACCTCAAATGAAGCCCTGAAGGAAGGCTCCCACCACGGTGTCGTCAGCGCGGAGGGCCGCGAAGGCGCAACTCGTGGCGAAAAGCCGTTGCACCTGTTGGGGCGATTTCGGAATTTCCGAAAATTAGGGGGGGAACCTTATTTGGGGATCCTTATAGTAAGAATCCTACAACTTAGGGTACTAAATTAGGGTCCCCTATTCTCGGAAACTCCCTTGTGACTTGGGGTCTTTCTGTAAGCGGTTACTGCTTCGATTTATCGGTTCTTGTCAAAGGGGTTCTATAGGCACTGAGGGTGTTTTCAGAGGGCCCGCTCTAGGCAGCTCATAGTAAAGAGCAATATAAGAGCCTTAAGAATTAGAATACGGTTCCGGGGATATAAAACTATATTTCTAATAATATGGAGCCCCCAAGAGAGTATAGGCAATTATTTAAGCCCCTATATAATAGCGCCTTATGTATTGCCAAGAAGACCAGAACTGGCCTAGGCCTCACGATCATCGGCAGACCAAGATTTTTCAGCTGCCATAGACGGCACTGCCCTAGAAGCTCAGTCAGTCACTCATAAATTTCATAAACTATTATACCGTCCCTACATCACCGGACGATGATTACCCGTTGTGTTTGAAACTGGGCTTCTAGCTTCAGCTTTTGGGTTCGGGGGATTCTTTAGGCGGCATCTGATAGCTATAGTGTAATATCTCCCAAAACCCTATGTACTTTGGCGCCTTTATTACATAGGGCTTCCGATTTCAGTGCAAAGCATGGGCTGTCCTCGCAAGGCCAAGCTGTGCCCCGGGGCAGCTCCAGCCATAGGCATTGACCAAGGAGTGAGAAATGCTTGGGTTTCACGGGTCTGGGGTTCAGGGTTTAGGGTTCTGGGGTCTGGTGGTTGAAAAAGCTGTGAGCACATTTTGTCTTGTTGTCAAATCACGCTTCGGAACACTCAAACTCCAAGCCCCAAACGCAAAACCCAGGTAAAGAGCTTGCGGCTTTCATGGGTTCAGGGTATATACAGGGGCCTAAAAGCGTTAATTAAAAGTGTTTTATGGCATACTATACTATAATCAGTTATGGACTGAAGAACTATCCCGGTGACGAAAAGTGAAGCTACTTCAGCCCCAAACCGCCCAAGCCTGAAACACCACAACCCCAAACCTAAACCCTAAACAGCCCGTAAACCCGAAAATGGATGCCTTCATGTTTACAACAAAACCTTTGGGGGGATCATTGCAAACTTCTACCAAGTCAAGGAACCCTTTAAAAACACAATTGTCAGTGCTGCTTTATTTAAAGGATCATGGGACTTAGTAACTAAGCTCATAATTAGGGTAACTATACTTATAACCCCAATTAAGGTACTTATAACCTTCCTTACTGAGTCCCATGATCCTCCAAGTATGACAGGTGCCCCACCCCCAAGGCACCTCCCGCAGCTGCGGCTGAACCGCTTCGCAGTCACCACCAAACTCGGCCTCTCCCCAGCAGACCTCGGCACATGGGATGGTGACTTCTTCTAGGTGTGCGTCAGAGGGTGTCATAGGAGCTTTTTAGGGGCCTTCTGAGGAGAACCTACAGGTTACGGGTTTGGAGTATAGTCTTGGGGCTCAGGTTTCAGGTTTTGGTGAGGTCGTCATTTCCAATCTCCAAAGAAAGGTTCTAGAAGCGTGCCTGCTGCACATAGTGAAGTGGGCTTTGGGGTGTGAGGTTCCGGGCGTGAGAGGGCTTTGCCCAGTACGGCTCAGACACCCTCACCATGGGTCCGAATCTCCACACTCCCGAAACCGGCGAAAGACTTACCGCGGCTCATCTCCTGGAATGGTGAGGCACTGGTACGGTTGATGATCCGAGTTTCGGTTGTCGAAAGCTTCGTCATAAGCCGTGAACCCCAACCCTCAAGCCCCAAAACCTTCTCCCCCGTCTTCCACCAGGAGACCACCGATCCGTCTTCCAGGATGGCTGCAAAAGCACCATCCGAAGCACAGATGTTCTTCACCTGCTGCATGGGCTTCGGGTTTAGGGCTAAATTGAACCCTCAACCATCAATTTGGGGGCCAAGATTTGTATCTACGGGCTCTTAGTTGTTGACCAGCTCCTTAGCGACCACATGGATAAGAAACAGATCAACCTTCCACTTCAGCTTGTCTAGTTTGTACTCTGGGCTCGAGCTTCTGGTTGCTGGCATCTTTTAAAGAGCGTCGTCGCTTCGGGAGGATCCTGTTAAAGCGTCTCGGGTCTGAGATCTCACCAGTAACAGGCTCACTACAAAGACTCCACGATAGCTCCGGGACGCCCGTGCATCTGCCGAGCCCTTGGACACCGAAAAAATTAACGAATATAGGGGCCTTAATAAATAGAATAGGGGTTTTGGGGTATAATATTGTACCACTGTGCCATAATCATAAATAAGGAACCCCCGCAATGGTATTGGTAATTGTTTCGGCCCATATACTATCGTCGGTCGCTCCGGGCTTAGTGATCTGCATCCCTCGGGATGCATCATGATGCTTCAGGAGTTTATAGGGCCCCCAAAAAAAAAGCCCAGAAGCAAAACATACAAACCCCCCTTTAATGAAGCCTAATAAGGTGGGGATAGCCCCATAAAGTACTTCTGCTTATGCCCTAAACCCTTAACCCTTTCTGAAACCCTAAACCCTAGATTGGGGTTCCAGCCCAGCTGCATCTTTCAGCCGATGCCGCACCGCCAGGTCGTTTGCACCCCACTGGGGATGTCCCCACGTCACGACCTTTCCGTGGGTGCGGCGTTTAGGGGTTTTAGGGCGTCGTCGTCGTAGTAGTAGTAGCAGCAGGAGCAGCAGCAGCAGCAGCAGCAGCAGCAGCAGCAGCAGCAGGAGGAGGAGGAGTAGTAGTAGTAGTAGTAGTAGTAGTAGTAGTAGTGCTTAGGAAGCCTGGTATACCTTCTTACTTTTGGGCTCTATAATAGCACACCCGCAAACCCTATTCTAATTATTAAGGCTCCTACATTCGGGGTTGCGGGAAGAACTACACTGCTCTGAAACTTGAGTCGCCGGGTTGCACTTCCCAGCCCTATGGCTGAATACATCAAGCCTGGACAGGTCTGAGGGTCTAGGTTTAGGGGTTTTATAATTCAGGGATTGTTATAACCCCGATCACACCGCCCTTCACCAGTCAGCCTCTAAATAAATGCTGAGCACCCAAGCACCAGCAAAATTAAGCTACTATATGGGAGGTTGTCAAAATTAGGGTCCCTTTTTGGGTCCTTATTATAATACGGCACCTAATATTTAGGTACCCAAAAAGGGACCACAATTTTGACTACGACCCATATAAGCGTCTAACTGTGGTATAGGAGCTTGCAAGCCCAAAGGTTACCTACCCAGACTCTTAGCTTACCCTGCTTCGGAGGCGCGGTTCCATCGCCGAGGCGGGCGGCAAAGCATCCGTAGGTGGCTGCAATCTGCTGCACGTCCTCCAGGAGTGTCTCAACCCTGAAGTCCAGGACGTCACCACCGAAAAATCCTAAACTGGGGTTTAGGGTTTAGAGTTTGGAGTTTAGGGTTTACGGTTCGCAAACTCTAAAGTCTAAAGCCTAAACCCAACGCTTGAACCCTTCAAAGCTTGGGCAGAGGACTCGGGAGCTCCTCGATTAGGGTACATATATATATATGTATATATACTTAGTCTACTGTAATATACTATACGCTAGTATAACCCACAATACTCTCATAATTAGTGGACCGTAACTTACTATACGCTAGTATATACTAGACCGTACCATACTATACTATAGGACACGGAGACTTAATGCGCTGTATGCTGAACTAAGACTTGCAGAAGAGGAGATTCCTCTGCATTCTACATGGAATAAAACCCCGATTTTAAGAGCCCCCTGTTCCCGCGCAAGGGCTTTAAGAAAATGTAGGGGCTACTAAGGGGTTTAGGGCCTTTCAAGGGTTTAGAGGTTCCGGCGCTACGGGTTGTACTTGTAATACAGCACCGTTCTTGCAGCCCACTCCCGGGCCGGGTCCTTCAACTGGTCGCGCACCGAGCTGCAGTCGCCACCAAACATGTACTGGCCCGCAGTCACGATGGAGCCGTCACCGACGATCGCAGCAAAAGCACCGCGGGTATGCCTCTGTTTTCTGCGAACGGTGCACAATGAAGCCCACGCCCTATCAGCCTACGAAAAACAAGAACATCGTATGATGACTCTCCCGTACCATGCATCAACGCCTGAAAGTAAAGTTCACACAGGTCATCCGAACCGTAACTGCGACTGAGCTTATACCAATACCGGCTGGATAGGTCCTGTCAGAGTGAAGCACCGGGCCGACTGCTATTAAGAGTTACCCAAGAAATAGTATCGAAAGAAACCGAAACAGTGCTGTCGAGCAAAAGTGTAACAAACCTTCAATTGCCAAGCGCAAAACCCGCAAGCTTCTTGAAACGAGCTGCTGTACATCACGGACACCTGTCAGCTGGTGCAATATGCGTCTGACGTTGATGTCTTCGCTCGTGTTGGACCATCCACAAGCCGCCACAGATCCTTGCGATTTTCCGTGGCTGGAAAGAAACTTAGGGACTACGCCGGGGAGGAGCACTTGCTGCCCCAGTGAGCAGGCCACAAACAAAACATGTGCTATCCTGCCAACACAGGGCGTACACACGAAAACCGCATCCCTGAATTCCTAAATTCTGTGCATGTGTATGTATATCGGACGAATGGCTGAATGGCTAGGAGAGAGAGAGAGAGAGAGAGAGAGAGAGAGAGAGAGAGAGAGAGAGAGAGAGAGAGAGAGAGAGAGAGAGAGAGAGAGAGAGAGAGAGAGAGAGCGCGCGAGCGCGAGCGCGAGGCGCGAGGCGCGAGGCGCGAGGGCGAGGAGCGAGGGGCGAGGGCGCGAGGGGCGCGAGGGGCGAGGGGGGCGAGGGGCGAGGGGCGAGGGGCGAGGGGCGAGGGGCGAGGGGTGAGGGGCGAGAGGGGAGGGGCGAGGGGCGAGGGGCGAGCGAGGGCGAGGGCGAGGGGCGAGGGCGGGGCGAGAGGGGAGGGGCGAGGGGCGAGGGGCGAGCGAGGGGGCGAGGGCGAGGGCGAGGGCGAGGGGAGCGGGAGAGGGAGAGGGAGAGGAGCGAGGGAGGGGGGAGGGGGAGGGGGAGGCGGAGAACAAGCAGAGATGCAGATACAATTAGACAGAGCTATGGTTGCTGCAGGACACACACCCTAAACTCTCTAAACACACTAGAAACCCTCAACACCCTTCAACAAAAATGCAGATCGAGGTGCCATCCCCCCGTACGGCGAGGATACCATTGTGTGTCGGGCAGAGGCGTTTCACGCTCTCGCTGGGCCCGAGGCTTCCCTCACAGATACCTGCTTTGCTTTGCTTGCTTAACTCTGTTTGATAGACATGTATGTGAAAGCAATAACGAGGTACACGAGAAACTGAATATACGTGTTCGCGAGAAATCGTTCACGAAGGCACGCATCACGTACCGTCGCATCACGTACCATGTATGTATGTATGTATGTATGTATGTATGTATGTGTGTGTGTATGTATGTGTATACGTATGTATGTATGTATGTATGTATGTATGCATGTATGTATGTGTGTATGTGTGTGTATGTATGTATGTATATATATATATATATGTGTATATGCATCCATCCATCCATCCATCCATCCATCCGTCCGTGCATGCATGCACACATAAATAGGTTCATACATATACATAAGTTATATGTAAAAATACACACATACACATATATATATATATATATATGCATTTTTCTTTAAGAGTATGTACATGTACATGTCGATACGCATGAACGGACTGAGAGCAGACATCCAACTGGAGGTTGGTCTTGTGCGGAGGTTCTGCAACAGGCTGTTGAAGGTTCGTCTAGGGTCGTTCGTGTTTTGTAGGTAGGTGTGGCTACACCTCCCTCGAACCCGAGAAGTCCCGCTATATTTGCGATAAGAAGCTAATGAACATTCGAAAAGGACCCACCACATTCGCTCTGGCGTGGCACTCTGTCCGCCGTATCCACGATGGCCCCAGGTGACCTTTGGGACGGAAGGCTTTGAGGATAACGTTCAGGTTCGGCACTGCCCCCGAGAAACGGAAATTCCAACTTCAATCGGCCCTTCAACTGGAGAGCTATACGGGCATGCCCTTTTCGTGCTGTGCCACATCTGCTGAAATGTGCTTTTCGTATCTCGGGGTTGTGTCTATGGTTTGACTGGCTCAGTTTAGAGTTCCCAGGTAGGGACTCATATGAATAAAGCAGCAATCCACACTTTAAAGGCTGATGTAGGGCTTAGTGACTTAGTGCTTGTTGAACAAGCATTCATTAAGCACTACATGATGCGGTGCCATAGCAAAGCCTGCATGAACAATCTACTGCTTCCCCTTTACAAGCTCTAGCATCACCTGAAATCACCACTCTGAGCGTATGACTGAATAGCAGAGGCCCTGAAAGAAGCCATTCAAACACCCCGTCATGAGCAACGCTGAAAGAAAGCGTCCTCAAAGTCTCTACGAGCACGGTCCTTCAGATCGAAGCCACGAAGAATCAGTAGAAGTTTCTAGAAACGACCTGCCCGCACCCTGCAACTTCCCATAAAAGCACCAACCTGAACTGCCACATCCATAGCCGCTCGACAACCCGAACCGAGTTGAACATATATAATCCTGCAGAAACAAAAACGCTAGCCACAAAGCACAACAACATTTCAATGATTCAGTAGCATGTCAATCTGAAGATCATGTCAACCCACAATGAGTTAAACAAAACTCACCCCCAGATCCCAAAACCCTACAAGCCCCGGCGTGTAACACTTATCCTGTAAGCCCTACACCGTATACCTGAAACCCAAAGCCAACATATCAAACCCTTCGAGACCATATGGGTGGCTGTCAAAATTATGGTCCCCTTTTTGGGTCCCTGCTATACTACAACACCTATTAGTTATTTAGGGTACCGAAAAAGGAACCATATTTGGACAACCACCCATCTGGAACCCCTATCAACCCTTAGGGCAACCATAAATCATACACCTCAACCCTAAAAGCCTAAACCCAAACTCCTCAAGTCTAAAACCTAAAGCCTGAAAGCCTGAACCCCTAAACGCAAAGCCCTAAAGCCTAAACCCCTAAACTAATCAAGCCGAAACCCCTAAACCCTAAAACCGTAAAGCCTGAACCCTGAACCCCAAACCCAAAGCCTAAACCCTAAAACCCTGAAGCCTAAAACCCTGAACCCAAAGCCCAAAACCCTGAACCCAAAACCCAAAGCCTAAACCCTAAAGCCTAGAACCCAAGACCAAAACGGGACGAGGAGCGATAGAGCCGTCAGCCTTGACCGCGGCGAAGGCGCGGAAGGAGCCCTGAATGAGCTCCACATCGCCTCAGATAGGGGGGGGGCCTTAATCAGAATAAGCTTCCCTTTAAAGGGGTCTATATATCAGGGTTACTATACGGGATACTGTCATTATTGGAACAGGGTTCCCGTTTAAAGGGGGTCCTTTAAAAGGGTGCTATAAGGGATCTATAGTAGGGTTCTATAATATAAGGGCCTTAAGAATGAGGGTTCTTTAAAGGGCTCCATATAAGGGATTCGGATACTATAAGGGATACTGCAGGGGTACTATTATATAGAGGCCATAATAATGAGAACAGGGTCCCTTTCAGGGTTAGGCTGTCCATGCGGAGTAAGTCTAAGGGCTAATAGTGAGAACAGGATTTTGTTACTGCAAGGGTTGCTGAATGGATTCTATAAGGCTGAGGGCTTCTATATGGAGTAAGGCTCGCGAATCCAAAATACGAAACCCGACACCCCGAGTCTTCCAGGACATCACTGAATATAGGGGCCTGAACAACAGAATAGGGTTTTGGGGTATATTATACTATAAATGTAATAAGGAGTCCCCAAAACAGTATAGTTAATTATTTAAGCCCCTGTAGTGCCTAAAGCAAAATCTTGGAGCCCAAGTTGCCAGTCAGACCACCACAGTAGAATTCATTACACACTGCCCTTCAGTTTGGGCCGGAGCACTGTAGCTGAGCTTTATGAGTTTTGGAAGTGTAGGCATAGAACCCCAACCCATGCAAGCAGCAACCTGCAACAGCCGCAGGTTGAAGCCCTGCTCTCTCGGTTTTCAGCTTCAGTAGCGTGACTAATGCTAATGATAGCAATAGTACTCGTAGCCAGGACTCAGAACCGTGATGCCTGTAAAACACAGCACAATCATGACCATGGCCGCAACAATCAGAACAGTCAAAACAGTCATAACCACTACGAATTTTTCAGAATTGTGATCTGGTGAGAAAATCAGACCACATCACAGTGACGGCAGTCATGGCCGTTCTAGTCTAGCTACTTGTGATCATAGCATCCGCATGCCTGGAAAGGCCGAACTGTGAAAACCTGGGAAGGACGGTCAACAGCAACTACGGTGAAACGATGAAGACCAAATGTCTCAATTATGCTGTTGATCATCATAAGCACAATGCTCTGATACTGGTAGTCTCTTCCCTAAACCCAAAGTCCCTACGCCCTACGCGCGACAAAACCCTAAACTAAAAGCATACAGATTCCCTACATCATTTTATTATCGTTATTCTTATTCTTGTTAAGTCTTGTGATTTCTTCTGATTGTTATTGATGATGTTCTTCGTATTGTTGTAGTTGTTCTTACTATTCTCAGCATCCTTGTCATTACTACTGGGACTGGGACTGTCATCACGTGCATGAGTACTACAACACTTATTCAGCTTAGTCACAAAGCCGACCTTTGAGCGACCTCGCATCTCCTGGCGAGCACGTGAGAGGCGGGGAGCGGCGCCGTAAAATTAGAGCTTATGGGTTTGGGGGGCTCCTTTTTGTAAGGTTATAGGGGTTCGGTTGAGAGCTTACGATTATGTGGTCGCACAGTACTTCTCGGCCTGCTGGGGAAGCAAACCCAGGCCCTAATCGCGAAGGGTCCTTCTGCATGCATGGTTATCACAAGGGTGCCACGTTACAAGGATTCTATGCGGATACTATGGTAATTATGCCTCCTCCAACCTGAGGACCCTGAACAAAAGGCTTCCTCAGCCAAAGCTCAGCCGTAACATGCGAAACACCCGAGACCGTCGCCTCCTAAAGTCCCGAAAGCCTACAGCCTCACAAAACGACTGGTAACTATCACGAGGAATAAGTCATCACAGTCATATTTGAAGCCATGTCACGCACCCGAAGAAGCCTCAAAACCTATTCCAGAAAATGCGCCCAAATCCCTAAGCTAAGAAATCAAACAACATGCGAGAGCACATATGCTATGAGATACTACAATGTACTACAAGTTACCGTGATATAGGGGCCTTGGTCATTAGAATAGGGTTCTGGGACCCTTTATACTATAATCATAATGAGGAACCCGCTAACTATTAAAGCCCCTACATTAATTATGCTATGATGTACTCTAACCCTAAACCCTGAAACCCTAAACCCTCTCAGCTCAGGCTTCAATGGAGCCTCCTGAGTCTGGGTGGCCCCAAGATATCACGGAGCCATCGGCACCAAGCAGAGCGAAAGCTTTGTCCGAAGATGCAAGCTGGTCTTTCCTGGGCTTATCTATAGTCTATTATAGTCGCCATCGTAGTTCCTTTTTGGGGTTACCTTATAGGATCCTGATTATAGATTTGGTTAAACCAAACAAAGGAACTACAACGGAGACTAAAGGCAGGGTTCTGAGGCTCGGGAGGGGGGGAGATTAGGGATTTAGGCCTTTGAGGTTCGGTTCGGTTTGGAGGTGGAGTGATGAGTCTTCACGGCTCAGTGTAAGGGTCAATCTCTTGAAGTTGCTTGCGTTTGAAATTGGATTTCGCACCACAGAAGTTTGCGGGGGTCAGGCTTTTAGAGCTGCGTTTTGTGGCGCTCCTGTCAGCCGAGCATCCCAACAACCGCGCTGAAAGAATCGCCGTCTTTGACGTTCAAACGATCAAGCGCACGGTCTTCGGGCAGGACCTGCGCATCTGGCACATTATGGCTGGGGTTCAGGGTTTCGGCGGTAGGGCGAGCCCAAAACCACATGCTCTTCAGGATTTTGCAGAGACCTTGAACCTTAACTTTGCAAGACCCTTAAGTGAAATCGACCTCTATGTCCATGGCCCTTGGTATACGAGTGCATCTCTTGAGCTCTCAGACAGGTTGAAGAGCATGCTCCAGGAATGAAGAGCCTAATGTGTGCTTTCTTCCTAAAGGCAAGCAAGCAAGCAAGAAGCAAGCAAGCAGAGAAGCATGATTGACCTAAACCCTAAACTCCCACAAAGCCCCCAAAAAGCCCGATGATGCCTATAAGCCCTAAAACCCCCTCCGGGAAGCGTCGCCGTCCCGACCCGCAGATCCTTGAGGCCCGACGGGGGCTTGTCAGTGACTACGTTGGATGCCCACAATTGTCTCCGCAGAGGCCACAGCTACGACAAGAGGCCCCACCCTATAGCAAGATTCACTGCGCAGTCATCCAAAGACGAATAGATCAGTTTAAATCTGTGTTTGTGTGTGTGTGAGTGAGTGTGTGTCAGATGTCGAACAATGAGCCCTTCTGCAAAGGTCAATGCCCTGTGCAAAAAATCTGTGCCGAGGATGTAGGAACAAAGCGAAAAGAAGCCATGGAATTCAGCGCACAAAAAGCTTGCGATGCTCCGCAAATATGCAGCAGTTCCCGCTGTCTTGACTCGACCATAAACAAAACCTGGAGAAAAGGCGGACAATTTTAACCCTGCACACCAAGCCCCAAAACACTACTACCCGCTAACCACCCTAAACCTGCAATCCTAATCCCCAAACCCTAAACTACTCGAAAATCCATACCCTACATCTTAAATCCTGGACCAACAATCTGGCACCTCGCCATCAGAGCTCACGATGCCGAGCCTTATGTGTCTGAGACGGCTGGCCGGTTTGGGGGGTCTTTTCTTGCTTCTTGAGGCATTCAATAGGTTTAAGGCCTTAGGGTTCAGGGCTGTAGGGAGTTTAGGACTTCGGGCTTTGTGGTTTAGGGGTCTAGGACTTTAGGGGTTTAGGCTTTGGGTTCAAGATTGTGAGGCACTGGCATGGTCTCATCTCCTTTTGCAGTGTGCAGAAGAGACAGCATCATTATTCTTTGCAGTGTTCGAATGCAGGGGCTGCAGCACGCCGCGAATGCTTTGGACGTCATGTTAGTAATTATTGCTTCGAAACCGAAAAGCCAAATAACACACAAACCGTCGAACGTTATTGCCGTCCTCTTTGGCCTGCTATCGAACACTGCGCCGGTTCATTGGGATGGTACCTTGATTGTGGATTCCAAATCGAGGGCCAGACGGGACCGCTGCGTGTTTAGCACGACTTCAGGCTTTTGAATTTGGCCAGAAGGGATTGATAACTGGGGGCATAAAGAGTTTAGGGCTTCAGTGCTGCTTCTTCGGGGGCGGCAAAGGGCCGAAACACTGTGTCCCAGCGGCAGTCGAACGCGTAACTTTCGCTGCGCTGCACGGCGCACGTCCTCTTTCAAGGTGGAGGGTTGCCGGGGCATGTTTCTAGTTAAGCTTTTTGCTGGTTTAGGCTTCAATTCAAGGATGCCAAGCTATCTTGAATTCTTGGCGCCGTCCTTCGCACTGCTATGGAACCAAATGAGAAGCTGAACCGTCCTCTCCAGGGCCCCATACGATTGAGAAGGGAACCGTAAACCAAATGGCTTCAACATGGCAATCGGCACAGCCACTATCTTCATTTCATTATTAGCTTCCGCTTGGGCTGCATTCTAACTATCACGTCCTTTTGGCCCATTCAGGACTCGAAAGTATGCTGTGCGGACGGTCTTCTGAAATTGTTGCTTAGCCGAAACCCGTCAGCATCGCAAACAATCTGCGGCAAGATCCCTGAACCCGAGAACCCTTATGGACACTCTCCAGACAACCCTTCCATCTCTTCTGCTCTCAACATTTCGCCAGACCCTTGACACCTTTCTATGCGGATTTTACATGGGTTGTAAGGGTTTCATAGAGTATCGGAAGGACTACAGAAAGCGTTGTAAGGCAAGGTTTTCCATGGGCTTCTCCAAAAGCTCCGTTGCGGGTTTTCGAGGGACTCCTGGAGGGTCCACTCGGGCTCGGCGACGATGCTCACCGATCCTCGCCGTGCGCTCGGGATAGGGTTTTGGGTTGGGTTTAGGGTTTAGGGGTTTAGGGTTTAGGGGGTTTGATGTAGAGGCCTGAATGATTGGAATAGGGTCTTGGGGGTCGCTGCAAAGGGTTCTATAACAGTTACTATCAGGGATCTACAAAATGATGGCCTGAAGAACCAAGACGGTTTGGGGTTGGTGGTTTAGGGTTGAAGGTTTCTATTCCCGGTTGGACCTGATTCGTTTTCATCGGCAGCTTCATTCTAGCAATGATCCCAAGCAGCAAAAATACGCCGCAGCTAAAACAACCTGCGAGGTTGCAAAATGCATTTTTCCGACCCGAAGCCGCTAATCGAGACCATACCCCTAACTTTTGACCCTTCGACTGCTGACAACATAAAACCTGATTTGCAGAGTAAACCCTTAATGCCCTAGAGCCCTGAACCTCAAAGCCCGAAACCATACGCGCGTGAAAACCTTCAAATTTGCTACACCCGAGTAGCCCGGTAACAAAACCTACTACGAAGAAACTCAAAGGTCCATATCGATAAAAAATCCTAGAAGTCCCGTACAGCATACTGTAAATCTCCAAACAACCCTTGTGCCCAAGCACCCTTAAAGCTCCCTAAAGCAGCACAGCGGAATCCTAAAGCCCTACACAACATCAGAACTTGCAACAACCCAGAGTAATAGAGCCCTTAAGCAGCAACACATTTTCTGAAGCCCACGCTTGAACCCTAAACCACGCGCAAGGATCGGCCGCTGAGAAGGGACACTGAAACTTCCACGGCCATGGCAAACAAAGCTAAAAAAGATCCCAGCGCCGAAAACAAGCGAGCTTCAGGGTTCATAGAGGGTTTCGTAGAGGCAAACAGGGTCTCACTTCACAGGATTTCATAAGGTATCTTCGGCATATTAAAGGATTCTGGGTTTTGTGGAAAAACGCAGGGTGTTATCATAAGGGTTCATAGGCCCCCTTGGGTCTAGGATCTCGGGTTTAGGGTGCTGAAAGGTTCCTACAGGGATTACTACTATGTTACTGGAAGGGCTACTACAACGGTTACTATATAGTAGTTTGATATAGGACTCAGTAATGAGACTAGGTTGTGTTTGTAGGTTGCTTTTTGTTGTGGTGTTATATGGGGCTTCTCAGGTTTGCCTGATGTTTATAGTAAGGTTTTGGACGGTTTCAGTATAGGTGCCTCAACATTTGGAATACTTGCTCGGGCTATACTGCTGTGCACTATGCATATGGAGGGAGCATACCTACTGCTCATTCATTCAAACCCATGTACTTACTAAAGATTGAAACACAACTGAAAAGGGGGAGGCTTTCGGGCTTGGGCGGAGTTCAACCCTAACCCTAAACCTAAGCCCTTAAACCTAACCCGGGATTTTGGTTGTTAGGGCTGGGGTCAGGGGTCACAGGTTTGATCGTAGGGACTTGAGGCCTCGAAGCAACTCATGTACCTATGTATTAAGTGCTTTTACACATCTATGTGCACATTTCTGCCCAGATGGCCTGTACATATGTATTCAAAAAATAAATGAATATATACATATATATATATATATACTCAGGGATTACATGTGTATATGGCTATCTTTGAATGCTTAGTGTCAACGTAAGCGTATATGTGTTCACAGATGTGGGTGATGTTCGGAATGCCCTCTTGTGCGAGAGGGCCTAGAAAGCTTGTTTGGCGGACTCCGTCTCTGCAGTGTCTATGTATCTGCAGTTGTTTGCTTTCAAAGGCAGGGTCTTTATGACTGCTGCTTCCCATCATGATGTCGATCAGCACTGGCGGTAGTAGTGGCATTTCCAGGTAGAAACAGCGGGGATCAACAGCCCCTCAACTCGGGCGCAGCTTCGGTTAGGGTTAGGGTTAGGGCTTTCAGCAGGGTTTGCAGGTTGGGGTGTGCCTTGGAGTTTTTGTTGTGCTGGATTTCGGCGCTGGGAATCTGCCGGCGTCACGGTGAAACGTTCGTGTTCGCGAGGGGGGAGAGCGGGCCGTGAAATACAGGGCTCATCTTTACCGCAGTTGGTGTTGATGTTGACTCATGAGACCATGAACCCTCAACCTTATACCTCCTAAGTTGGGTCCTAGACCTACCAGTACCACTACTGGAGTTCCACAACAGGATGCTCATAGCTCGACTGCTGCTTACAAGGCCTATCCCGTGAATCCCGAAACTCTGCGAACCGGTCTGAAGGGGTCGGCGCAAGAGTCCCCAAAGTTTCAATGGGGTAGCTTCTGCTTGAGCAAGATGTTGCAGTCATGCACAGCACTGTGCACTGTTCAGGTTTTGGGGCTAAGCCTTTCCGGGCAACAAGGCAAAACTGACAATCCACAATTCAGCTTGGGGTTTGGGGCATGGCATGCATGAACTAGGTTGGCCCTGAAACCTCATCTAAAGATCCTCCTAGACTCATCATGCATGGAACATGTAAAATGCCGATGCACTTAACCCTAAAACCCTCAACCCGAAACCCTATGGCCCACCCAACCTAAGAGACCAGAAGCTGTGGCCTCATTTGATGTCTTCGTGCATTTTGCGAAAGACTCGATGGTCCGTGGGCTTGTGTAACCAAGCCCTCAAGGTTGGGGTGTATGTCTTTCACCGGGCAGGGCTTAGGGTTTAGGGTTTCCGTTATAGTTCCTCGGCCTTGGACAAGTGACTGAACATGGCAATATTGCACATGCCATGCGCGTTTTAAGGCTGCTGGCGTAGCTACTAACTTCAAAGGGCTGAACGGCTCATTAAACTGGTTAGCGCTGCCTTGTTGTTGACTTCGCTGGCCTGTCTAAATCGCAGGATGTAGGGCGTCTTGTAAATCAGTACATGCATTTTTGTACATACGTTTACTTGCAAAGATGTAATAAACCGACGTCTGTACCAACTTATTATGAGGACAGTTCATGCATGCACACGGTCATGCCTATGCACACGTTCATGCTCGTGTGTATGCACGTATGTACGTATGCATGCATGTATGAAAGGGTGTATGGCTGGCTCAATGGATGGCTAGCTGGAACGATTGGATGTCTATGTATATGTATATGCATATATATATATATATATATATATACACACACACACCAAAAACCCAATCCCTATGCCATGTATTGCTGTGTGTGAGTCGTGAGTGTGTAGCTCTGTCTGGCCATGGGAGGGCATGCAGTCCCGATACACGTGTACGTGGCCTGTCATCCACGGTCGGCTGAGCGTCGTTTACCAGTCCGTCTGACAGCGTGGGCTTTGGATCTGAGGTTTAGGGCAAAAGGTCGGTTTGGCGCGTGTTGTTCAGTGTGGCTTCGGCCTTCAACCAAAGAACGGGCTTGGGGTTTCAGCGTTGGGATGCTTCAGGAACTAATCATGCCTCAGGCATTTCAACCCTTCTGCGACGCTTGGCACGGAGTTTTTGAATCTGGTTTTGCAATGATCTATAGCTGTTGAAAGGTTCTACAGGGCCTGACTACAGGTTTTGCAGGGTTGTGACCTTTGGATAGTGTTCGGGGGGCACCTAATGTCATAATCATACAGGACCATAATTGTTGAAGCCTCTAACTCACCAACCTACCAACATCGGTTTCCGGGTTCCGCAGGGACCGATGACGGTGGGGACATTGTAATTCGGTTCTGGCCTGCAAAGCGTCAGATTCGTGTAGGGGTTCAGGGGGTTTCGGGGTGTGGGGCTTTAGGTTATTATTATTATAGTACTCATGGATGCAGGATTGTAGGGTGTGGGGATTCATGAGGCTCAATCTTGTTTCTCCGAGTCGTAATATGCCCAGAAAGATAACTGACCTATCGATGCCTGAACCCTGCAGGCATCCTAGGGATCCAGTATTTAGGGTCCTTATTGCAAGGAAATATGACGGATCAGGCTTTGTACGCGGTTCTTGTTCCTGAATTTCACATTCCGCCTTGAGCCCTGGACCCTAAATCAAAAAGGATCCTTAAAGGAGCCCTTAAAGGAAGCCCATTTTGTCCCTCCTTCGTGGCTGAAGCGGCAGGCATCGCCGTAGCTGCACTTGCCCTCGAGGAAGTGCCGGCAAGTGGGCCTTGCAGGTATCCGGAGGTCTGCTGAACTCTAGAGTAACTAGGATACGCAGTAACCTAAGAATAAAAAGGCCTCTCTTTTTGGTATTGGGTAACTTTATAAGGAACCTAGGACTACAAAAAGGGAATAAGGGTACTACTGGGCATCCTAGGTAAGGGTTTTGGGTTTAAGATCTGTTTTGTTGAACTGCTCTCTGCTCTACGAGTTTAGGGTTTAGGGCCTGGGGAGATTCAAAACTTAGAGTTATTTTGATTATTTCACTGTGGCGTTTCCGTGTTGGTTGGGTTTAGGATTTCGGGCAACCTAAGATGCAACGTTGCGGTTCTCGTAGATCGCACCTCCCAACACTGCCAGTTTTAAAGCCGTTTGAGCACCCAACATAGTCGCAGCGTAACACCCTCTAGAACATGAAACCCTAAACCCCAAAACCAGCTTGAACCATAAACACTAAGCCATAAATCCCGAACCCTTATAAACACTGTACTCCATGGCCTCTCCACCACCTTCGCGCTGGGCGCAGCGGGCCATGCCGTGGAGTCCTCAGCGCTGCCTGCTGGGGTGTGGAGCAGATTTCGGGCTTTTGCCGGGATCTAAAATAAGGCCTGAATAACTAGAATATGGTTTTGGGGAAAATTATACTTTAATTGTAATAAGGAACCCCCAAAGTAATATAGGTAATTACTAAGGCCCCTATGTTAGGGAGGGTGTTTTGGGTGTAGGATTGTTATCATATCAGGTTATAGGGGCGTAGGGGTTCGGGGCTTGTCTCTGTAAGGCGTTCGGACTTGCAAGGGTTTTCAATTGAAGCTTTAGGACAATGTAGGGTTGATGAGTCTTGTGTTTAGGAGTTTGGGGGCTGTGGGGGTTGAGGAGCTAGCGGTTGTGGATGGGGCTACGAGTTCAAGGACTGTTGCAGTCTCGAGTTGAGGGTTTGGGAGTACGGGCTTTTCGATTTTGGGGTTGGGGATGTTCAGGGTTCTTGGAGTTTCGGGCTTTGGGGCCAAAGGCTTCGTCTTTTAGGGAGCCTTTTGGGCACCAAGCGGTTGTGATTTTGGAGAGAATGCTTCGAAGCGCATCATGAGGCTTGCGAAGGACATAAGGCAAGGATCCTATTTTCATAATCCTCACAGAGGGGGTCAACTATGCGAAGTGCTTGCGTCATCATTCAAGTGCACCCTGCAACACTCAAAATTCAAAACAATCGTTGAAATCCGAGTTAACGCTCGGACGGCCTTGGTGAGAGAAGCGGCAGGCATTCCCGTAGGTGCATTTTCCTTCTTCGGGGCAACAGCACTCGCTCACGCGACCCTAAAGTCTAAAATGCCAGAGCCCTAAACGTCAAAAACACGAAACCCCGAATTGGGGGGCGTTGAGGCATTTTGTGGTTTTAACGGCTTCAGGGGTTTGATTCCTACAGCCTCAATGGAGAGATCCTGAACCCGTCAGTGATAACAAAAAGGCAACAACCACAACAATCCTTGCCCATAAAAAACATACGAATAGTCGCAAGAACAGGCATAAAATAACTAATAGTATGATAGAATGCTTATAGTAATTATGCCCACATCATCTGGCTGCATGCAGGTTGTTGAATTAACGGGTTTGTGTTTGGCAAGAAGACTAGGGAGATTAGGTCTCATACGGTATGACACTATGTATATGTATATATATATATATGCACGCATACACACACACACACACACCCACACACAATATGTGTATATGTGTATATAACCTGTATATGGACGAAAATTCTCCCTGTCGCAAGCAGGCTTCAGGATTCATCTGCCTGGTTCTTATTAGGGAATGAGGGAACAGATCTCGATCGATGATACTGAGTTCTTGTTGGCTAAGGGATTTAGTTTAAGTTACCATAGTGAGGAAACCAAAATACTTACTATAGATCCCTGTTATGGTAACGAAACTCATTGCCTTAACAAGAACCCAGGATGGTCCCCCAGAGTAGTCCCCGCAACCCATCCCCCCACTGCCTACCAAGAACCGGGGACTCATCCGTTCCCGGGCTGGCAAGACTGCCACCCTTTGTAAAACCCTCCAAAGCCCTCTAAAATCCTGTAAGGTCTATGTATAAAGGCCGCACAAGACCTAATCTAGTGCTTCAAGCCCGTTTTATGAGAGATGGCTTTTGTTCAGTGTCTACGAGCTCTGTTTCGGGCATTTACACAATACTCCACTGCAAGAACCCGATGCATTGCCATGAAGGGCAGCGACATCATTAAGTCGTTGAAGTGCTTCTCATAAAAAAAGGCTGTATTTGAGCTGGTGGTCTGGATAAAACCAGCCAGGCCAGCAAGAGAGGGTTTGGGAGAGGAGGCAAAACGCGAAACCCTGAGAACTTCGTTACCTTAGGTGAAGAGGACGAGCCATTCTCTGATAAAGACTAAGCCATGCCCCTGAAAGCAGGTCCTTCTAAGAAGTGGCGGCACACCGACCTTCAGGCAAGGGACTTTGTTGGGTTGATTGGAGGGTGGCGGGTGGGGGGGTTAGGGCTTAGGCTCCAGACAGTAAAGATCTCCTAACCTTAACCCGGCCGGCGATGGGACAGAACCCACAGCTACGTGAACAGCACGAGGTCTCTTTTCATCGTTCCCCCCTTGCCCAGTGCTGAACTCACAAGGGCAGCATTGCATGGACGTGGTGCGGACATTGCGACGCCACGGCATCATGCTTGGTCGTGCTTGTGCTGCACAGGACTGCAGGACAACAGCAGGATTGGAGTGGCTACAGGTCTACACATGTGACGGCTGTCCTGCGCACCCTAGCACGCCTGTGGTCGATCGGCTTAGCAAGGGCTATTCAAGGTGCAGTCATTTCCTGGCACGAGATTCACCAGGGCCACCATCGCTTCGAAGCCGTCCTTGACCTTGGCCCCACCGGATTCGTAGTCGCAGCAGCCGGCATCTTTCACGCAGTTCATGTAAGTGGTCAGTCCGTCACAGCCAGATGCGCTGCTGGTGCAGCTGGCAAGGTTGCTCGTGTCGCATCCACAGCCCTGGAGGACTGCAGCGAGCATGGCCATGAGGGTCACCGCTACCGTCTTTGTGAGCCTCGCCATCGCGAAAGCAGATCAGGATGCAAGCTATCAAGCGCTGCGAAAACCGAAGGGCTGCAGCGGAAACAGCTTGGCTCATGTGTCTGTTATTCAGGCTATAAGCATAAAAAACTTCGACTCAGGTTTCGGGCTGAAGGCGAATCAACAACCACCATCATCAAATGCGCGGCCAAGAAGCTTATGCTTCTGCAGATATGGATTCAATGCGCATGTGTTGAAAGACAGTCATGGTAGTCCAAGATTGCCCCGGGCATGCGCACCCCTACAACAAACAAGAGAATCGAAATCCTGATGCGCTAGCAATTAATTGCTGCCAGCGACATGCTCTCATGCTGGTACTTCTTGCTGTCACTCCACAACCCCCGCGCGCGAACTTCTTTCTGAAAAAGGGCCTGTCATTGGCTGGAGTCCCGCTGAGCGCAGGCATGAAGGGCTCCGGCTGCAACACAGGAGGCGTGAGCGGAAAGCCTGCGTGGTATGCGCGACGGGCGTTGCTTTCGAGAAGAGGAAGGCCAAGGACACGCAACAGCATTAAACCCTCATTAACGCCTTGAGCCTGCAAATCTCGGAAACATGAAAGTTAATCAAGTAGACGTTTCTGGATTCTGTAGGCTTTCGGAATTTCGAAATCTCGGGGTCTCCGGATTCCTGCTAGGGTCAAGGTTCATGCACAGGAATCCGCTAACAACTCGAACTCCACCTACCATGGGAGCATGAATAAGTAGAGCAGGGTACTGGGGAACGAACAGCAGCCAGGTGCTGGACCTCGAGATTCGAAATAGCTCGAAACCCCAACACCAGACTCGCATTTCAAACACTCCAATCTGGCTGCCAAGGGGGCAACCCACAGCCCTGAGACTTTGAACCCTGTCCTCTCACCCCAAGCCCCAAACCCCGAAACTTTACTGAACTTAGAACCCTAGCAAAAATCATAATTTTTGCTGTTTCTTAGGGATTATAATAACAAAAAAAATTAAAAATGTTTCTAAGTACCCCTAAGGAAAGCATAGCACGTTCTCTGGAGTCCGGAAGCTTTTTCTTAACCTCGACTCGACGGTAACCCCCGGTGCATAAGAAGCCGAACCCCATTCTGGGGATGGGATGGGGATATGCAGAACGCAGGGGCTGAACAGACAGACTTCGAAGGCATATCTGTACAGTATCATTTCTGTATCTACATCTATAACTAGAGCTGTATATAAACATATCTACACCTAAATCAACCTACATCTCGCTCTAGACAAAATGCCAGGCCAACAAACACCGAACCACCTGAACGGTGGCCCCTGCACACTACTTATTCCTAGGGGAATCCAGCCTGCGTGGCTGAAGCGGCAGGCATCGCCGTAGTTGCATTTCCCCTCAAGGAAATGTCGACAAACAGACCTTTGTCGAAGGGCGCTACTAAAGCCTGTATCAGTACTTAACACTCGTGAGAGTACACTTCCTCAAGCAGTGTCGTGCGAGTAATCACTCCGTGCAATGACTATGCACTTCGGACTCTTGGGGTAAACTTGTGACTCTGAACAGGCTGAGCCTCCGAGGTTTTCTGCTTGAAGTAAAGTTATGCAATTCAGGATTGCTGGCGCCAAGTGCCTACATTTACATTTAGACTTCAAGGGCTGTTTGGTGGCGGGTGCAAGGTTTAGAGACAGGTTGGGGAGGAGGCCCAACTGTTTATCTCCTGTCCAAACCCTCAGCTCAACTCTAAACTCTAAACGCAAAACCCTTACCCCTACCCCGAAGCCTTAACCCTAAACCCAAAGCACAAACCCCAAACCTTCAACCCAAACCCTACACTGCCCTGAACCCTGGGGAGCCTCTGAGCCCTAAAGCCTTAGGCACAGCCCCATGCCCCGAAATGCTAGGGGAATGGGTTTAGGGATTAGGGTTTATAGGGTGTGGGGTTTGGCCTAAACAACCTTTGACAAAACCTTCGCAACCCCTCACAATAAGACCGAAAGATCCTGAACCAAAACCCTAAAGAGCACCTTGAGGACCACAAAAACACATCCACCTCATGAAAAGAAAAGGTCCTACCTAAAGGAGTCTAAACAAACCCTAAAACACTTAAGCAAACCCCTGTGAGCCCCTTCAACGAAAAGCAAAGAGGACCCCCAGCCACCACCACCAGCACCACCACCACCACTACAATTTTCATCGGAAAGCCGCACACCCAGTCAACCTTGGGCATCGACCCTAAGCCATGTAAACCACCAAACCTAAGAATAAACCTATAAGAGCAAGCCCCGAACGATTGCAAGCCCGAACCTCACGGCTCTTACACATCCTCAGCCTCACAAACAACCTGACCATCGAATCCCTGCGACACCCTACAGAAGCAGCCGTATACAGACCCTGCAAGAGATCCTACAATAGGGGCCTTCATAATTACCTATACTATGTTGGGTTCCTTACTATAAGTATAGTATAATATACAACGAAACCCCATTCGAATTATTAAGGCCCTTACATTGAAGAACCCTGAAAAACTCTAAAAACCAAAGCACCCCGTAGAGACCGGAGCTCCGAAGATGAGCTTCCCGACCGATCTTCTACAGGAGCTGGTCGTTGGAAGCTTTGGAAATCGCCTAGGAGTTTCAGAACACAGGGACTCAACTCATACCGGGGGGCCTTCAGAGTTCGAGTAGGCTTTGAGATGTTTTGGGGAGGGCGTTTTGGGGCCCATTCTACTATAATCATAATAAGGAATCCCCCAAAATAGTATAGGTAATTAGTAATTAATTATACTCTGGTTATAATAAGGAACCCCCAAATTAGTATAGGTAATTAGTAATTAATTATACTCTGGTTATAACAAGGAACCCCAAAATAGTATAGGCAATTAGTAATTATTTAGGCACCTATAGTATGGACTGTAAGGGTATGGCTTTGCCGATATTCACCGCTTCCACTCTCGGACCGCAGATCGGCATTTAGAGGGTTTTAGAGCGTTTATAGGGTTTAGGGTTTAGGGCCTAGGGGTTTAGGATTTAGGGTTTAGGGGCTTAGGGTTTAGGGGTTTAGCGTTTAGGGCTTATAGGGTTTGGGGGTTTAGGGTTCAGGGGTTTGGGGGTTTAGGGTTTAGGGTTTAATAGGACCTGCAACGAGTTGTTTGAACGACTTTACAAGTGGTTTTGGTGGGTTTTAGCAGCAGCCGTCTTTCTGGGAGGCACGGAGCGCTGTTTGGGTACTGGAGCAGCGATGTGTCCCTAAAGGGGCTATAGGGGCGAGTTTTGGGGTTTTGGGGTATCTCACTCTGTCCCAAAGCTGGTAAAGCCCGCGCAACGATGCCCAAATCCTTCAAGAGGGGTCCCCCTATTCAGGAAGAGGAAACAAACAGCTTGGTTTAAGGCTGTCGACGTCTCCGGCCTGTGTGCCTTGCTCGAACAGAGCCTTCTTGCTAAACTCTTAAAGAAACAAACAGAAAGAACACAAAGGTTTTTCTTTCAAAACCGAGGCCCCATTGAGTCCCGTGTTCCGGGGTACCTCTGAATCAGGATGTTATAACAGAAAAACCACAGTCTTGCTCAGGGACTCCTCATATTCTTAACAAAATTGTATCATTCCCAAGCCCTGTGACCGAACAATACATGCTTCAACACCCAGGTATAATAAAGATCGAACGTGCCGAAAAACCAGAACTCCGAAGCTATGGAACCTAAACTTATAAAAAGCCACAAAACTCTACCCAACACCCTACACCCGGGTTTAGGGTTTAGGGTTCACTTGATCTGCAGCATTTTTCTTGGCCTTGCCATGCCTGCTCTTCTCCGAACACGCATATCGCTGAGGGAGGACCGGGTTCCGGAGTCGAACAGAAAGAAAATGTGAACATGTTCGGGGGTTTAGGAATAGGTGAGAGGATGTAGTAGGTGTAGTAGGCGCAGTAGCAGGGCCCAGATAATCCCCTGCTGTAGACCAATGTAGGAACCTGATTAAGTAACCTTGGGCCTCTATTAGGGTTCCTTTCATGAATCCTATTATTTTGGGGTTATAGGCCCAGGGTTTCTCAATCAGGTTCCTACATTAGCAGCTGCAACAACAATGCAACAGATCAGACGCACTCGTTTGAAATTACCGGATTCTCCCAAAGCTCGGACTTCCAGCTGTGTGAGACAACACATGGGCCTTCAGCAGTGGCCCCAAGAAGCTCCAGTCTCGCTTTAGTCCAGCTCTCAGCAGCGCTCACATCATCAGCCAAGCCACTTGAGCCTTGAATCCCTGAGCACCCTCATGCTCGCAAGTTTGAAGCGCTTCTCCGCGATCGGCTTGGTATGGTAGCTTGCGCCGCGCTCTCTTTGCGGTGACTGCAGCAAGTAGCTTTCTTGTCGACTTGCCTGCGACTCCTGCTTTTTCTTCTGCTGGTGACTGCGCAGTGTCTTGAGTGCCGAGTCACACTTGGCGGTGAGGTCTGACAAACGTTGGCGATAGAGTTCCGTTCGCCAGAGCCGGACAAGTACATTTGGCGGATCAGCCTAAATAAAGAGCAAATCATGGTCTTGAGCATGCACAACAAGCTCCCAGCGACAATGCACGCCATCACAGTGCATGTGCCCATCTCACATACCCAACAGTCATTGCCGAACCTGGAGACGGCACCGAAAGTGGCATCTCTGTCGTTCTCGCTGCCTGAGCGCATCTGCGGAACCTGCACCAAAGAATGCTGGCATACACAGCTCAGCGCGAAACTTGCACGAATGCGGATTTGAAGAAGTGTGCTGGCGTGTCTTTCGGGTACCTACATAGTTCAATGTGTGTCCTCTGTCTCTCTCTCCCCTGTATATGTTTATACTATGTATATATATATATATACAAAGTATGTGTATATGCATTTGGTCACTATGTGTGTATACATATATACACTGTATGTCATACTGTGTGTTGGCATAGTCAAATTTTCAATGACTAGGCACGACAGAAAGACAGGGTCCACTCCACTCGGCCTTCCTCTTTGGCGCGCAGTTTGTTTTTTGGCCATGTCAATAAAGAACAGCTTGTAAGCATGTGCTAGGAGGATTCTGATAATGTTTATTTCGCTATGAGTGTCTGTATGTGTTGCACTAGCTGCGAAAAGGAGTTGTCTGCAGTCTAGGGCTCGTCGCATCGCGGAAACCGTGCCAGAGAGAGCGGCTTGGGGCTAAGGGTTTTAGGGTTTAGGGCTAAGCGTCCATGTAGCCAGGCCCTGGACGTCGTCCCTAGATTCCTAGATGCATACCTTAGACCCAAAATGTACGCGAAATGGGCACATCCTTGAAATAATCTGTGGCAGTTTTCCGTAGACTCTCTGTTCTTGAGATGTGTACAAAGTTCTCACGGAACACTGGGGACAGGCCTGCTTCATGGAGTTCAACTGGGAGTATGCGCCCATCTTTTCTGGCGTCCTCTGGCCGCGCAGCGATTCCTGGGAGTGTCTGTCGGGTTCAGGCCAGGGCGCTTGGCTTTCACGAAAGACCAGAACACATGGTGCGGGCCTGGCTTGAATCTTCTTGCTTGAAGGCCCTAGGCGGCATTGGACATCAGTCAGTGAAGAAGATAGGAATGCAAAGGAGGGCTGTGCGGAAATCCACTCGTGGAAACTCTCCATGATGGATTTTCTAAGCCCACTCAACCCTGGAGCGATGTTGCAAACTAGTTCAAGAGACACTCCTAAGCCCTAAACCTGACGCCCCTTTCGCGGTCTACGAACTCAGTGAATCAAGGCTGGCTTCTGCGAGCTGTCGCCTGAACTAGACTCTCGCTAGTTTGTATTACGAGTGTCCAATTTTTTTTGAGTGTCCTCAAATCCACCCGCTCAGGGTGTGTGTCTTGATCATGACTCAGCAGACTTAAACCCGAAACCTCTCAACACCTTCCGCCTGAACTCTGAGTCCTACGTGGGGTGAAATTTGAAAGACTACTGCAAGGCAGGTCTCGGTTTCATGGTTCCGTTGAAGCACTTGCTAAACTGAAGTCTCTACTCCAAAGGCGTGGGAGGAGGCTGATTAGTTTGATCTGCCCCACGATGGGCGCAAGGTGGAAGCTTCATTACAGCAAGCAAGCCTTTTAGGATTCTGATTCTGCGGCCTACTAGGTCCTGTGGAGCCTGAGTGACTTTAGTGCAACAGCTTGAGGTTATAGTGGCTTTGGAATATGCGCTTTAGCTTCAAAAAACAAGACATCAAGCACAACAGAGGACCGATACCGAGGAAACCCGGCTGTTCCTCTGAAAAAATCGGTTGCATCCGGCTGCTACGAGTAATGCACACTTGTTCTGATTCCCGGTCTTGTTTGCCTGATAGTGATAGATTACATACATGCTGAGACAACCACATCAGAACCCAAGCAACGCGGACTCTTCAATTCCAAGCTCCACAACATTCTTTAACGCGGAGCCCCAACACACGAGTCTGAAAGTAAGAAAAGGCCCCATGAGTATGACCCTGCACCACAAAAGGCGCGAAACCCTAGAAACACCCGAAGAGGCCACCCTAAACCCCAAGCAACCGGGGAGCCCACGAAGCCTTAACCCTAGACCCCAAACGCCCGTAGCCCTAAACCCGGAGCCCTGACAGGCACCCCAAATCCCTCATAGTCATCCTGATACAGGAACCTTCAAGGAAAGCCCCGATGACTGAAGCAACCAGGCGTCTTGCTCGAGGACGCAACCTCAACGAACCTGCAGAGTTGTGACAGACAGCAACAGGACAAGGGTTGGAGTTTAGTTTAGGGTTTACATTTGCGGCATGTATCGTTTAAGGGTTCCGGGGTCAAGGATCTAGAACCTAGGGTTCGCGGGCTTCGGGTTCAGGGCTCAACCCCGCAAAACCCCAGAGGCTCTGTGGAGACACTACATAGCATCCCACACCCAAAACCCCTTAGATTGACCGGTAACCACAAAAGGCCAAACACCTAAACCCCACCCTACTGCAATACCTTATAGTAAGATCCTCGAATCCTAAGACCAGCGGATTTCGAGTTATGGCGTGGGGCAAGGCAGAAGTTCACCCTGGTAACCGGAAAAGGGCTCAGGTTTCAGGGGTTTGGGGGTGAGGGTTCAGTTTTTATTGGCTAAGGGTTTAAGTGTTCGGGGGTTCGGGTATAGGGCAACACTTTCCCAAGCACCAAGACTTCAAACACAAGAGTGGATACAGTTTAACGTGATGCAGTGGTCGGAATATTTGGTAATCCTCTGATATCATCCCTGTATACTCATAGCAGGATGTACCCAAACCCTCTAAGACTTTCTGTTTTTTGAGTGGGAGGACCGCGGGTGTTCAGGTTAGTTTCGTGGTGGCTGTTTGCGGAAGGGCAGGCCTTTCTGGAACACGACTGTGTTTGCTAAGGGTGTAGCCTTAAAGGTTTCGGGTTAATAGCATTTTAGAGTTCAGGGCGGAGGGCTCGAATGGTACAGGGTTTACGACAGGACTTGAGGCATGAAGGGTTTCGGGTTCAGGGTAGACAGAACTGTCGTCCAAACCCCTCACAAGTCACTATGAAGCGACCGTGAACCCGAAAGCACCCTGTTGGTACAAGCCCAACAGCAGCAAAAGTGGAGCAGACCATGCTTACAAGCCGTGGTTGAAAGTGGTCGCTCATTTTGGGGTTCGGGGCCTCTAAGGCCTAGAGGTTCCAAATTCATGCGCGGAAGCTCAGCTGGCTGTGGCATTCTCACCAACCGCCGCCACTGGAACCCTCAACCCGAAACCCTCGATCCTGAAACCCAAAAACAGTAGATTTTTAAACTCGAAACCACCGAAACCCCACAAGACCTAAACCCTAGTTGGTATACAAGTAGAGCCCGAGTCCGAACCTTGAGTATGAACTCCCCCTCGTTGTTGTCCAGGGACTTCCGCGTCTCTTCCTGTGCAAAGACACAAACACCAATATCCTGTAACATGTGATAAAACGCGATAGTATAATATGCTATAGTATAGTGCAGATTAAGATGGTGTAATATAAATAGGAAATGTACTGCAGCTAGTTGTGATTTGAGTTAGTGTAATGTACACTTATGTAGTACAATATAGCAGTACAGGATATGTTAAACGATCCTCTAAAGTGAAAAGCCATATTATAATGCAGTATGAAAGTGCAACCTAGATACAGTATTACATAGCCCACTATGTTTCAACAAGTCATTTCAATGCAATGTAATGGAATGTCATATGCCTTACTATAATGAATGGTAATACAATGCAACATACTAGAATTACTAGAACATACCGTCAACATCCAACCGAGGGCTACAGTACGTCCCAAGAACCTGAACCTGAACCCTACCTGATGGTGTTGGGGTTGGGAGCTTACCAAACCCGCAAGGGAACATCGATCCAGAAGAAGCGCCTACACAGCCTGCATGGTTGAAGCACGGCTTTGAGCACAGATTTGGAAGCCTTAACAAGTAGAATAATTATCGCTTCGGGGGAATACTATAGAACCATTATACTAAAGAGCCCTGAAGGAATCATATGTTTCATTATTCATGCTTCTATAGTGCATCAATCCACAACTTTCCTCACCATTGCTGTCTACGCCAGTTCCTGAGGTCCCAAGCCCACCCCCTCCCCCTCAACCCTAAACCCCTAAACCCCAAGGACTACCCCCTCTCCCCTCAACCGTAAACCCGTCAGGTGCACCACAAGGGCGGGAAGGAAGTCGACACCTCCACAGGAAAGTAGTTGCTTCGGAATTCTTGGGTTTTAGGCTTTAAGGGGTTGAGGGTTGAGGGTAGGGTTCAGGGTAGTTGCTTCGGATTTTCCTGACATCGCGGGTCTGAATACTGAGTGTAAGGATGGTTTAGAAACGCCATCGCTAGTAGTGGCGTGCGGCTAAGGCAGAATTAAGGGTCCCAAGTCCACTTTACTTTAAGACTCAAGGAACTATTGACTAGTTCGGAGCATTTAGGATTTCTCATGGACCCCCTTTGTTTGACCGCTTGGATTCTTTCGTCCGTTTGCGAGCTATGCTCCTGTATATCGAAAACACTGTTCGGCACGCCTGTTCTTCTGCGATCAGAATGGATAAGCATCCTTGCAATGAAATTTCAAGCAAGAGGCATAGATCGGAATTCAGATCCACTAGCAGCAACCTACTCTCCTCATCACACAAAGATGACAGCATGAAGCTTCACAAGGGCTGCCTTCAACAATAGTCTTCTTCTGAATCCGTTAAAGCCCACAAGTACGTAAAACTCATAACGCGACATAAAGCCGTTTAAAGACCTCTCAGAACACGAAACAGAAAACCCAAGCTGGGAAACACCTTGAAATTGGAAGCTCCGTAGAACGCTACGAAAACACTCCAGACCCTCCTGACTCAGAAACTTTTAATGAGCCCTGGAAGCCCCGAAAGCCTAAAACAACCGAAAGCTTGACGACCCCTGAAGCCACATCCCAAACCCAACACTCGATAAATTTCCCTAGGATAAAACCCTCATCCCGGAACCCTCATTACTCCCTGAACCCAAATCCCTAAACCTTGGACCACAACCGCAAACCCCAAACCCTGCCTGGCCTGGATCCCCATAGCGCAGCTTGTGAGCAGTCGCCGCTGAGGTCGCTGCCCACGCGGCCTCCAAAGGCTTTAGGTTCAGGGTACTGGGCTTTTAAGCAGCCAGGGAGAAAGAAGCATAAACTTCCATTTCATAATGGTTCGTCTAGGAAACAAACGGAGTAAAGTATGGTAGTACTCCAAAGCCCAGGGTAATACCCGCACCCCGAAAATACGAGTTCCTTGCATGCGTCCTAGGGTCCAGGGAGGGCCGAGAGCAAAGCTCCGACCTTAAACTCTAAAGCCCAAAACCCTCCAACCCCAAGACCAAAAAAACTCTAAACCCGAAGATCCCAACGCCCCCTAAACCCTTTCAGGATCCCCTGTAGCAACAAAGAAAACACTCACGAGGAGCTCTCAAGCCCAAAAAAACACCAAAGCCCAAACAGTCTGAACCTCTGTAGAACCTCTGGAACCCTAATAATTAGGACCGCGAAACCCTCACATTGGAACTCTAAACCCCTGAACTCCTAAACCCCAAACCCCAAACCCTTCACCCCAAACCCCCAGACCCTAAACGGAACCCCAACAAGATCCCTTTGAGGGAACCCTGTTTTTATGCAAAAACGCTCGGAACGCCTTCAGGGAACCCACCAAAAAAGCCCTGGAACCCCGAAGTGCTGACACCTCCAAGGGCCGCCGCGTGAAGGGTTGCACCTGAGGGGCTCTTTGGTTACTTTTAAGGCTTGTTTGGGAGTTTAGGCTTTAGGGCTTTAGACTGTCCCAGGATTTTGGGACTGTAAGGGATTCTTGCTCTAGAGTTTTAATTCGAATTGTCGGGTTTAGGGCTGTAGGTGCAGGCTTGTTTGCTGTTTTAAGGCTCCCCAAGTGTTCCCTTGTCTTTGCAGGGTTTCGGCTAAGGCTAGGATATATCTGATAATTCCTTTTGGTCTGTTTCTGCCGTTCCGGTGGGGCTCTCAAGGTCCCGTTTGCCAAGGTTGTTTGTTCTAGGTTCAAGGTATATTGTCGGTCTAGACCCAAGAGTAAGCTAGGAATAAAAAGGGTGCCCTTTTTGGTTTGAAGGGGCTTATAAGGGAACCTAAACCCTCAAAAAAGGGAATAAGGGCCTACTCTGGGTCCTAGCGGTTGAATGCTAGAAGCGGTCTTCCTTCAATTCCTTTGCAAGCCCGGGACTCCCAAGCTTCCTTTCTGAGGGGCTTGTAGGCTATGTCAGGTGCCCAAGCTGCGTAGAGCATATCTTCTTCCATCACTCAAGCTGCGTGGTGGCTATGCAAGCAAACCAAACAAGTTTCGCCCATCAGCCGAAAACGGAAGAAACGCACATGCTGAGCCCTCGGCAGTTCCATCTGCCTTGAACTTCTCGACGCAGTCCTTTCACCGAAAGGATGTGCGATGGGTGAGATAGGGATAGCTCCGTCAGTTGAAGTTAGGCCGAATCCACACCTGACTTCGTTCAAAAGAAAACACTGCGGCGGCCTGTGTAGTCAGAGCACTTGAGCAAACATGGAGATAAAGGCACAATCAAACAAATCTAATCACAAAACAAGAGTCATACTCAGCATAAGACGAACAAGAGCAACTGTTACTACTACACTATTACCGATATCTGTACTGTAGTAGCAGCAGCAGCACCAGCATGCTCGTCACCGTCGCCGTCGTCGTCGTTGTTGTAGCAGTAGCACAAATGGCAAAAATCATCAACCTAATAATAACATCAACAGCCCTTGAACAATACTAACGGTGATAACACAAGTTGTTTATGCTGCAGAAGTAGCAGCCCTGTGTGTTGACGAGCCACCACGGACCAAAAAGTTTCGAAACTCAATCCAAGATCCAAGGACGTAGTGCCGAAAACCTGAAAGTTAAGCGGTGAGCGGAATGGGCTGGGGGGAGTGGGGCAGGTTGGGTGGGTCCTAATGTTGGGTGTCGGCGTACTTGTTGCTGCTTTTAATTTTGAAGGTGCGGGGGGGCGGGGCGGGCCACTATCTTGTACCGTTTTAAGGGCAGCCGGTAGCAGTAAACACCTCTAATTATATGTCCATTTGCTACGGGTACTGAAATATGTACTCATGTCCGTCTACAAAGACACGCTTATATTCAAACCAAAACGGCTTCTACAGGAAGCTGTGCAGGTAGTGATTCTGAATCAAGACCCATGCAAACCGCTCCTCGCCAAAGTGGCCAGTGCCTGGGCCGGATACACTTCGCAAGGGCGTTTCTTGTTCTGGAAAGCTGGGGCTCATGACCATCCTATATACGAAGCCCTTCTGCGGGACACAGGGTTTAGGGTTTAGGGTCACCTTAGTCCCAAAAACATACTCGTTTGGGGTTCCTTGCGGTGATTTCCGCGCACATCGGGAAGGCTTTGGGGTTTAGAGGTAGGGCCCTGCACCTTGCACCCAAAAGCCCGGAAGTCTCAAGTAAGCCCAGCCGCAGCATTTGCAAAAGAAGCCTGACAAAATGCTATACGACAAGTAAGTAAGACATAATACGGAACCCTTAGGAACACTCGTGCTAATCGTTCAAGCTCTTATATTATAGCCTAAACTTTTTTGGGAGGAAGACCCCATAATAACGTTTAGTGGAGTTGGCTTGTAGAGCCTTGGGCTTTTCGGGTTTTGGGTCTAGTGCTTCAGAGTTTTCGGTGAACAACCACAAACTAACCAACTCTTCGTAAGACTTGTTTTTTTTCCAAATCTTTTGCGCAGAAAGTAAGTTTTATGATGGCTTGCAGTGCATCCCCCAACCAGTGCATGCACCATGAAAGGCCTCGAAACCCGCAACTCTACACAGACTCTGCGCCCTAAGGCCCCCCGACCCCCCGCACTAAATAGCACGACGCCCGCAAACATCAAAGCCCCCAGTCCCAAGATCTTCAGAACCCGACTGCACCTTATTCCCCCGCTCCCCAAGCCCTAATCCCTAAAAACCCTGAACCCTCAACCGCCCCTTACAAAAAGATAGCTACGGCCCGAGATGCAGGTCCGCCAGTACTGAAAGGACAGCTTACCTCGATCCAATTGAAAAGGAGCTTGCTTTCTCCGGATGAGGGATCAGGGGGCTGGCCATGACGCGTCACAGTGCCGAGGGGTGGAGGGATGTGGGATTTAAAGGCAGATCGGGGTCCAGATCCTGGGGTTTAGGACCCAGTTCAGGGTGTCAGTGAAAGGCCATACTTTAAGGGTCCATGTATCCATTTAGTATATACTACAGGCACGTGCCCCCTTTGGCCCCTTAGGGATGTCTGTAGAATCTTCAGCTCTGCAGGTCTCGTACGCTCCGCCGCGACAACTTGAAAGCCGAAGGTACAAAAGCCCCCAAGTCAGTCTCAAAGCTGTTATAAACTGGGCTTTTAGGTAACCAGGAGAAAGAAGTAGAAGCTTGTATTTTATAATGGTTCCTTCAAAAAAGGTATTACAGTATGGTACTCAAAAGCCTGGTAAAGGACCCTTATTGGCGTTACATGGCTGTGCTGGGGCTATAGGCTACGGGCTGGTGTGCGCGATATTCACTTTTCCTCGCGTCCTTGTATCCAAATAGTATACACTTTAGGCCCAATGTACCTATATAGGGAATACTTAAGGGTACATGGACCCTTAGGGTTCTACAACCTCAAAGCTCTCCCCACAACAGGCTGTGAGGCGAGGCACAGTGGGAGAAAGAGCCTGGCAGGACCGCCTCAACCACCTTTCCGTGTTCTGGCGAGGGGTTACAGGGCTTAGGCTTTAGGGGTTTGGGTTTGGGGTTTCTCCAACAAGATGGGTATCATTGTTGCAACTTCTGCTGGATTATTCAATGTCTTGTGGTTTTGCTCCGCCAGTTCTATCTGGACGCCAGTGGTTGGACCCAGGGCTCATGCAGTACGGCCAGTTGTTGACACATCATATGGGCCAGCGAACCAGGTGGTTCGGGCAGATGCTTCGAAGGTTGATCTTGCAGACTGGAGGGGTCTGGACGGTTAACGAGAGGCGTCCTAGCAGCACAGCTCTTCAAGTCAAGTTTGTTCCGGCACGGTGGTCGCAGAGTAGGTTTGAAGTCGTAGAGGCTTTTTTGAGCCGCAGCCTTCCAAACGGAACGGTATGCGGGCAGAACAGGGGATGGCGCAACATCGCTGTTCCCCACCTGTGCACAGACATGTTGGTGCCATGATAGACACGGACAGTGGAGGTCTACGCTACGGCCGAGGCTTTCACGCTCATTGAAAGGGTTGAAAAGGGTTTGGGGTTTCGTGTTGCGGAGAGGGGCCTCTTGAGGGTTTTAAGTTTTGCGTAAGGTATGTTTGGGTCTTCCATTTTGGTTGACGGATCGAATCTTGTTGATCATGCACAGTAGAATCAGAGAGGCGTCCAGGGTTTTCGCTGTAGTCACAATAACTCGCAGATGATTCATGCCCACAGTGCTACATATAGCGGTCGATTTTGTGGCTCCGACTAGGAGCTACTGGTACAGCCAGCCCTAAACCCTAAACCCTAAACCCTCCAGGGACCCTGATTCAGAACAATCCTCATGTCACCAGGCGAGGTGAGGACCCCAACCTGCCTGAAGTTGGGATTGGTTGGGCTAAGGGGTTTACGTTAGGTACGGCCCCCTTACAGTAAGAGTCTATAATAGGGCTACTATTAAGGTCCTACAATATCTATATTACGCTCGCTGTTGCCTATGAAGCCAAAGCTCGGCAGTACTCCGTTGACGCCCCCTGCCTTCAAGTGATCCGCGATGGCTTCCGCCGAGCCCTCCTACAACAAAAAGGCACAAAAGTCAGGAGTCAGAGGTGCATATTATGGTATAATTACAAACAGGAATCCTAAAGGAAACATATTGGTAAGCGTTTTGGCTTCTACAGAACAGTTTGACGCACGTCTTTTCCGTCTCAAAAAGCGGGAGCACGTGGTCTTCCTGTAAAAACAAATGATGGTCTGATGCAGACAGCATACAAGCTATAACCCGAGGGCTCTGAGGGATGCTGCACATCACTTCGTAGGGTTTGGGGATTGCAGAGTGTCAGAGTTTGAAGTCAAGTAATGTGAGGAATGCCATGCGGCCTCGGTTGAGGGTATTTCGGGCATGTTAGTAATTAGACCCATGAGCCGAAAAGCTATAGGTCCTAAAGCCCTGAGGCATGCATGTCCTCTTGAGCCCGCAGGTTGTAGAGTGCGGTGTAACCTGCGCAGACCTTTGCTGAACTAGGGTTCTGGGATACAGAAGGTTTCGGGTTTCGTGGTGGCTTGGGTGCTGGGTTCTTTGCCTGGCTTGCGGATTGAGGAGTTTTGCCCTGTAGTGTATGGGCTTTTAATGCGGGTACGGAAACTCAAAACCGCACTTGCAGCTACCTTGTGTCCTAAGTCAAGCGAGCCCTGCGGTCGGGACAATGTGAGAGTGTGCGATCGGACATTTTTTCCAGGACGCAAGACTTGTCGAGATGTAAATGTCGACCTGACACTAGTAATCCTCAACCCCAAACCCCGGCGAAAATTGAGAAGCTGTTCCAACAAGACGAGGTGAGGAATTCGTGAACAAAGGCTCTGAAACCGCCTAAACTAAACAATACCACGATCGGGTTTAAGTCGCGAATTGCCATGTTTGCCTCTGGCAACACCGGAGAATGCACGTTTATGTCTTCAATGTGGGGTTTTGTGCATGACACTCCTTTGCAGGATCCATGTACATCAGTGTACTAGGTGTGGATTTCAACAGTCCCCAAATTTATTTAAATCAAGGCCCTAGATTAAACAATGAGGGAACTTACACATTATCCGAAATCGAGACCTACCCTAAACCCTTGAACCCTAAACCCTAAAGGCAGTGTACTGCCAGGCCAAGTCACTGCTCGAAGTCGCTTCGCTCCCGGATTTCCCAAGGATGCCGAGACAGACTCTTCCTGACGGGCCTAGTATTACTCGTACTACCATCGCTATTATGATTATGTTCATGATTCTTACTGTCATTTTTATCACTACTAGTAATATTATTACTATTATCCGTATTGCTGTTATTACTATTACTGTTTGATGATTACGGACGGTTTTCTTTTGTGCGTTCTGGTGTGCTCTGGGCTTAACGCCGCTTCGATTCGGTCTTTGTTTCAGGCAACCGATCAAAACATGTGTGCATGATGCAATGATACTGTACGAACTCGCAAAACCCGTGCAGGGTCACAAAGTGCAAAGAAATCCAAGACGTTTACTTCGTGTTTCCAAGACCTTTGCTTCTCGCTTTAGAAGTTTGTGTATTGGTATGATGGAGCTGTGTTCCGTGCGTAGTCCCACCAGTATTCCACGGGGGTTTAGGGCTCCATGCCATGTCTTAGGACGTAGAACTTTAGGCGGCTTAGTTCGGGTCTCGCAGTAACTCGAAATCCCACCGTTTCGCCGTGTGGACAAGGTCTTTCAACCATCTGAACGTGCACCTCAGCCCGCAACATATCACGTAGTGCTGCATGTAGCCGACGTCGAAGGCTCAATGCTTCCGAGCACTTCCCAAGCCCTCAAACCCTGAATCATAATCCTCCAGGTGCTTTGCAGGTTTTTGCCTCAAGAAACAGAATTATGCACACCTATGTATATGCATATGTCTATGTCTGTGTTGGTGTTTGTGATTGAGTCAAGGTGTCAGTGTGCATGTGTATGTATGCATGCATGCATGCATGTATGTCTATAAGGGATCACCAAGATTACTAGGGTCTGTCAGGCTAAGGCCACCCTAACATATGGCCTGAAGAAGGGATGCTGCCCCATAACCGCTATGAGATCAGTGAAGCACGCTAATCAAACGAAAGAGAGTTTATACCGCTTTACAAGTTGGTACAATAAGAAAGTTGGAGATGTCTCAAACTTAGGGGTTGATTATCCATGGCTGTTTAGGCTGTTTAGGTCATTGCCAAAGGATTCTGTTAGTTTGGTTTCTGAAGCTCCGCAAACCCGCCAACCCTCGAACCCTAAAGCCCCAACGTAGCACAGAAGACACGCTTGGAAACGAACCTGGACAAAAGTTAGGGCTCCCTTGTTGGGTGATGTTGGGTGGCTTTATGAGAAACTAAGACCACATCGACCTAATGGGGTTTCGAAAACAGCCCTAATCTAGAACTCCCCGAATGATTTGCTGCATGAGGTGCCAACGCTCGAAGTGCCACCTGCAAAGGCGCAGCACCGGGGGGCGCTGCCGCCAGTGGACTCCTTGTTCCGTCATCATGCAAAACAATATCCAAAGCATCATTTAGGGTTCGGGGATGTTCGGGGTTTATGGTACCTTGTTCAGGAGTCCTTACAGTCAGGATCCACAGTGAATGGTCACCATTTGGAACCTCGTACCTGTCTTACCTGCGAGACTATATGACTCATGATAAGGATCCTGCCTTTTGAGGGTCAACATTTGGATCCTTTCAGCAAAGCGTTTCAAGGTCTTATACAGGGGTGAAGGTTTCGACATCTATACGGGAAAAGGACGTCTTGAAGGTAGGGAATCCAATACTTCGGGCCAGGGTGTGCGACATAATATAGAGGTTCTCTGGTAGGGTTTACGGTTTGAGGGCTGCCAAGCTGCATGCGCGAGTGTGCAGGATCAGCCAGGATCCCGTTCTGATGGGAAGTGGAGCATATGCACCCTAAGATGCCCTGAAACACACCGGCATTGCAAGGTGAAGCTACGGAGACTGCAGGTTCGCTGTAGGACTTTGTTTCGATCTTTTCATAATCTGTGAAACTCATCTTTGCTGTATTGTTGAGACATGCTCTTCTCGTGGCATTGTGGTTGTCAGCATTTTGCATGCGACTGTCATCGCCCAAATCAGCACCCCCACTATCCAAAATTGTGACGTGGCACTCAGAACTATCAGGCTCGTCCTCGTCGTTCTAATCCTCGACACATTGAATTATTGGCAGAAGCAGCAGCGAAAGCAGCAGCAATGACTGGTATGCCAGTATGCCAGAAGCAAACGAAGAAATGCACTAACAGGCAACATTACATTCCGCAGGCAATACAAGCCAAGGTACCTGAGTTGGTTCATCAAAATCGAGATCGCTCGCAATTTGCCTTTGTCAGGGATCTTGTTCCAAGCTTGCTGCAAGCGGGCGTTTTGAGATCGCCTAGAGATTTGGCGTTTTGGGCTTCACTGCAAGAGTTGTTGGATGTCTTTCTCAACTCAACTCATGTGTTCTGCATTCCAGTGCGTCTCCGAAAAATGTTCTTTCATATTCCGGCTGCTCGAGCATTAGGGCCATCCGGTGCAGGGACAGAAAGCACAGAAATCAATCAAGCGTCTTGGATAGCTTTATGTCGAAGGAACCTCCTTCAATGACTTTCCTTGAATTAGTATGCAGCCTTTTAAAAGAGGATCTGCTCCTATGGCACACTGGAATCGTCGAGGGAAGTCATCAAGTAAGTTCACGGTTTAAGCACCGTCCTGTGTAATCATGTTGAAGATTCAGGGATCCGAGTAACCCATGAGTAAGATCGAAGGACGTATCCTATTTCACGCAGCTCCAGCGGAGAGCATGGATCACACACACACACAAAACCCATGAAGTAACCTAACCAGTGGTTTTGGGTTTTTTCTTGGCTCCTGAGCTCCTTATTTTAATAGGGATTATCATCATCCCTGGCTCCTTAGCTCCTCCAATATCACTGGTTAGTAACTCCTGCAGATCTCCAACGCTCGTGTGTTCTTAAAGGGACGACCACAACACCCAAAAACCAAGCAGACAAGGAAGGGCCTGGAAAGGCCGGGAAGAATCTGGTAGTGACGTATCGGAACTCCCCCCCAAGCATCCCCAAGCCCTACCCCACCTACGCCCGCAATTGAAGCCTTGAGACAAGCACTGTTGAGTTGGGCCGGGGCGCTTTCATCAATGCTTCTCTCGTCCTCGCATCTCGGGCACTCGCAGACGAATCCCCTGAGATACCAAGCGAAGGCCGACGTCTAAGTTTGTTTTGGGGTTTAGGGGTTTAGGGTTTAGGGTCAATTTTTGGCTTAAGGACTCCCAAGGCCTAAAAACGGTTTAAGGTTTAGTTGGTGCGGGGTTTAGGGGTTTAGGATTGAGACCCCCCGGGTCGGGAGTGGCAGAAAGAAGAAGCTGCTACTTTGCGCGGCCTTCCCCGATGCAAGCTGCGTGAAAGTCCCCATTGCCCTAAGGTTGCATTGCAAGTGAAGGCTCAAACCTTAAAAGCCCTGTAGCCGCGAAAACCATGCGCAGTGGACCTTCTCCGAGCTCAAAGCCTACTCAGAAAAGCGAACCTTATCAATCAGGTCTGTATGAACCCTGGTACCGTATCTACGCCAGGTCGAACTGAATAGGTCCCCCAGATCCGAAAGTTTGTTGGGCAAACCTGCCCCCAAGTCAAATTGCGGGAACAGGCGCCAACTCTGGCAAAGCTTCTGCCTCTCAGCCAAAGGCTTCAAAACCTAGGCAGAGGGCTCCGGGTTTTGGATTACCTGGACCCTAAGGAACCTACCTTTTTAGGGTTCCCTAATATGATTTCTTTATATAAGTCCGTAAAAAGGTAGGTTACGTGGGGTCAAGGAATACATTATACACTAAACCGCAAATCCCAATCCAGGAATCCAGAAGGCCCTGAAACCGTAAGCCACGAAGAACACAGAAATCGCGGATCTCCCGAATGGCCGAAAGCCCTGCACCGATGCTTGCTAGAATCGTCCGACATATTCTGGATGCTAGTGCGGAGCGGAGCGTGAGGGAAAGCCTTGTCTATCTTGATCCCTAACCCTTAAACCGCAAATTCTAGACCCTTACCCCTGAACTCTGGCCAACATCTTCGAAACCTTTTCCGGTGCGAAGTCCGATAGTGAAAGACACGTAACAACAACAACCCTAACTCTAAACCCAGGAACTCAGCCTCCTGAGCTTGGAGCCGGACTGAGCCTAAACCTTAAACCTTGGGTGCTGCCCCCACCTATCTATCTACCTATATATATATATATATATATATATATCTATATGAAATATGTTCTACTGCAACTCTGTAGTGGGCTATGCGGGGATAGTATGAGTAATTCTTCCGACCCCTCTCGTAGTTCAGCTGTAAGCCCCAGCCCGAAATTCGACGGAGCAGAGCTTCCGGCATCGAAGTAGTTGATGCAAACTTCCTCGCCTTGGGGCTGCTGCGAGATCTTCGGAAGGCACAGCGGCGTTCGGGCTCGTAAAAAGCATTGCGCGCGGGCATGTTCATGGGGTTTCTTGAATAAGCTGGAGCTCTGTTGAACAAACTTTGAAGATTTCTGGCTCTTGGGGGCGGGCTGAAAAAAGGTTTCAGACTGCAAGACGATTGCCGTTCGGACTCGGCTTTTTCGAACAATCTCGGTATGGTGGGTACAGGGTTCAGGGTTTAAAGGTTCAGGGTTTGGGGTTTCAAACCCGGACATATCGAACCTGGGCGAACGCTTTTCGGGCTCCTGAGGGAGGCTCATTTCCGAATAGCTTAAGCCATCCCAAGAAAGCTCGAACCATAACAACCTGGAGCCTGAACCTCCGAATAGAGTGAACGCTGCTGCACCTTGTAGACTGCAGGATGAATGTCCAGGGGTAGAAGGAGGGACCCTTAATAAGGACCCCTAGGTATATACACTTAACATAGCTATTATATACCCATTGTATAGCCCATTATAGGGCAGGGGTCCCCATTAAGGGTCCCTCCTTTTCCCCTTGAGAATGGTCAAAGACACCCTCCAGAGGTCTAACATAGGAACCTGATTATAAGAAACCCTCACCCTGGGCCTATAACCCCCAAAATAGTGGGATTCATATAAGGAACCCAGATAAAGGCCCACGGTATCTTGATCAGGTTCCTACATATAAGGCCCTAAACCCCGTATAGAATCGCTATGCAAGAGGAACCTGTGCATTCGCGTAGTTTGAAGCCTGGACGCCCTGGGAGATCCCACGTCGGGCCCGGAGGAGCAGCGCCTCGTCAGGGGAAGCTTTGCTCAAAGGATCATGGGACTTAGTAACTAGGGTTATAATTATTAGGGTAACTATACTTATAACCCCAATTAACGTACTTATAACCTTACTTACTAAGTCCCATGATCCTCTAAGTGCGCGTTGCTTATACTCCCCAAGTGCCCGGTTACAGGCTATAGCGGGGAGTACTTTGGGGGGGGGGCTAAGGTAAACCAGAAAGCCTAAACCTGAAGCCCTATGCCTCGGGGTTTCGGGTTTGAAGCACCGTGAATTGTAAGATTGGCGTCTAAATCCGGCTATGCGCATTTTTAGTCAGCGAGTGGGTAGCGATGGCGCTGACACATGACGGCCAGACAAGCTGCTTACATACTAATTACTAATTCCACTGTCCGGGTGCAAACCCCAAATCCCAAACCCTCAACGACTAGAAGGCAGCCTCTCCACATTTCAGCACCAAGGCATTAGGGAGGCAGCTGTGGTTTGCCATGGACCTGGGCCACACCGAAAGGAGGCCTGTTCGTTGAGGTAAGGGCTTTGGGATTTTGTTCGGCACGTGGTGGCTGTAACATAAACCCGAAACCCTTTACGGTATTTCAGCGCTTTGGTTGGCTTTTGGGGATATAGGTCCATATAGGTTTTGCGCGTGAATTGGTGTTCGGTTTAGGGTCACTTCTTCTGTGGTGCAGGGTTACTGGCAGCTCCTAGCATCTTCAATCAAAAAGTAGGACGCTGTGCACCAAGCCTGACAACAGGGCTGCATGCCAATCAAAAGACGGCTGGAAATCACTGAATGGGAACATACTCGGCCCCAGGCACAGCAGGAAAGATGCCTCAGCATGAATGTGGCGGTGCAAGGGGTACTCAAAACCCGAAAGCAAGGCCTTGAGAAGTTGAAGAGGCTGGTGCTTTTCAAACTGGGGTACAATGTAGACAAGCTATATATATATATATATATATATATATATATATATATATATATAGAGGGACTTTCACGGAACGTTTTTAATTATTCCGACACCTTTTTGGAACCACTGCTAGCTTCTGCCATCTGCCGTCCCGGAAGCTGCTTCCCAGGTCTTTGAAGGCGTTAGTGGCAATCACGCCCTGTATGACACGATCCTGTGGCGGAGGCTTGCGTTTGTTTTCCTTTTTTAAGCTCCTCTTCTACGAGGCCAGCAGTCTCGAGAGGTCGCACGACCAGGAGGAGGCTTTCGGTTTAGAGTTTAGGGTTTCTTTGCATGCGGAAGGCTCGAATTGCCGGGTTTCGGCAGAGAATCCCTGCCCAAGCCGAGCAGGTCAATGCTTCAAGGTTCTGGGGTTCTTCTTAAGGAGTACATAATCTGAGTTAACAAAGTAAGGACCTATGGTAGGTGATATAACTGAACCCAGGGTTCATGTTTCCGGCTGGTGGGCAACTAATTCGAGAAATCGTTCAGGCTTCCAACCGATTGCTGCCGTCTGACTCCCGGAACCCCATCATCAAGAGCTGCCATAGAGAAACTTCTTGAGTTCTGGCAATATCTGCTTCGCCTGCATGCAGTGCCCTTGGACTGTACAAGGACATCTTCGTCTGTGTGTGTCTGTGTGTGCAACTAGAGTAACTGTAACTAGAGCCCAAAGCCAGTCCCGGAGGTTTGGGCCTTTTCGGTGTTTACAGCGAGGGTTTTGGGGCCCAGCGCTTTGGGGATTAGGGCGTTTGGGTCTGGGAGCCATCTCTCAATCTCGAAACTTTGTGCTTGAAAAAAAGGCGTGGGTGGCTCTCCATGTCCAGGCTCAGAGACCCACCGCTCGCGGATCCCTAACAGGGTGCAGCTGCAAAGATCCCAGGAAGGATCCTAGATAAGCCCCCCGCATGACCGCTGAGCAGTGGGTACTTGGCTACTGCAAACTTGACTCCCAGGCTACAGGTAGACCCTCCACCGTCCCCCAAGCCTTGCAACATTCGGCACTTATTGAGGTACTTTGGTTCCCCACGCTAGTTCGACACTGATCCCCTAGCTGTGAGTGGCAACACATCTATCAGACCCAGTTTAGACCACGAGAAACCCTAAGCCCTAAACCCTGAATCCGATTCCTAGGCATCCCGGACCCTCAACCCCGAACCTTGACCCATATAAAAGAGCTCCAAGACATTTCAGTATATAAGTCTTTCAAAAGGTGGGCTTTGCAGGGTCCATGTAAGCCCTAAGCCAGGCCTCCGGGAGATCAGAGGCCGTAGCTTCCGCGGAGTGCCAGAGAAGCTTACTCCTGAGGCCAAGGATTCGCCAAACAAGCTCCTAGGTAACTCTCCTAGGTACTGTTATGGGGGGATACTTCCCCAAAGCATAATAGTAATTCCTCACATGTAAAAACCCTATATTCTACCACATAGGAAATTAGGACCCTTTGGGTTTAAGGTGCAGGGGTGCGACAAGGGATACCAGAAGGGTTACAGTTACCATACGGGTTGAAGGATTCAGGGTTCAAAGCTCAGGCTTATCGGAACCCATTAACAGTAGCTTCATCCGGCGTTTGAACAATTTGGTACTAATCCTCTGTATAGTCCTTACAGACATCTCGTATACTATACCCAACAACTCTATTCAATGATTCGGACGCCCGTGTTTGACCATTTCAACCCTATGCCGTAAATCCTAAACCTTCGTACCCTGAGCCCTAAATTCTGAACCCTCGTAACACTAAAGCCCTTACCTTAAACCTTATAAAACCTTAAATCCTCGTAACCCCTAACCCTACAACCTAAAGCGTCTTGACCCAAAACCTTAAGCCGAAGGCCTCCTAACTGTAAGCATTACACCTGAAACCCTGAACTCTAAGCCGTCCCAGACACAGAGCCGATGCAGGTCGCGGGGATCCGTCAGAGAGGATCTTCCCAAGGAGCCGGGCCACCTTCTACGAGAGGTGGGGGGGTGGGGGGAGGGGGGAATAGTTTCCGGGCTCGTAATACTCCTCTGCCCTGATGCCTTACTACTCAGGATAGGGTTTTGGGTACATTATGCGCAGCATTAACCTTGGTGCTAGGCTATACCTATACATATGTGTATATGTATATAATATATATATATATATATATATATATATATATAAATATATATATTTATGTATACAGATACCGCTGACAGGAGATACTATTGCTTGTAGTTTCGATGCTAGTTATGAGAGCAAAGTTCCTGTGAGGGTTCCCGTAACGGGTTTTATAATGGGTTACAGAGTGTAATATGGCGGCCTATTAATTAGAATGGGGTTTCTATATGTAAGGGTTCCTTTGACGATTTTCTAAGAGTTCTGCATTCTACGATTCAGGTCTTAACAATTAGAAATAGTGCTTCGGGGTGTAGGGTCGGTACCGTAGTGGTTCCGCTCTATGCTTTTAATATGCGCCTTATAGGGACAGGATTAGCTTCCTTTGCGGGCATCGTATAGCAGTCGGATGTGCTCCGGCTGCGACGATGCAGACGTCCTCCCCCAATGCAAAGCCGGCTTCGCCGTCACCTCGTGCTGCGTCGTGGAAGACAGAAAGCAGGTCACCTTGTTCCGTGCCTTCCCCTTGTTGGACAATCGTGCGTTTGGCTTGCTTTCCTCTTCAAGGCACATGTCAGTGCTGGGCGACACATAAAATTGTCGGGCATAGAAAAGTATAATTGTTGACTGCCGGCCGCGCCACAAGCGCGTCAGGCAAGCAGGATCGAATGCAGAACGACGGCGTCGAGTGATAACTGCGTGGCCCGCAGGGATCCGCTAAAGCGTTCCATAATGGCCATCATGGTAGAAGTTCCGTTTGCAAGGCTTTTGCAAGGCTTCTGAAGAGTCTTAGCGTATCATATGCGGGGCTTGCGAAAGGTTGTGCAAAGGCCTCTATAAGGGGTGTATAGGGTGTAACAGCTTCGCCTTGACAAAAATCAGAATGTAAGGTTTTTGTTGGGAATGGGCTGCAGCAGATAAAGTAATTAGGAGCCCTAAGGAATAGAACATCAGGTTTGGATATGGGGCTTTGTTGCAATGAGGGCCTTATGGGTCTGGTATAAGGATAGTTTCATACCTGGTTTTGTTCAAAGGAGGTGTTTACAGCGGATTACTGTGTTGTACAAGGCTTAAGATTTCGGAGTCGACATTCGCTCAATTGGCCAAAGACCTGGCCAACCCCGCAAGCTAGCTTGAATCCTGCAGGTGTAGCTGTAGCTCCCTTCTAAACGACTAGCGAAGCTAAATCCCGAACTGAACAACACTTGGCCACAGCACCAGGCTCCAGTACAGAGTGAGAAGCTAAGACCGCAAACGCTGGTTTACATAATTAGTGTTTTGGGTGTGCGATTTAAGGTTTTTGGGTTGAAGATACCGTAAACCTTAAACCCTAAGCCCAAAATTCTAAAACCTTAAACCGAAAGAGCGACCAGGACACATGCTTTGAAGTCTGCGCTGCTTTCCTTGCAATGGCCAAAGTTTCGAAAACGAATTCCGAAGGTATGCATACATGAAGCGGGGTTTAGGAATGTAGGGCTTAGGGTTTAGGGTATAGGGTTCCTGTATCGCTTTACATTCTGCTGTTCCGCTGCCTCACCGAAACGAACGCTGCTATAATCCACAAAACCTCCAGCTGGCCCCAAACCCTAGAACCCCGTTCAAAAATGATACAGCGCAAATCGTAAGTTCAGAACCAAGAGGTGTGACTTGGTCTGAGGGAAGTAGAGCCGCCCCAACAATCTCGAAAAGGGTTCTGAGAGTACATTCGCCTACGACTACCATAAAGAGCCTAAGGAAGAGTAGTGCTGGTCCTTCCATGCTTCAACGCTAGCTTGGCAAAAACTCCTGCCACTCAAGATCCCAGAACATGCTCCTAATAGTTCGACTCAGGAATTTTCTGCAACGGGCTTATACGATGGACTCTGGGACATGTTCAGTACAATGTGTATGGGAACTATAACCGGGCTAGACTATTACGAGTTGTGGTTCGTGATGCACAGGGTTCGCCCGGGCCTCCTATACACCCTTGGTACCATGCTGATCTCCTGATGTCTCGAAAGCTACATCCTAAACTCGACAATAAACCCCAATGGACTCCACATATCAAACAAGAAGAGCAACATTTTCAATGACACCTTGGAGTATGAACTGTAACAAAGCATTGAATGTTGTAAAGCATGAAGAAGCATTTCCTCTTTGGCAGATTGGAGCGTTGAAGTTTTCCAGACACCTGCACCTACTTACCACACCTTCGGCAAACCACATTCCAAAAGTTAACTGTTGCAAGGCTTGCTCAGCCGGTTCACAAGGCTCGTTGAATGACAGTGTTTGAAAACACCTCCTTACAAGATACCAGAACACCAGGAGACCACCAAACGAGCACCAAAAGACCACCACCAGCAACGACCAGGACCAAGAGACCATCAAGAGACAGACCACCAGGAAACCACCCAGAGACCAGGGAGTCCCAACAGGGTAGTTTAGGGTTTAGGGCCCAATAGCCGGCGTATCGAGAACCACGCGCAACGACTGGCAGGAGGCTTCAAGACACGGCAGAATCGCCAAGTACTGGCAGCTCGAGGAGCGGCGCGAAAGTGCTTTCCCCAAGGCACTGGCGCGTTTCGGTAGCACGATGCTTAGCCCCCGTAGCTTGCGAGATTCAGAAAAACACCCGAAATTCTTTGTGGGACAGCAGTTAACTCACTTTACGCTGAACACAAGGCCCCCCTCATGTTCGCACTGTTTGGAGAACACCTTGCTAAAACTTTGAGGTTTACGGATGTGCCGCGTTTAGGCTTTGGGGTTGAGGGCCCCAAACACCAGACCCGAAAACAAAGCGTTGAGCCGCGGAGCTTGTAGACGTCCACGGGGTTCCGACAGCCGTGACCCAGCTTCAGCTTGCCCTTTCGCTCAGAGTGCAGGGCTTGGGGTTTCAGGATTAGGATTTGGGGGCCTTGGTGCTCTTGGCCAAATCCTAGGCTCTCCAAACTCGCAAGCCTTCAAAACCCAAGAACCTTGCCAAGTTCAGTAGATTGGGAGCCGAGTTCGGCATCTTGAGCATACTGCAACCTGTTCTGCCTTCCTATCAAGACGTCCATCTCCCAAAAAACTCATGCAATAATTTCAAGCTTTGCCCTTCGTGGTTGATCTCATGAAACCGTAAACCGAGCACCCAGAACTCACGGTCGTCTTCGACGAAAAGCCTTGGACCTCAAACATCCTGAAACCCTGCAAGGCTTGCATTTAGAACCTAAAACCCTGCACCCCAAACCCTGGATTAGGGTTTAAACCTTACGCCCTCATGAACCCTAAAAACTTTATGACATCCTCGGCCCGATGCTCACTCACACTGCCCAGATGATGCCAAAGGACGACTGCCACGAGTGAGCGCGAGGATAGCAGCAGCTCCCCTGATTAGGGTCTATTAGGGTTTAGATTGGGGAGTCGTAGTAATTGCAGGCTTTGCGCTTCCATTCGAGGCCTTTGATATCTTGCAATCGGGGCCGTGCTATGGCAAAACTTCATCAGGGGTTAAGGGCTTCCTGCAGTGATGGTGTGCCTATGCGGGAGATGTACCGTACCTTGAAGCTACCCCGGTTGTGAAGCTAATTAATGTAGGGCCTTAATGGCTAGAATAGGGAGTTGCGGGTATATTCTTCTACAATTATATAAAGGGACGCCCAAAACCCTATCCAAATTATTAAGGTCCCTACAGCATGTATATTCTCACGCCTGCTTACTGGGTCCCCATTCCTCCAAGTCGATTCAGAGAGACTCGGAATTTCGCTGAGCCCTTTGGACTTCTATCGGTGCCTTCTCAACTCTAAGGCGCACACGCCACACATGATTTGGGCTACTGCATGCTACACCTCAAGCATGCTAAAAGCCGAAGACCTAAACCGGATACCCCAAGCCATGAACCCTGAACTACCCTAAAGCCTACGCTCCATGCCCTTCGACCTGCTTGAAGTCGGCGTGTTGCGACGAGACCACGGCGATCCGGCGCCACAGCGGCCATTTGGACAGGACCCTGCCCACTTTCGTTTAGGGCTCAGGGTCTGTATGCGGCCCCAAATCTTTGTGAAATTTCCAGGCCTTGAAGTTCGCGGCTTGGGCCCGTCGGTGTAGCCCAGGTCTTGATGATTAGACTATGGATTGGGAAGCTACTGCACCCTGTACTTATTTAGGTGCTACGTAATAGAGGAGCTAACTCATCTGCTGATCCGACTCTATAGCTGCTGTATTCACCTCCCTCAACCCTCGAGGTCAAGGCAGAAGTCAATCTCCAGCAACACCTAGGGACACCTTATGCAGAAACACCTTACATGCTCGGCGGAATCAGGGGGCCTTAACGTAAGCCCAACTTCGCCAGAGGTTCGATGATGGCGAGCTCGGAAGCTAGCCTCACTTACCTGTGGTTAGTCGGGAATGGAGGAATGGGGTACAATTATAACTACTATTACTACCATTCTTCCATTCCCTACTAACCAAAGGTAAGCTCAGGCTTTGAACAAGCCCGACTTGAATTTCGCGAGAGCCGTCTTCGGGCCTTTGCTTCGTACATGTACATCATAGTTAATAGCGGAAGCCCGTAAGTACATGGTAAAGGCTTCGAGGATCTAAGCAACCTCGCAGCAGGAGCACTTGAGTACATCGGAATGCTGGAAATAGTAGCCACCATAAACCCTAAACCCTATAGTGTTCGAGACATGCGAAACCACTGTTTCAACCGCTCTGTGGCTGTAAGATGTCGTATTTGACGTAAACATTGTTGAAGGGTCTTTATCATGAATTCCGACCCTGCCAATCACAATGACCTCGGACCTATTTCAAGGTCCCCTGTCGCTGAAGGCGTCATATGGCAATTAAGCTACAATCCGCAGTGGCTCCCTTGCCAGCCCCTCTCACTCCATGTGCTTTCGTGGGCATGTCTCATCGCCCCAGGTTTACAACAACATGGGCAGCAAGCTGCGAAGCACTGGGATAAAGTGCCTATAACCCGGCAAAGACTGGTCATGTAAGCCGCAGCCGCTTTGGGGTGATTGCCCATGGCAAACACAGCCCTGGAAATCAGCGCACTGAATCTGGAAAACCCTAAACAGCACACACCCACTAGCCCTAGGTCCTAGGTTCGACCCGCTACAAGCCCCAACTGTCTGAAAGAACTTACATAAGTCCTACACCATCAAACAAGCCTGAGACTTGAAGCCCCGAAGCCCCAATTCCACAAGCCGTCAGCGCCGCAGAACCCAAGAATAAACCCAACAACCCTGGCACTGCTCAACGACTTAGACACTTGGACTCTACACCTCAAAGTCAACATCGATAGACCCAAAATCAACATACCTAGAAACCCATAAAAGCCCTTAAAAGGACTCCTTTAAAACCCCTACACAACGCCCTAACTCGAAGTCGAGGGCAGAACGCAACAAAGCTCCAAACAACAACCGTGGACGGTGGAGACCTTTATAATCATGCGGAAATTATAACAAGGAACACCCGAAATTGTATGGGATAGGTCATTACTAATGCCCCTATATTAGGGTTTCGGGTACCGAACCCAAAAACCCTGACCCGCCTGAAAGTCACTCGTCCGAGGTAGGAGGAAAGGCACCGAAGCCCTGGCCGCGACTACCGAACCCTTATAGAAACCCTGACCTAAACCCTTTAAAAAGGAACCCTGAAAGGAGCCCTGCATAATATGTAGCCTTTAAGACGGAACTACCTGGGGCTCTATGGAATTCATATGGGAGCTTCCGAAAATAGGGGACCCTGAGATAGTACCCTAAATGGTACGATCCCTATAGTAAGGACCCCAAAATAAGGTACCCCCAATTTTCGGAAACTCCCATATGGGTAGTTGTCAAAATTTTGGCCTGTTTTTGGGTACCCTAAATATTAGGTGCCGTATTATAATAAGGACCCGAAAAGGGACCATAATTTTGACAACCACTCATATGGCTTCCGTCAGGTTTGCATTATAGGGTTCCATGGGTGTTATGAGGGTTCTAGTCTCTTGGACAATCGCTGGACCATGCCCGAGTGCATAGTTAAATTCTATCGCAGCTTCGGCAGCAGCGCGAGCATCAGGATAGACACCCAAGTTAGTGGTTTTACCGCACACAGTCAGGCCAGCACCGTAAGTGCCCCGCCCGAATCTCTTGCAAGAGCATCGTGAGCAGCGCGCCGTCTCTGCCTGCGCTCACGAGCAGTAGGGGAGGAGCGAGAGCAACTCGCAGAGCACTGCTTCCACCAGGCGGTGCCGCCATCACGGTCATGATGCAGAATCGCTGTGGTCACGCGACATTCGCCGAGGCACATAGAGGCCAAGCTTGTCAGAGGCTGTATTGCCAGCATTTAATTACCACGGCCACCATACACCTCTGCAGTGCACATTAAGCGCAGTAGCATCATTCGGTGTGCCACGGCTATGTCATTGCCAACCTTGTCCCAAGGAGCCACTAAACCTCTATCCACCTCGCATTGGGTTCGGTCCCTGGTATGAGGGTTGTAGTGGGGTTGCACAGGCTTGGAAGATGCAGTTGCTTTGGATTGTGGGAGTTGGGTATAGGGCTTGGGGTTTAGGGAACAACTTGCAGGGTCCGGGGATAAAGCAGGGGTGACTACAGGCTTCATGGTTCTTCTATGTTCTTCTTGTAGGGTCATAGTCATAGCACAACCGCAGTTGGTTAGGGCACTGCTGACTCTAAACTCTATAGCACCCATGAACCTTCAAGCAGGGCTTTAGGGACCTAGCCTGGCGCTTTAGCAGGCATGTAGCTTTAGGCTTTTTGGTAAGGTCTAGCCAAGCCTGCCTTTGCAACACAGGCACACCTGGTGAAGGGTTCTGGGTTTAGGGTCATGAGACCCCAACCCAAGGATCCTCCCCAGAAGAACCCCTGAATCGAAAGCTTACAGTCCAAAAAAAAACCCAAAAACTCCAACCTGAGTAAACAGATTCTATCCGGGTTTAGGGTTCAGGGTCTTGGAGTTAAAGGCTTACAAAGGCATGGTACTATGGAATGGCATGGCTCCGCTGTCACCTCAAGACTTCAGGGATGTTGACAGCGCCCTGGCTTTGCAGCTCCAGGCCTCGCCGGGTGCTGGGAGGACTTGAGGGTGATGGCTCTAATCATGAGGGTTTAGGGTTTAGGGAATGGCTCTAAAATACCTTGCGGAGGACGAAAGACGACGCGTAAGATCTAGGAAGCACAGTACCAGTTTTGAAGAAGGTTTCAAGCTCTGATGACGGTGCTAGTGACGACAGTCATAACAGTTAGGTTCAGGGTTTAGTCTAGGGAGTTTGCAACTTGGGCCACATCTCGAGGTTGCTGCTGGGTTTGAGATCCGTTTGCGCTGACTGCCGCTAATTCGATTCCAGATCCCAGTCCGGTTGGTTCTCAGGCAAACGGGTTCTGGAGTTTCAGGCAACTTTCGAGGTCTACGTCACATGTTGTTGAGGCGGGGGCTTGATATCCTCCACGGGCTCAGCTACACGATTAGCAAATTATGTACGGGTTCGTGTGCTGGACTCTGGAACCAGGGTCCCGCACTGTAAAAAAAAACTGACGGACGATGATGATGATGATGATGACGATGATGCTACTGATGATGATGACGATGATGCTGCTGAGGAAGCTGATGATGATGACTCTGCTTGGTAAGTGTGATAAGAGACGCGTGTGCCGATGATGCTGGTGTTAGTGATACCGCCGTCGACGAAGATTAGGATTGCATGTCTCTCATTAGCCATGACCGTCAATTTTATAAATCAACATAAACAGCGACTCAGAAGGCGCGTGTGTACATTGTACATGCGACTATACTGATGGGGTCTGGGCAATCTTTCGGTATCCGCTGCGAATGCACCGCATTTTCGCGGACATTCTAGGACTGCGCTAATGGGGCCGCTGCATGTTACAAGTATGTCCCAAAACACATCTCTCGAATCTGTCATACCCGAATAGTTTCCCAATGCTTAATGAAGCCTTCTATTGCCATTCAGGCCCTCGATAACTTCGTGTGGAAACCTGTGACCGGAACTTCACGAGACCCATTCCCACACATGCCTTCAAGCCACTGATGAGCGATCGAGTTTTGTGTTGCGCGCCGCGCCTACCCGAGTGAATTTTGATAGCTGGAAGCAGAAATGCCAGGCGTAGTAGTAGTAGTAGTAGTAGTAGTAGTAGTAGTAGTAGTAATAGTAGTAGTAGTGGCAGTGGTAGTAATACCAGTACTAGTACTAGTACTAGCAGTAGTAGTATTTAGCAGCAGTAGCAGTAGCAGTAGCAGTAGCAGTAGCAGTAGCAGTAGCAGTAGCAGTAGCAGTAGCAGTAGCAGTAGCAGTAGCAGTCGCAAGCATATGGTACGTCAGCTGCGCACTCTAAGCAAAGCCCCGGTTTTCATAACCCGAGAGCCAACAGCCCAGCTTCTCGAGCGCCTGCGCCAACCGGACCCGGCCCTAACCATACTTGCACGCTGCATTGCCCGCATCGAGCAACGCAGCATCAGTCCGGTCTCTGCCCTGTGGCCGACAGCAGTGCACAAGTGGTGGAGCCACCTGAGCACGAATGCACGAGATCTGCAGAAGCTGGCACCACGATTCTGGCAGTCGACACCCTCAACTCAAACCACGGTAGGCCAGCTAATCCCTGCACCTGAGCACGCAACCCCAGTTGCCTGCCCCGACTGTGGACTATATTTCAGCAACCTCACGCACATGCGCAGACATCGCAGCCAGAAACACAAGCCACCGCCAACTGAAGCCCAAGACAACCCGCCTGCCCCGGTACCTAACCAACAACTTCGAGACCTGTATATGCCTCATGCCCTAAATGGTCTCCCACAATGCAGGCATTGTCTTTGGCAGTTTAGCAGTTGGCACTGGTTTCTGCAGCATTTTGCGCATGAGAGATGCCCTGCCCTTCAGCCCGAAGTCACCGGCGCAGCCACATCTGAGGACCTGACAGCTGCGCCAAACGCTGAACAGCTAGGATCGACTGACGCAGACACCAGCCTAATCAGCATCGCAGCCCGTCCAATAATGCAGACTTCTGGCCCTCAGATTTCGACTGCTTCTCCGGATGAATCCAATCATCGACTCTGCTGAAGCTTGATCCGGAACTGGTACAATTAGCATGTGCCAAAGACTGGAGGCCATTAGCGCAACACATCCGACGATCCGACCAGCACCACTGCCCTTTCTGTCAGCAATGGTTGGCTAGGCCTACCTATTTGTCTCGACATCTAAGCAAGCAGCATGCCAAGATTTATCAAGTACATGACCGGGTGCAGCAGTGGCTCACAGATCGCTCCACGGCCATCGGGCATCCTTGCTCGTTCTGCCATACGGAATATAAGGCCAGTCACACCAGTAAACTCCGACATGCACTTGCCTGCACAACGTTGTACCGCACAGGGCTCTTACACATCCTTGCCCTCACTCTGCCGCAGGCGGACCACGCGTACGATGGACCTGAACCTCACGGAACCCCAGCTGAAGGAGCTGGCCAATGCGGAGGAGCAAGCGGGACTGATGCATGCTATGCTTCAGAATGCCTCCTCTGGCACCCTGGGCGTCATGGCCAAGAACCTAGCCTCGGAGCTCGACAATCGCCAGAAGCAGACCGAGCCCATGGACACGACTCAGAGGGACGGCAAGCGCGGAAGCTCCCAGCCAAGGGAGGACCAGCGCCCAGGCAAGGGTCACCTTGCAAAGTGGCACCGCGGAGCCAACAAGGGGGGCTCTGGAAGTGGCTGGTCCGGCAACCGCGACTGGAAGGACCAGCGGGAGGACAACAAAGGCACGGAGCAGACCAAGGAGAAGGACAAAGTGGAGGAGGACGACTGGTTCCAGGAGCAGGGCATTCAGGCAATGTCCAACCGACAGCTTCGCGAGCTGATCGGAATGATGGCTCGCCTCCTCTTGAGGCACAGCGATCAGATGAGCATCGATCGCTGCGAGTCCGGATTCATGCTCTTCCTCCAGGCCCAGGGCATGCTGACCCTAGTTCCGGACTTATTCCAGGTAACGCAAGTCTGGAAGAAGGCCAAAGCCGAGCAGCCGGAGACAATCACGTTGCCCCTCCGGGTTGTGATGTTCAAGCACATCTTGGATGTGCTTCTGACGAGACTCGAGGCCTGCCAAAAGTCCGAGGCCAGCCTGAAGGAGGCTCGCGAGATGATGATCTTCGACGACAACAACAACATTCCCTACCTGGAATGGAATGCGAGCCAGAAAGCCTTGCAGGTGCGCAAGGACAAGGAGGCCCTTCCTCTCGCCGAGGCCGTGCGCATTCTCCAGGACCTCCAGCGACTGGTGCTTCTCCCCTTGGTGATCATGAGATTCCACAGCACGCGGAAGCTGGTCAAGGAGCACAAGGGCGAGGTCTTGCCGATGATGCTGCAGCTGGGAATCAGGACACCGGAAGCCCAGCTGGCCTGGAACCACATTGCCAGGCTGGCGCACAGCGGCCTCTTCCGCACGTGCGTCTTCTCGCTTCGAGGCGAGAAGATGGGTCGCAGCGCTCTGGAAGTGGCGCTTCAGCAGATGATCTACGATCCGTCCGTCGTCTAAATTTGCCTAATCCCTCCAACTTCTGCTATAGCAATGCCAGCCTCCTGGCTCTCCTTTGGACGCACTTTTCACTGCCCTGCCAAGGTATCAGGAGCTGTGAGCTTCTCGGTGCCTCCATGCGATCCATCTGGAGTTGGCTGCAAAGACAGGCCCGCCCGGAAACGCCGTGGCAACACCTTGCCTGGCGAGCCCTACATAGCGGTTGGACTAACCCCTCTAGGCAACACGATGTGGGTGAGTACCTTACCTTCCTCAAACCCCACTTAGGCCTAGCTGCGGTTGGAGCTTGGGAATCCAGACTTCAAATGGAAGATCAGCCTGTCAGGTGTGTGGAGTCGGGGGACACCTGGCCACGCATCCTGCAAGAGCCGCTCGAAGGACAGCCGCTTAACTCTGCTGCACGCGTCAGCCTGCAATCAATTTTGGACACCTGGTCACTCTCTCAGGAGGGACAGCCGGGCCTAGTGAAGCTGCCAGCAGTGCTGTGTCTGCAGGTCAATAGGTTTAACCTAGGCCTAATACATAGCCCTAAATCCGACCTTCCCATAGAGCCTGAGCCTAACCTCCAAGTACCATATTACTCTGCCGACCTGACAGCCGGGGATGCACTGCAGCACAGCTACGAGCAATATCAGCGAGCGGCTGCAATTTTGCACATAGGGCCGAGAAGCACCGAAGGACACTATAGATGCATGCTGTATTCACCCACAGGCCCCGAGATCTACCTCACTGATGATAACCAATCAGCCTGTGTACCCAACGAAGCCCAATATAGCCTCTGCCTCCAACAAAGTTATGTGTTCCTTTACATTCGGTGTCGTGATGGCCCAAGCATCTGAGCTTCCCTGCTGCAGACTGCAGAACACCCTAAGGTAAGCCTCCAACCCTGTGTTCGTTGCACTCCTTGTACAGCACTATAGGAAACCACGCATCCAATGCAGCAGGTTAGAGCAATCACGAGTTGGTATTCCTGCTTACTGGGGCTTTCGAGGCGAGGGATGCCACTCTTTCTTTTGGGGGATCTCAATTGCAGATCTCGCGCATAGCGCGCCGGGGTGGTGACCCTGTCAATCCACACGGGTCCGCCAAGCGAGGATCGAGATTTCTTCGCCGCGTCTGGAAGAAGAAGCAGTAGCAGTAGCAGTAGCAGTAGCAGTAGTAGTAGTAGTAGTAGTAGTAGTAGTAGTAGTAGTAGTAGTAGTAGTAGTAGTAGTAGTAGCAGTAATAGTGCTTCGTCTTGCTGCTTCTGCTACGGCGACTGCTGCCGCTATTGTTACGACGACTACACCCTTCCTTTTCCTCACGTTGGCAATGACGACGACAACGATGAAATCAAGTTCAACCTTCAGTGCTGAACGCTGGCCTGTGGGGTCTTGGGCTGGTGCAAGGGGGGTATTCAGCTTTGAACCCCAAACCAACTTATATGCACAACTTGAACTGCCTTCAGTCATCAACCGGAAGCTTCCTTCAAAACAAGAATGGCAGGTATGATGGTACCCCTTAGCCTTAGCCCTAAACCTTCAACGCTACGTGTCCATGTTACGTGTCTATATGCACGATCGACGACCGCGCCTCCGCGAAGCGGCCCAAGCCTGCTAATCAAAGTATGGTGTCAGAATAGCTTCAGCAGAGTGTAATAACTTCGGGCCTCGGGGATTTAGGGTTTAGGGTTTAGGGTTAATACCAACCAGGTCATAGTTCGAAAGTTGTATGATTCATTATTCCCTACAACTGGCTCCTACGCATTGGAAAGGAGGAGCCAACTTCAACTTCAGGCATTTATGTGCATTGATCTGCAATGCACACATCCGGGTTTTCAACTGCTGGACACTTTGGGCCGGTTGCAGGGGTCTCTCAATGCTATCCCCATTTTCACAGCAGGAACCCTTTGCTTTTCCATGCCAAGAGAAATTGGCAAACTCGCCTCAACCATATGTCGTTGACTGAGTGGCGCTTGCATTGATGTTGTGGGTAGCTTGCTAGCGGTAGCATGCAGCAGTCTTTCCCGAAAGAAGGCCAGAGCTTCATGGTGCATTTTGCGAAGCTATCGCGTGGAGGATGACCCTGGAAGGTGGGGACTCCAAACCCGGGCAACCCAAACTGATGTTCAGCATCAGACTGCCAGAAACTCGGCCTTTGAAAACTTGAAACCATGAATCCGAACTACTGGTAGGTTGAGATGAAGAGTGCCTGAAACTTACTTAACCCTCGGATGCTAATCCTTATTTCGAAATGTGACAACAGGGGTTCTGCAACGTTCCTTGCGGTTTAAGGCTCACGGCTGACGTTCTGTCATGCGTGTCCGAGCCCGGGACCAGCAAGTGCAGCAACCTGGCACCAGAAACGCAGTGGCCGAGTTAGAGTAGATTCATAGGTTATAGGGTTTAGTCGCAATGCCCGGGCTGCTGCATTTTCATGCTGGCCGGAGACACAGCAGAACAGGTTGCGCGTAAAATATGCTGATGACGTTATTTCAATGCTTCCTATCAAGCCCTGGAACCGCTGCAAATTGCAATGAGTTCAGCTTCAGGTTGCCTTGCTTCGACCAGACACGCATCGCCGCAAGCCCTTCAATATTGAATTAAACGGGAAGTCTAAGTGCCTGAAGCCCGAAATCCAGGAAACTTTTCGGAATAAAGGCTTTGCAAAGAACAGGAGCCCGCTCTGGATCTTAGAATTACCTAGAGTCTCCATTGTAGTTGCTTTTTTTGGTTTAACCAAATATATTATAAGGATCCTATAAGGCAACCCCAAAAAGGAACTACAATGGAGACTACAGGTAACATCCATAGCGTGTCTTTCCAGCCTCTGGCTTTCAAGGGGCCCTATCCTTTGCAGTCCTACTGGCCGCTGGACTGGAGACAAGTCGACCCTAAACCCTAAATCGTAGTTCCTAAACCCTAAACCATAATTCCTAAACCCTAAACTGGCGCTAAATCATCATTCCTAAATCCTATAAATCGTAATCCCAAGGCCCTAGACCGTTCACCAAAGCCCACGGCCCACCTCTGCATCGGCGCAGCGCGCAGCCCTCGCATCCTCCAGCGCTGCATCATAGAGGCCTAAAGACCTTCGAAGGCTGAGCTCAGGATTTGTTTTGAGGATCTATAGACCTACTTGTCGGGTATCATGGGGAACTAAAGGTTAACCTTGTTGGTCATATTTTGGTTATATAGGGACTATACTACCCAAAAAAGGTTAAAGGTTACCTACTAGACTTCAGGAGATGTAGGATTTAGGCTGAGTTTGAAAGTGTTCGGGCAAAAGAGTTGGGGTTGATTTAAGATTCTTGAAGGGCTATAGGGTTTAGTGATTGAAGCAGCTCGATTTCTGATGGACCTTCGGCTTGCGAGTTTAGACTAAGGGCTTGGATGGGTTTGGGCTCAAAGGGCATGGGCCATGAGATTTAATCTCAATTACCAGAATGGTAGTAATAGTAGTTATAGTTGTACCCCATTCCTCCATTCCCTACTAACCGAAGGTAAGCTTAGGGAGTTCAGGGCTGAGAGAAGTGCAAGCATCGAGGAACCGAGGACCCAACAGCCGCACCACGGCCCGCTGCGCCAAGAGCGGCGCAGCTCGATTTTCACAGAGCTGAGCAGACAGGCGGGCCTGGCGGAGCTCGAGAGTTCAGGCTGTCAAACAGGTGTAGCCCGGACACCCTATTATAGGTATAGTATAGTTATTATGGTATAGCTATAGTATAGTTATAGTAGTTATAGTACAGTCTTCTTCTTGGGCTTCAAACTTCTTGCTTAAAGGATATAGTATAGTTATAGTAGTTATAGTACAGTCTTCTTCTTGGGCTTCAAACTTCTTGCTTAAAGGATCATGGGGCGTAGTAACTAGGGTTATAATTAGCGTAACTAAACTCATAAGCCCAAGTAAGGTACTTATAACCTTACTTACTAAGTCCCATGATCCTCCAGGTGGGCTTCCACTCTTGTTTGTCTAAATCTCGATGTAAAGTTTGGGTTGGCCGCAGATTGGCAGTGGCTGAATGCCTCAGGTTCTTGCTTAGAAGCTGAAGAATGCAAAGATGCAACGGAAGCAGGCAGCATGTTCGGACCTCAATTGAATCAACAGCTACAGACCCAGGTCTAAACTCCAAGCACCCTGGGTTGAGGTTCAGGTTCTGGGTTTCGGGCTGGGGATTCTTTCGGCTTCAGACGACCTGTTGTGCCACGATGCTTCGGCTTATGGCTTGTGGGGCCCAGGAGTTCGGGCTCAAGGAGGGGTTCCAGGGGTTAGGAAACATTCCTCTTCGCTGCGTCCTTGCTGAAATCAACCCTGACACAGTCTCACAGGAGACATCCCCAGCACAAAGTAGTTGAGATTGTCCAGATGCTGCAAGGCTTTCATAGGGCTTAGGATACAAACGCACACCAGTGCACCCCCCACGAAAGCAGTGTACAGATCGGCCCCATGTCATGTAGCCCCCGCCGTGTGGGTTTCAAACCAGCGTCCCTGCAAGGGCCCTCAGGGCTCCCCCCAAAATAGAAAAGCAGAGAAACCTCAACCTCAACCCTAAACAGCCAAAGCACACGAACCCGGAAACTCCTCCAAGGCCCCCCCCCAAAGTCACTGAAATCATAGGCCCCAAATTGCCAAACCCTAAATCCAGAAACCCCTGAGTTGGATCACCCTCCCAAGCCCCTGCCAAGTGCTGGGCCTCTGCGGCCATGGCGTCCTCCATGGGCTTCACGGCCTGAAGAAGGGGGTGGTGAGATCTTCGGAGAGGCTTCTGTAGCTTTGGGTCCTTTTGGTGTTGAGGATCTGTCTGGTTCATGGGTTTAGGGGTTTAGGCTTTAGTCTGGGATTTTGAGCCTGAGTGGGCAGGCGACTCGAAATTAAGCTTTTCGGGATGAAGGTAGGTGGGATTCAGGACCCTATCTATGTAAGGACTCTTACGGCCGAATTGCCCCACCTACCTTCACCCCAAACCCTAGACCCTAAACCGTAGGCCCTCAGCCCTGATCCCCAAGACCTCCCTCGGAGCCCCTTTGACAAAGGGCCTCCTCGAAGAGTTCGGCCCCGCGCCAGACAGCCGCTGCAGGCACCGCCTCTAAGCTTCCAGGATTTAGGCTAGAGTTTGGGGTTTGGGCTTTGGGTTTAGGGCTTAGTTGGGTTTTTGGCTAATCGGGTTTAGAGTGTATAGGATTTGAAGACTCTAGCTTTATCTAGGCTTCCCTCGTCCATGTCCTTGCTGTTGAGGGCTTTGCTTTGGGATGAGTCGAGGATTTGTGATTTTTGTTGGAGGCGTCTTTGTTTGGGATTTCTGATTTATGCAGGCCGTTTCGATCGGCTCTGTGTTGTACGCTACCAACTACTATTCTGCGACAGCGGAGCAGCTGATCTGCCACAAGAGCCCTACCATCAGTGCCATCAGCCATCGGAACTCGAAGGGGCCACGACCAATCGAACCATGCTAGCGCATCGCTGCTCATATGCTTGATATGATGACGGTCATGGTGATGGTGGTGTAGCTGGACAGGATGGCGAAGTTGACGAGGGCATGCTGCCACTGCTGCTGATTACCGGCTCTTCTTGGCTTGGATGATGATGCCATCTTCCGGTCAAAATAAAGACGAAGATGTTCTCCCGATCCTGCTTGTGACATAATATGGTTCTTTGCTGGTAGTGATTCAAGCAAGTGGATCTTTAATTTAGAGATTTACCCATCTAGGAGTTTTGAAAATCAAAGACACTAGATGCAAACCCTAGAGAATGAGACCCGCATTGCCCAACTGAAGTACCCCGAACTTTGATAGCCACAATAAACGCTTCTGTTGAGACAGTTGCCGCATCCGATGAGACGACTCAACGGGGCCTTGCCCGTAGGTGCATTCTCCAGGACCAGCTGAGGTAAGGCCTTCCGGATGTGCGAGGCGCGGTTCCCAAACAGTCGAAACCATGGGAAAAAGTGTAGGCCGCTGTTTAAAAGGGGATTGCTGCAGCCATAGGTTCGGTCGTGGTATAGTGCCAGTAACTATACCTGTAACTGCACAAGGAATCGGGCCACTACGTGCAAGGTCTACAGGATGTGTCATCGGCGAAACGGTTGCAGACAGCTGGATGAAGGCTCCAGCCCTAGAAGCCCTCAGCCCAAACCCTCGAACGCACAGGGTCGTAGGGTTGTTCCTTTATTGCATGTAGGGTTGAGCTACCGCGTGAGAGGGTTCAAAGCTGCTTGTCCCAGGTTGCACTTTTCAGGTGTTCACTGTCACTTGCTTAGCAAACGAAGTCTTCGGTCTACCGATTGCGGTTTACCATAGTGCGGCTTCGCGCTTATGGTCAGGGCTTAGAGTCAAGTGCGACATAGTCAGAACACAGGAGATTCAGGGGAGATGGCATACACCGTACTTGAACCCTACATCTTAAATCCCAGGCAATTAGGTTGTGGTCGTGTGACCGCTTTAAGGTAAGCCCGTCGGCCTTTTGTAGCAGAAGGCGCAAGTTCGCGTGCTGCTCCAAGTGCTTCTGGAAGTCCTCGTGGGTAGGAGCGCAATATTGAAACCCTAAACCCCCAAAGCGGGCTTCTACGCTTTGCCGGTTCGGGGCGAGGGGGCCTAGAAGGGCTTGTGTGTGTGTGTGTGTGTGTGTGTGTGTGTGTGCGGGTGTGTGTGTGTGTGTGTGTGTGTGCGTGTGTGTGTGTGTGTGTGTGTGTGTGTGTGTGTCAGAGCTATGTATGTGGGTCCGGCTCTGACAGCGTCTGGGTTTAGAGTAAGATCTCTATACTAGTACCATCTACTTGCAAGCAAGTGAATGGGAGGCGACATCTTGGTTCGTCATCTCCACTTGAGGCATAGAATCCGCCAGCAGGCAGCGTGAGTTCCGTGCTCGGCCGCCGCGTGGAAGAATATCATTGGGCCCTAAAGCCTGAACTCTAAACCCTAAACCCTAAAAGCCAAAGCCCTAATCTCTAAAATCCAAAGCCCTAATCTGAAAGCCAGGGCCATAAAACTTCGCCTGTTCTGTAGGAGCTTTGGATTTCTTGTGACTGCAGGGCCTGAAGGTAATATCTCTTAGGGGCCCTAAAGAAATAGAACAGGGTTCTTTGAAAGGATCCTAAAAGGGTAGTATAAGGGTACTAGAATACAGGGGCCTTGATAAAAAGAATAGGCTTCTGGGTGTATTAGACTATACTGTATATACTCATAATCAGGAACCCCCCAATATATAGTATTGTGTAGGTAAAGAATCTAAGCGCCCATAGTACTATTATACAACCCAAACCCCGTAAGGGTTACTATCGGGCTTTGTTCATAAGGGCCTACTATAAGGGTCACTATAGGGCTTTGTTCATAAGGGCCGTGACAACTAGAAAAAGGTTTTGGGCACTAAGTCTATACCCAACCACCCTAAACCCTAAACCCCCGAAGCCCTAAACCCCCTAAGCCCTAAACGCCCTAAACCCTAAAACAACAACCGAAAGCCACCGCTTTTCCCCGGGCTCTCGCGGGCCTGGCCACGTGCTCGAACCTAAGCTTTGATTCACTTTTTCCAGTGTTTTACTGAGGGTTTGAGGGCTCCTGCGCTTTTCTATTTTGGGGCTGAAGGTCGCATAGGGTTTCAGGTTGAGGTCTTATAGGGTTCAATTAATGAAGGGTTTGCAAGATTGAGTGTATTCCAGGGCTTCGTGTTTAGGGCTTGAGGGCATCGGGAACCGTTCTCCTTCTGATGGGCTAAACAATGTCACTCGTAGGGGGCGGACTGGACGTGGGAAGGTCAACTACAATCTCGGGCCAGTGTGCTTAACACCGATACTGTGACTCCTTGGATGATGCTCACTGCGCCTAGTAACATTCAACACGTCTCTACCTCCTAAGGTCTTGTATGCTTCATTGAAGGCGTAAATGTTTAAGACCTGCAAGCTACCTGCTACTTATCTGTAGAGGGCCTCGTACCGAGAGTTCGGAAGCCGACACCCCTCAACAAAACCTTCGCATAAGGCCTTCGTAATGCTTTCGAACTACAGTAATTCATCGAGCTCGAAACCTTTAGCTCCCCTGATCTCCTTGAACCACTCAAGACCGGCCGGGGCTCAGGAGAACCTTGGGTACTGCCCCCACCCTGTAACGGTCTGCATTAGGGATCATAATAAAGCGGTTCCCTCAAAGGAGTGCGGGCAGTACCCAACCTAAACCTCTGAACCCCTAAGCCCTGAACACTGCCTCTAGCCTCAAACGAGCTCTCAAAAGTCTCAGATGAAGCCAGAAGGCCATCTCTTTGAGCCTTCGGGCTGCTGAAGCTGCTTCGCGACCGTCCCTGCGTCTAGTAAGCTGCTGCGGTTTAGGGTTCAGGGGCTTGGGTTAGGTGTCCAGGCCTTTGGGCTTGCAGTGCTTCGTGTGGAAGAGAAAGGCGTGTGCCAACAAGGAAGGAAGCTTTTGGGGAATACTGTTTATAGGGCTTCGGGAGAATGTAGCAGTCGACACGAACTGATCTATATTCGGATTCCTACTAAGAGTTTTCACCATCGGGGTTCAGCTCCGTTGGATGACGGGTCGTCGAGACGGATCTTATTCTGTCCTTCTTCGGCACATCTGAGCAACTCGTATGATGAAACAGTTAAACCCGTACATTCCTGAAGAATGGCCTTCCATCAACCGTGTGCCGAGCATGCCAAAAGTTTCATCCATGCAGGAGCTAGCACCATTCCAAGACAAGCGAGATTTGCATCCCAAGATCCGCAAAGTCGCAAACCTCAACTTTACCTTGCGGCATGTCTTGCTTAGAGCTCTTCTGCTGCAGCTTCGAAGACTCTAGATGGCAAACGTCAGGGATCTGGTTTGGAATTAGGGTTTAGGCGTGAGGAGTTTGGGTGTAGGAGAAATAGTGTAGGGGCCAATAAACCCTCAATGCCGCCCAAGACACCGCATCAGAAGCTCCAGTTCCAAGCGGTTGGTTTGCAGCAGCCTCGGTGCTGAGTGTTGAATAGTCGTGTTTTTTTTTGAGATTGCTGATGGCCCTAGTCCGAAAGCGCTCATCTTAAACAGCACCGAGCGGAGATATATACCCAAGTAACTAATTGAATGTGACGAATATAGAATATCTAAACAAACTTTCTGAACTGAATCCCTCTAAAACTTAGCCCCATAGACTGTATGGTCCTGAGTTTGCACTCTGAACCAACCCTTAACCCTTAATCCTAAACTGAAACCATAACCCCTGAGCCCTAACCCCTCAGCCTTCAAGCCTAAACCCGAAACCCTAAGCCCGAAACCCTAAACCCTGAGCCCTAAGCCCTAAACCGAACACAAGTCGCCACGACCCGAGGCCGCCACAAGTCGTCGCCTCCATGAGCCTGGATCGCCCGGAGAGGAAGCAGCACCTTCATTGCTTCTCTTAAGGGTTCCTATCAGAGTGATAAAGGTCGGGGGTTTAGGACTTAGTTTAAGGGTACCTATAAGAGTAACAAATAAACGTTGAGGGTTAAGGGTTTAAGCTTGCTTCTTTTAAGGGTTCGTTAACCCTTAACCCTTAAAGGGATCCATAAGGGTTCCTTCAAAGGGATCCTGTAAGGGCTTACAGGGGTTAGGGTTTAGGGTTTACTCCATCGGCTCTTGTAAGGCCTATAAGTGCAGCAATAAAGCTTAGGATTTACTTCATTGGTTCTTTTATGGGTTCCTATAAGAGTAATAAAGGTTGAGGGTTTGGATTGACTTCATTGGTTCTTTTAAGGGCTCCTATAAGAGTAACAAAGGTCGAGAGTTTAGGATTTACTTCTTTGGTTCTTGTAAGGGCTCCTATAAGAGTAACTAAGGGTTTAGGGTCGGGAGGTTCGTTTAAGGATTCTCATGAGGCTAGTCATTGGTGCATAGGGTTCGTTTACCCCAAACCCGTAAAGGGATCTGTAAGGGTTCCTTTAAGTGATTTTGAGAGGTTTCCTATAAGAGTAATAACAGGTTTAGGCCGGTTTAGGGCGTAGGGCTGTAGGGGTGCATAGTCTTCGTTTCAGAGTTCCTATGAGGTAGTAAAGGGTTTAGGGTGTAGGCCTTTAGGTGCAGAGGCTTGGAATTAGGGCGCAGGGGTTCAGGGTTATAGGGATTGATTGGGTTCTTGTTTGTATATGTACACTACATGCACATTTTTGTAATTTTTGCTTGTATTTATGCTTACAAGCTTCTATCCAACCTCTGCGTTTGCTTATCTGTGTTGGTTATTTCTAAACCGATGGCGATACTTGCATGCACATTCATACCTGTGTTTGCCAAACCTACACACCCACTCTCACCTGCTGCAAGTTTTCCTTCGCCATCCTGCCCCCGGCCTCTGACGGATCATTGAATCCAAAATGAGCAGCCACCAGCGGGTAGACTTCCTGGGTCACCGACACCACAGATTGCGCGATGTTTTCCAATCGGGGCTTCAAAGCGACCAAGACCAGCAGAAGCTTGACCGACACTCAGCAGATCCTTGCAGTGAACAACTCTCGAACATTCCAACAAGCTACGAACTGTTTGATCAACTGCTGCAACTCCACTCCACAAGACGTTGCCGTGCTTCAAATCTCAAGGTAAAACGTCCACCACTTTTCCATACATCCTGAAGCAAGCGCTTGCAAGCAGTATACGAAGCATACATTGCACACACACCGCAGCATGCTTGGTACGGATGGCAGCTGCGAAAGAAGCCAGCAGGTATCGCATCTTATTTGCATAATAGTGTTATGGTGCTGACTCCGAAAGCCGAAATCCATAAAACCAAAAGCCTGAACCCACTCCCCTCCCAGGCACTTTCAGACAAGCATCTTTGATGAGAAGACCCCCAAGTTTCCATCGAAACTTGTCCTGGTGGAGCGTGGCTTCTGGCTTCAGGTGCCTGGGCTTGGCCTTACGGGCCTACTATGGCTTGGGCTATGTAAGCCGAGCCGAGAGCTCTATTCTTGGTAGCCCTTAGCCGAGGAGCCTCTAAGCCCTGAAGTTCCCTCGACTCGAAGCCCTAACCCTGAAGCCAACAATCCCACGAATATTTGAAGCCCATTCAGGTGTAGGGAACTTCGCCAAAGACTGAACATTGGCCCCTGCTCTCCCGATAGAATACTGCTGCACACACGCATTTTAGGTTTAGGGGTTTTAGCGCTTCGGCTCCAATAACGCCAGGTCTGGGCCTGCAGGCTGTCACCTACATAAGGATTTATGAACTTGGGGTCCTGTGTTGGTTGTTTAGGGGGCAACGAAAGACGAGTGTCGTAGGAGTCGGCACACGTCTTCTCCAGTGCATCCAATTCAAGAGTCCTGAGTCAACAGGTCAGCTCAGGCTTTGGGGCTTCGCGAAGTAACAAGATACGAAAGATCAAGCTTCAACTCTTAGGGGGCATTGCTGGTCTGGGCCTTCTTTGGGGTTATGGCCCCCGCATGGATGAACCCAGTACCGTGGTGGGACTCCGAATAAAACACGACTCGCATAGTCCAGGGTGCTCAAACCGTTGTGAAACGGTTGTTTTGCCGAAAGAACTCGCATGAAAAAGCAAGCGTGTAAGGCTCTTCCAGAATCCCTTCAAAACCCGCGTAAACACCCTTTCAAGAAATGGAACCCTTCTATACCCGCTTGCGGTTGCAAGGCCCTCTGGTGCATGTGCGCTTGAGTTTGATGCCTCTTGACTAGTCTTGAAAGGGCTTTTTGTGCGATCTGGGAGGAACAAAAAGCAGACAACAAAACCGGAACGGCCAGTACCCGCAGCTGCAAGTCATTTAAGGTGTCAGGGCTCATGTTCGCAGAAAGTCCATCTATGCATGTTGACAAAGTATCTAGGCCCCTTAATAATTAGAATGGCATTTTGCATATATTAACCATCTAACCATTTTGAATGATTTCAGGACAAAAAAGGGGGCATGGTTGCAAACCAGTCCGACTACCGTACTGACTTCACCAGCCAATTCTGGATGGTGTGCTCAGCTGCAGAAGGTCACACGAACGGAACCGAACCCAAACCCGCAACCCAGGACTATTGCTTTTTGCAGACCCCGGTACCCTGAACTCCATATTCTTGAAGATCAAAAACTTCCAGCTCCCAGCCCCAAATCCTGAACCCTGGTCCGAAGCTTCGAAGACTTCACGGCATTGGCATACCAAGCCGCATCTCCGGCGCTGTCAGCAGCTGCTTCAGCATCTCTTGTGCCTGCGAAAATGGGAAGTTTGGATGTGGCATGTGCTAAGGCATGCATAGGGCATGAGGGTTTCTGCTGGTTTGGGGATGTTCAGGGTGTGAGGGGCCACGGTTTACGGCGACTGCTCAGATCCCAAACTCATCTGCTGGAGGCGTGTCGCAAGCATCGCCCTGGAGACCGTCGTCTAGACATCCGGGCCAACAGCCCCAACAAACTGCGGCTTGCAGGGTCTCACAACTCCGTCCCTAGAACTTTTCATAGGCGGTCTTCAAACAGCCGGGGACTCATTCTACGACTTTTCAGGACATCGCTCCGAGAGACGGGGCCTCGGTCGCCTGCCGGTAGGTGAGTACCATGGCCTTGGGTTTTAGTTCGTCTTACCGTTGGTTAGTAGGGAATGGAAGAATGGTAGTAATAGTAGTTATAATTGTACCCCATTCCTCCATTCCCTACTAAACAAAGGTAAGTCGTGTCTGTCGGGGTTTGCTCTTGAACCCTGGGCCCTAGACTCAAACCCCCAAACCGTGGGCTCTTATGTACTACTGTTACGGAATGCCCTGAAATGGAGGGAGCCCCCAAACGACTATCTCTGTTATGGCTTTCGATACCTAGTTCCATGATGGTAGTTTCTGAAGGGGCTTAAGGTGTCTTGTGCTTATTTAAGCTGTAGGAATTGCTTTCCTAAAGGTTCGGGAAGTATACAGAGACTGCCAAACGCTTGCCAAAGGACCCCTACGGTCTTTTCACCAACCCATCAGCTGTTGGTCATGTTTTTTTTGGAACCGCTGAGTGAGCTACAATGCAGACCACCAAACCGGTAACAAAGAACACATAGAGAACACATAGGATCCTTATCCGACCTGCCTGTTTATTTAGGGTTTAGGGCTGCTTTGGGGTTTTGGCAATTAGAGCTGGGCCTGGGGCTTGTCAAGCCGGGAGTGGCCTTCGGCAAGAGCTTGCAAAAAGTGAAGTTCCGACTTTGCGAAACAGACGGAGGAATATAAATGCCTAGGCCTTCAGACTGCCTTTGCCCCAAAACTGAATCTATGCTCGATAGTCAAGGACCCGAAAGCCTAACACAGTCTCGTGAAAACCATTTAATAAAGGCAGTTCAAGCCCTCTTTGTCCCCGTTAAGCATGTGGGGGTTTCCGATTATTAGGGGTACCTTATTTGGGGGTCCTTATAATAAGGATCCTACTATTTAGGGTACCATATTAAGGTCCCCTGTTTTCGGAAACTCCCATGTCTCACCCTAATCCCCGGAGCCGTTGGACGCTCCGAGCTGCTGGAGTGATATCCAACAGCAGCTCTGTGAGGCTCAGGATTGAAGGGAGCCTCGGTTGCTCATATAGGGGCCTGCATAATTAGAAAAGGGCTCCTTTGAAGGCTTCTTGTATAAAGGGTGTATAAGGGCTACCATAAGGATTAGTGTAGGGGCCTTCAAAGTCAAAACACGGTTTCGGAGTATATTTTGCTGTAATGGTAAAGACTCCCCCGGAAAACCCTATTCTAGTTATTAAGGCCCCTACATTTGGCTTCTGGAGGGCTCAGCCAAGGTCGAGTTCCTTCAGGAACGCCCCAAAGGCAAACTGTTTGCAAGGGGCCTGATCTTGAACACTTTTTGGGGCAGGCGACATTTGAGGTCGGCCACGGCCACTGCAGGTCGGGTGCGTTGAACAAGTTCAGCTTCCCGATCTTACGTAGAAGGGCTCAGCAGAGGTTCCTAACAAAATCAGAGCAACCCCGAGCCAAAGGGTCGAAGCATGCACAACAACGGTAAAGCTGCCTTGCTTCTAGTTTCGAGTGATGTAATCCCTGGGCCAATCTTGCGGATATCTGGACTTGCATTCGGTGTACTATCACCCTCAACCCTAAGTCCCAAAAATGCAAGCTACGGGATCTTACACACAATCAAGCCCTCCAAATCAAAAACCTGAACCTAGCATCCCAGAAGCAAAACCCCCAATCCGAAGTCCCCACACCAATCCTACAACCTAAATCATGCCCCCCGCACCCCTGCTCCCAAGGTGCTCGTCGTAGTCGGCGAGCCGAGGCCATCGGTGAGGGGGAAGATGACCCTCACTTTGCGGCATTCTTCGGGGGGGTTTTTAGGGTCGCTAAGGGTGGGGGGGGGGGGTTAGGGTCGCTACGGTTTATAATCAAAGGTGTTTAAAAACCAATCGGTTTGCTTTGGTCTACTCAGCTTGCTGCAACTGCGGGTCTAGCTGGCGACTTTGACAGACGTTGCTGCGGTCAGAGCCGCTGGATCCGAACGAGTTGTTCAACCCCAAAACTTTCAAACCTCCCACAGCCTGAGTAGGCACCAGGCAACCCAGTCGTCCACGCTCTCTTGTTTTAGTAAACCCCGACTTCAGAAACTGAAACTGGCCTGATGGCTCAAACGGCCTTGATTCGGTCACCCGCCCAATGTTGCAGTCAACTCTAGTATACCGACGGCTCAGTGAAGGCCTGGGAGGAAGCTGGCCATCGCGAAGTCCATAGCTAGATTCTACAGCACAACGCCGGCCACCCACCTAAAGTCGTAGAGCCCTTTAAAGGGCTAGGGCTTCCTAGGCCATCTTGACCATCGTGTTGTTGAGTAAAACAACAAAGAGCGATCACAGGGTACGCAACCCAGGAAAGCAACACTCTCCCGAGCCCTTCTGTAAGACCCCAACCAGATAGACTAAACAGCAGTACTGGTAATTACATATTATTTTTGGGGGGGGTCCTTATTATAATGATAGTATAATGGGCACTAATTATTACGGCCCCTATAATTAGTACTGATCCTCCGTCCTGCAGGGTGTCTGGCTGAGGATTCAGGACCACTGCAATGCGACAACCGCATGAACCTGCACTGGCGAAACCCGGATACATAGAAGCCCGAGTTGCATCCACCGAGCAAACTGCAGACGTCGGGGCCAGCGCAGCTCCTAGTTCCATGTCTCTAACGAGGCTTGGGGTCTTTCTTACTTCCGGTAATCCCCAAGACCTTCAGATTCATCCCAAAGCTCTCCTCTACTCTACATGAGGACCCAAAGACTAAAATCATGGAAGACCCAAGCCGCGACGCAAAATCGCCAAACAGCCTTGTGCAACCCCTAAACGCTCAGGCAGCGCAGGTAACACCTGAACGCCTCCAAGCCCGAGTTGTCCAACCGTTTGCTGGGGCTTTTGAAGAACCTTCAGCGCAACCCAGCGATCACCAGCATTGCCCGAAAAGCTCCAAAACAACCCTGATAATGCTTTCGGTGCTCAAGCTCGGGGCTCGAGGATGGGGTTCTAACTGTTTAGGGCTCGGAAAACAGGCATTGCATCCGCTCTAGTTTGCCAGCTTCAAGATAAGGGTGCAGTGGAAAACTTCCACTGGCATTCCGAATTGCCCTTCGGGAAAACAACATTCCACATGACACTAAACCCTGCAAGGGAGCAGTCCAAGATACCCCGAACCTCACAACCCCTAAGATGAAAATCCTAAACCAAGCACCATCAACACCAAATGCAGACACGACAACCTCAAACCCTAAACCCTCAGCTGAACAGCCTTTCCTAGCCCCGGCCCCAAACTAAACCCTAAAACTATACCTTAAACCCTATAAGCCCAGGTGCCCAGAAGTCGTCTCAGGTCGGCCACCTCGTCGTGGTGAGGTTTTGCTCTCGCTAAACCACGGTTTAGGGTTTAGGGTCACCAAGCCCTAAACCCATGAATCGTACGGTGTCATCGGGCCTCTTAGGGTGGCTTGAGGGACGTCTCAGCTTACCATAGGATTTTGTGATGATGTCCAGGGCTTCAGTTGTTCAAGGGTTCCGTGGGGTTGTGAGGGGTTTTATCGAGTTGGCAGCTGAGTAGTTGAGAACTTTAAGGTATAAGTGTTTCAGAGTTCAGACCGTGCCAGTTTAGGCTTCCTTGTTGTTGTAATTCAACACATGGCCCCCCTGTTGTGAGAACTGAAAACATGGCATTACCCCCGAAACCCTATTTTCTTTTTACTCAGGCCCTTTCCTTAGTGCAATTGAATACTCCCAGAACCCTCAGCACGTCAACCAACCCTTGTGTTACAGCGCTCAGATGCTGTCAAGGTGCACGTGAGCGTGCCGTCACATCCATGTGAAAGCCTTGCTTCAGGCGTATGAATGTTAGGAAGTTGCAAACTTGGGCGGGTTTCATTCTGTCTTGGGCCTTTAAAAAAAACACTGTGCAAACAAGTTTCACCCCGCACTGTGCACAAACCAAGCCACAGCCATGCACGGAGATTGGAAAAAGATGGATCGGGTCTAGCAAACACTGTAAAGCTCTGACACTTAAAGCCTCATGCCGTAGAACCCTAAAGCCAAAAATCGCATGAAATGCTGCATATACACTCCGACAGTTCTTCGACGCTCAGCGCCTCAACCCTTGTCGCCGGGTGGCGGGTTGCCACGGAGCTCCGGCCAGCCTCGAAATTCACAGAAACACTGGAAGCACTCAGCACTTATAAAACCTGAGTCCGGAACGGAAAGCACGAGGCCCTTCGAAAAAACGGCAAGCACGAAGCCCTTAACGGATCCAGCTTGGCAAACCTAGGGATTCGAATCTCGCTCCGGGGGGAGAGGGGCCTGCGCAGCTGATGTGGTGGCCTTGTAATTAGAAACGAGTTTAGGGTGTATTATAGTAATATATTACAGCTAACTAGTTAATTAGCTAGTTGTTATAAACAGTTTTTTTGAGGGGTGGTGGGGAGGCGTGGGATTTTTCATCGCAAAACTGTATGAGGCTAAGGACTTCGCGACTGCTGAGACCCCTGTACTACGTGGGGTTTTCAACAGGGCAGCGGAATCTTGAGTCCTGAAAACGGCTACCCGCCTCTTGATATTTCAAGGAGTCTGGCTCCTATTTTGTAATCGTCGAGTGTAAACCTGTTACATTGTCAGGGATAAGCCATACTTGTAAACTCAAAGGGCAGTTCTAGTTGTGTTCATAGCCGGAGTTTGACACACGACAACTATGTTGCCATCCCAGGCACAAGCACAAAATGCTGGCTCGAAGCTCAGCCGTGCAATTCCTATAAACCCACACGCCGAAACCTTTACCCTCGGAAAGGCCGAAACGTAGACTGAAACCCTCAACCCGACCAACACCCTACGTTCTAAACGCAAAAGACCCGAAAGCCTGAGCCCTAAACGAGGAAGCCACAAACTTTCCCTCGACCCCCTAAGACCCGTCGGCAGTCCTTCTGACAGAGAATCCGCACAGCCCGTCTGCATTGCGACTCATCCGCCCAAGTTGTGCCCGAAGGCTCCGAGGAAGCGTCGGCATTGTAAGGCCCCATGGCACTGAGGATTAGAGTTTTGAGGGCTTGGGCATGAATGTCAGGTTGCTGTTGGGTCTTCCTAGTCCTTGCAGCTTTAAGGTCCCTAACTTTTTCTACAACTCCATCCAATGAAGAGCCGTAGTCTAGCGCTTACCTAGACCCCGAAAAGTAGGTAGAATAATGTCCCAAAACCTATAAAAGGCTATTATTCTACATACTTTTGGGGTCCAGGTATTGGTGACCTGGGAGTTCTGAGGGACTTGCTTCGTGCGCATCCTTTGATCCTCGACGTCGGCCATGACTCCACCTCTGCGCCAGAAGCCTTAGGTAATATAGCCCTAAGGGTCCATGTATTCACATAGTATATACTTTTTTGGCCTTAAAGTAACCCCTATATAGGTACATTGGGGCCAAAGTATATACTATTTGGGTACATGGACCCTTAGGGTAGGGGCCGTAATGCTATTAGAGTAAGGCAAATTTCGGGGCTGGTGAAAGGATGTTAGAGGGTGTAACATATTGTAGCCTGAAAATGTTTTGAACAGGGTGTGGGTGTTATTCCCAACCAGAGTTACATTAAGGGAACCGTGCGGAGCAGTAAAAGAAATCATTCACGGCCCTATGTGAAGCAACCTGTCTCCTTTCGAATCGGGCTGCTTGCATGCCGGTTGTTGCTACATGTGTTTAAGCATGAAAATTTTGCCTGGACCCAGTTGCAAAGATCCCCTACTAACATTGTGCACAGATCCCTTTTCAGGTCCTGGGAAAGGGCACCTTAAAGGACGCTGTAGAACAGGTACTGTGGGGGCCATAATAATTACAATAGGGTGTTGGGGTATATTATACCATCATTAAAATACCCACACCAAAAAATAGAATAGTCAGTTATCTGTTAATGCCTGATAGTATGTCCAAGTCACAATTTAGATTCATCGTGAACGTTTCGCTGCATGTGGAGCACTGCGCTTTCTACCTTATACAACACCAACTTTTTGAACTCCCCCCCCGATTCCCTCATTTATAAAACCCTGAATCCCCCAACCCCAACAGTCTTACATCAAACCGAAGCCTCATATCGAAAACGCCTATTAAGGCCGTACGAGCTAGGGCAGCTAGGTCTGAAGAGCTTCGAAGAGAATGTTGTACGGCAGCGAAACTCAGCAGGCAGCGGTTTAGGGTTTAGGGTTAGGGTTAGTTGGAAAGTTGGAAACTGAATTATCCTATAAAGCCGGGGCTACCCAGACGTAGCCCCTGATTGGCTCTGTTTCCGCCGCCCCTGGTCCTCCAACGGTGCCCTAGTAAGAACCCACAAAACTTTCAACAGCAGTAAGATTATGGTTCAGGGTCTTGGAACCTTTAGACATTCACGAAGGCCTGAAACTCATAGAAGGCTAAGCAGATCCTTCTGAGCCCCCAGTATTCGAAAAGCGGCTGTGGCCATGACTCGAGGTACTCCCGCCACCAGTCCTCTCGGAGCTCAATTAACTCAAACAAAGGCGGTGGTGCTGCTGCTGTGCTCTTGCTTCGGGCCTTCGCTCATCTGGATATTCGGGTTATAAGGTTCCAAAATCCAGGTTACAATAAATTTGGCAGCCGGGGCCGGGTCTGCATGAGGGCGAGGTACAGTTTTTTTTGAACATTTCTTGAAAAACGCAGGAATCAAGGTAAGACGTGCAGTGCTCAGTTCGTTGTACCGTTTCATCCTTCCTTTTCGGGTCTCATGGCCTTTCGGTACCCATTTTTCCAATACGATGCCACCCATGCCATGGATGGCCATCCTACCTTCTACTGCTTCCTGCGATGGAGCCTAGGCACTATAAGCCCTAACTGACCAGCCAAACCCTCAACCCAAAACCCACAGCCCTAAACCGCTAAAATCGACACCCTGGAACCTCAACCCTCGAACCTCAGGCTGCAGCACTCCAGGAAGGCTGTGGGTCACGACAGGTCTGCTCAAACCAACGGACGGGGCTGCCTCAAAAGAAGTATCCTAAATTCAATTCTGCAATCATACACATAGTACCTGCTGCGGTTTCGACATAGTCTATAAAGCGAGTAGTACCCACTTGGGGTCGAAACCGTGCAAACTCACTGAACCACGGCTTGGCCCTTCGGGACTCGGAACGGTGCGCAAGTCTAAGGGCTTTGGCTCTTGCTTTGTTCTGTGAAAGCCTCTCTAGATCGCGGATTGTTTAGAAGTCACGCGTTGGGTCTCAGCGGATTCCACAGCCACTGTCAAGAGAATGCCAATATAAGCCCCTTCCCCCTGACTAGACCGTGGTCTGCCTAGCAGACCCAAAACTTCAAAGACAGTGAACTTTCCTAGAGCTGCCTCAGAAATCCTTTGTCAACTGTCTCACAAGACCTGGCAAAGCTCGAAGACCCCCCCCCTGTCAGAACACCCAATCTACCCCAGTGCAAACCGAGAGAAGTGTCCTGACCCACGGCACCGGGTTGGAGGCAACCTCATGGGAGAAGCTGCAGTCATTGCCGAAGGTGCAGCGGCCTTGTGTGCTTCTTGAAGATTTTGACTTAAACCTGGAGCCGGTAAAGCTGTCAGCCCAAACCCTAGGCAATAAACCCCAAATTGAAGCATCTATGATGGGGTTTACGTCTAGGACACCTAAACCCTGTACAGGTTAGGACCCTTGTGCTACTCTAAACACTTCAGGGTTAACTTGCCTTTCGGTGCACGGGTTTCTGGCTGAAATTGGGTTTCGAGCAGTCCACACGAAGGGCCGCAGTGCATTCCTCCAGGCCCTGGAGGGAGCCATCCTTTCTGGCGAGGGCCCCAGCACTTCGAACTTTCGACTCGAACTACCTTTCGGGTGCCTTACGGTTTAGAGATCTGAAGTCAGGAACTGTCTATACGATCGAAGCCACATATGTGTTAAATCTGCTACATTATGATTGTGGGGGGCACAAGTGTATCAAGGAATCTTGCAGCGTATGCGAGGGACTTCCGTACTGTCCAGCTTTTCATGGTCTGGCAAGGTGAGGACTTGAGAGTGTGGGTCCTATAGAACAACGCGCAGCATTAGCGTCTGGGGTGTAGGCAGGATTTTGGACAAAGGGTGCATTTGAGAGCTTGCCGGCGGCCCCTTAGCACTTACGAGTACGTGGTTCAAGCAGCTTACATGTGCCTCGAAGAAAGTGGCGGCAGATGGAGTTTGCCTGTCCAGCAAAATCTTGATTCAGTGACAGCCTTTCTGAACTAACAGTTTCTGTTGAGTTGAAGAACTTTGAAGAATGCTTCAATCTAAACTTTTCGGGTTTCGGCAGAGTGTCGTAGCTAGATCTATGCAAGACGCACCCGGGCCTATTTCAGACAGATTCGGGGGCTTGGGGCTGTGGGTTTCGGGTCATGCACGAGCTGTCGATGCCTGCAATATGCTCGAGGCCGAATACATACAGAAGCCTAACTCACTGGAAAAATCTCGCCCTTGTGGTCACGAATATGCATACATATATACATACATACATACATACATACATACATACAGGTATATAATTACATATATATATATATATATATATATATTTGAAGTCAAATATGATCCCAGCCGTGTTCAAATTATTGATGCCTGATTGATGCCTTACCACTTTATTAAGTTGCCTCTCAACGACGGGCGTAACGACTCAGCGCATGGGGCTCGGGGCTGCAATGGACTTTCTGTGTGCAGTCGCTACGGCTACCAGAGCCCAATGGCCACATGCTAAAACGCAGCGTCCCACTCCCACAGCAATTCGTCCATGTGCATGTCCATGTTTCGTGCAGGATGCGATTACCTATGACCTTACAGTCAAAATATGAAACAAAACTCTTGGACCACAGCAGCGTCACAGAACCTTAAGCCACAGGCTGAAAAAAACGTGAGAGTCTGAGCCAATTACTCGCAATCGTAGTAACCATGAAAGTGATAAGAGTATGTGGTGGTTATGATAGCAATGGAAACCACAAGAATAGCTGATAGTAAGAGTAGAAGGAATACTACGTAGTGATAGTGGTAATAACAGTAGTAGTAGTAGTAGAAGAAGTAGAAGTAGAAGTAGTAGTAGTAGTAGTAGTAGTAGTAGTAGTAGTAGTAGTAGCAGTACTAGTATTAGTAGTAGTCGAAGTAGTAGTAGTAGTAGTAGTAGTAGTAGTAGTAGTAGTAGTAGTAGGAGTAGCAGTAGAAGTAGCAGCAGCAGCAGTAGTAGTAGTAGCAGTAGCAGTAGCAGCAGAAGTAGCAGTGGCACTAGCGTAGCAGTAGCAGTAGCAGTAGTCGTCATCGTCGTGGCAGTGGTAGTGGTAGCGGTAGTGGTGATGGGGCAGGGGTGGTGGTAATGGTGGTGGTGGGGTGGTAGCAGCAGCATGAGTAGTAGAAGTCGTCGACGTCGTCGTCCTTCATGCCCGAAAGCAGCTATGCTATGGCCGTAAGAAATTCGGGATTGATTGGCATCGGGCCCATTCTTGCTGCTGCTGCTGCTGCTGCCGCTGCTGCTGCTGCTGCTGCTGCTACTGCTATGGTTGGTGTTGTTATGATTGGTTCTAGGGTCTAGGGAACCCGACCAACAGGGTTCAATCTTTGCTAGGGTTTCTAAACCCCGTGCCTGACACCCCTGAACCTGCCATGCCGTTTCGTCCAAAGCCCTGGCAGCAGCCTCCGTCATCGTCACTGATCCATGGCGAGGCTGAAGATGAACTCTAAGATGTTTCGAACTTTCGGTTTGGTTGGTTTGCCTGCAGCTGTCGGTTCCGTTACTTTGACAAGTTTCCGGTCAGTTAGAACCTAATTTCAGGACCTTGAAGGTCAAGGGTGTAGGGGTGTCGTTTATGAGCTGCGAATCACGTTCCCCACCCTACCCTAACCAAACAACACCTGCACGTCTGGGATTCCGCTGCGGGCTGCCACCATGATTCTCTAAAACGGTAGGCTTTGGGAGAGGTAGACCGCCACATGCATGCGTTGTTTGTGCCGTACCGAACCTCCAGGTTCTCGGCTCGTTTCATGGCAGCTGACCGGCCGACAAATGGCTTGCCGAGCCAAGTTCAGGAAAGCTTAATCTTACCTTTGGTTAGTAGGGAATGGAAGAATGGTTAGTAATGGTAGTTATAATTGTACCCCATTCCTCCATTCCCTACTAACCAGAGGTAACTAATGTATGTGGCTTGGGGCTTACCATGGCTTGAGGTCTACAGGGCTTCGGTACCCCCAAAGCAAACATCAGCCCACTGTAACAACCGAACAATAGAACCCCTGGAGAGCTTTAAAAGCCAACAATTCTGTGGATTACGCCCACTTTTCGAGCTCTTTTCAATACATCTGCAAGGCCCTTGTGGAGACCCTGATAGCACCCTCAATAGACCACCAAAGCACGTAAACCCTAAACCCTAAGTGCACCTAAACCTTAACTCTACACCCTAAACCCTACACCCGAATTCCTATACCCTCATAGACTATGCCCACGTTTTTCAAACGGCTCCGCCACGGCATCTGCGCAGGTTCAGCTCCGGGGCCTCAGTCGCTCCAGTGTAGGGTTAAGGGGTTTAGGGCTTAGGGTTTTAGGGGTTTAAGGTTTAAGGTTTAGGGTTTAGGGGTTTAGGGGCTTAGGGTTTAAGGGTTAAGGGTTTAGGGTTTCAAAGACCAAGGTGCAGGGCTTACCTAAACCATCCAGAACCCCAAAAAGGCTCCACAAAGGATCAGAGCCTGGGCAAAGGATACTTGGGCTTAAAGACTTTTTTTGGTGTTTCGTGGAAAGTGCTCATGAGCTTTTAGCTGCCCATGGATCTTTTGTTGTAGAGGGCCTTGCAGCTTCCACGGAGTTGGTCGAGTGCTGGGACGTTGTTGCGGTTTGCCTTGAAAGAACATCCGGCGCAGGTTGCTTGATCTCTTGACAGGCGGGTGCCTCACTGCTTATCGACTCCTCCTCCATGTCACGAAAATCTGCGGAGTTGGGCAGGTCCTGGTCCTTCACCAGGTCATGTTGTAGCGCCTTCCCTCTGGAGACCGCCGTCACAAGATCGGTTATTTGTGCCAGGCACCTTGGGATGCACGTGTCAAGGTACAACTAGGCTCTGACATTCTAGGGTTCATACTTCAGAAGTTTGGTTTCCTCGTTCTGCTTAGGTTTTGGGATTTGGTGCACTTCGGAATCGATTGCGTTCGTTTGGTGTGATCTGGCTTGGTCTTGTGCGGGGTTTGGCATGTTTAAGGGAGTCTTGCGCGCCCTTCTTCACCGCTTGGCCGAGAGTGCCTACTGCTGCAACCGGTTACAGTGTCTAGCACATCCGACGTCACAGAGCGCGCGAGGAAGGTGCAGTTGCAGGTCATTCAAGCTCAAGCCATCGTCGAAACTTTTGAGGATGACATGGCTTGGGTAAGTTGGCAATATTTCTTCCTTAGGCCCATGATAAAGGAAACCCTAAACCCTAAACCCCTAAACCCTAAACCCTATGATAAAGGAGGCTCTGCAGGACCTTGATTGAGTTTCCAGAACACGGAGCCTGTGAGCCTCGGGCTTTAGGCTACTGTATGGGCCGTTGATTTCGGGCTTCGGGCTCAGGTCAGGGGCCACTGAAACACAACATATAGGTTTTTAGTTGTTTAAAAGGCCTTGTAGGGTTTTTGAGGTTTGGGATTTGGGTCTCCCTGCAGGTAATCATCAGCCAAGTAGCCAGACATTGACAAAGTGCTTGGCGCCCCCTAAAAACGGCTATCTTCGCCTGCCCAGGACTGCCGAACCCAACGCTCGATGCTTTTGGGCTTGGGGCTCCGGGACTAACAAGGAAGACACTTCAGGCTTTCGGGCTGAAGGTGTTGGGAGGATAGTAAATTCCAGACGAACCCCGACCTGCTGCTCCCGCTGCCCAGCGAGCCTAATGGGAGCCTGCATGCAGGCGCGGGTCAACTCGAGATTCTCAAGTAGCCGCTCCTGAGCCAACATCTTGCGCAGGATTCGTACGGAAGTTCGCTGGGAAATTGTCTTTGTGAACAGAGTGGTCAACAAAGCCGAGAAACCCTCAACCCACGTCACAACCGGCAACCAGAAACCCATAGATCAGCCATACTGAACATTGTACCAAACCCCAAATCCTGAATCCTTATACCATGGGTCTTTTTCTCGAGGTGGAGCTCGCATTCTTTGGATCCGGTGGTTGGGCGGCAAAGTTTGGAGATTCATGCGATCGCATCGCCCAAACTGATATCAAACCTCCAAGGCTGAACCCCGAAACCCGAGCCATGAACCAGGATTCAACTATTTTCTAATGTAACAATCTTGTACTAATTTATAGTTGTCAAAATCCAGAGTTCGTGGTTTGTTTTCGTTTAATTCGGTTTGTGTTTGGGGTTGAGGGTTCCGCACATGCAATGAGGCACTGGCTGGAGTCCTTCACCTCGAGCTTTGTAGTCACCATACTATGTTCGACCAGACTCGAGTAGAAAACGAATCTATATCACAATATACCATCGGTACTGTACTGTACTGCAGTATGCTATGCGATGCTATGTCGTGATATGTTATCCTATGCTATGCTATGCTAATACTAAACTGCAGTTATACTAGACCCCGAACCCTAATTTGCTTCAAGCCCTTCTACCGCCAACCTGGCCTGTAATCCCTGAGCTGCGCAAGCCTAAAACCACAAGTTTCTCACTCCGCATCTCTTTCCCCATCATGTTTGTACACGCAGGTCATGTATGCAGAAAGGATGCCAATCTGGGTGTGTGTGTGTGTGTGTGTGTGTGTGTGTGTGAACCCTTGCTTTCTGCTCATGCACCATAACTACGCGTGTGAATGAATGTGTGTAGCATGTAACTGTTAACTGTAGCAAGGTAACATCGCACCGCCCAGGGCCTTGCACCCTCGCTTGCCCCAATGCCATTGCAGAGCGACAGGCCGTGTGAACATCCTATACAAGCCTTCGAATATCATGCCCTACTGGTCTCAGAAAAGCAGCAGCCGCAGTGCTGCGAAGCCAAAACCCCAAACCCCGAAGCCGGCACCGCCCCAACACCCTGGCATGCACCTTGTTGCTGTCTGATAGTTTAGGGCTACTAACCCGAAAAAACGAAACCCAAGCCACGAACACCTGCAAACCATAGACCTCACGTTTGAGCCCCGTCATGGGCCCTGGCTGTAAAGCAAAAACCCTCAAGCGAGGTGTCAATAACTAGGATAGTGCTAGTTGGAGCACGAGGATCTAGCTCGCTATGTACTACTTATCCAGACCCTACACCCTAAACCCCTAATAACCTGTTTTACCTCCGAGGCACCTTCTCTTTGGCCAGCTCTCTTGCCAGGTTCGCGATTTGCAGATGCTCTTGCAGCGCTCGCTCCTTTAGCCAAGGACTCTCGAGTTTGTCCATCGTTGTTTGTTTGTTGCTCTTTCGCTCGTCCTTTTACTTACCGTTGGTTAGCAGGGAATGGAGGAATGGGGTATAAGTATAACTACTATTACTACCATTCTTCCATTCCCTACTAACCAAAGGTAAGTTTAGGCTTGATGTTCAAGTTGAGACTCATGTCGGCCTTTTAATACTGCTAGGATTTGGACCTTGAGGTCCGAGGCATAAGCTTCAATTCTGGGCCCATAGGGCCTGGGGTCTCGGTCTAGGTTGGGCTTCGTTGTTGTTGCATTTTTGTGACGGTGGCAAAAACGGAAGGTCTGTTTTCTGTGCGTGTGTCTGTGTGTCTGTGTGGAACAGAAAGCACGTGTTTCAGTGTTGCTTACTTAATGCACGCATGAACTACGTACAATACATTGCTTAAGGTTCATGCAGTAGCACTGTAATTAACACTTTATGCTCATAGACTACATTAATGAAATACATTAGCGACGTCTGCATTCCTACTTAACTACCTACTTACCCACTTACCTACCGACCCACGCTCAGCCCAAACACTCCCCTAGCCCTCAACAAGTCTCAAACGCTAAAGCCCCAAGATCAGCAGATCAAAACCCCAAAACCCAAAAAGCCCTGATGAAGGCCCCCCCCGAAACCCTAAACCCGGGGTGTACAAACAAAAACAACAACATCGGAGGCCTCAGCAGCTATGGCCTTCTCGTTCTCGGTCTGAGAGCGACGCTCCTCGCGGTCACATTTGGTTCACGGTGCTCGGGTAGATATGGGCTGTGTAGGGCTGTGTGTCTGTGTAAGTGTTAGTAAATATGTACATATACGTAAGATTCTACCAGTTGTATAAGGTCTTTATAATTGTAAGAGGGCTTTCTACGGTATCTTTGGGAGATCGTTATGAGCCGCGGCACTTATTTGCTTCATTGGCTCAAGACGCTATTTCTTAGCGGGCAGCCTACGTCGTTCGCTCAGGTTTAGTACTGGCACAAAATCTCGAGCTCGTTCGGGTTCAGACAGAATACATCTGCGTCATACATAGGCTTCCTGGTGCCCCTATCTCGTTCCCCCAGTAGAGCGTGTTCCGAGCGCAAAATGATTGCATAGCATTGCCACCAGTAAGCAGAGATAGTTTATTGTACAAATGAAAACGGCTTCCAGAAGGTGCAGGGTCGAACGCTTGCTGCTCGGGCTTTACGGCAGTTGAGGCTTTCATGTATATCGACCAGTGGGTTGGGGCTTCGGCGCCATCCGAAGACAAAGGTGTGCCAGACCCAACACCCCAAAAGCTAAGGAATGGTCCTCAGATTATATGAAGCTTCTTCTTCTGGACTACGGAATAATCCAATGGGTGTACGGCACTCTGGGGGCTCTGCGACTTACGAGATCCCGACCTAAGCCTTGTGGCCTAGTGCAAAACTTGGGCTTTGATCCAGCCCAAAGGGCCCGCACACCAAGGTAGAGCCAGCGGAGGTTCACTTAAGGGCTCATAGGGTTGGACGTTCAGACAGTGCGGTGACGATGCAGGGCTTGTTGACAAAGTTCCGGGTCCAGGGCTGAATGTCGACCCCTGCCAATCATAAGGACCCGAAGGGCGGGGGCGGGGGTTAAAACCTGACCTACCAGATTCGGAGTCGCCAGGCTTGCTGCAAATTCAATCCATGGCGGGCGACGACGGGATAAACAAGAAGCACACCGAAAACAAATGGAACCGGAAGCTCTTAACCCGAAGGTCCCAAACTAGGGCCCCACGAAAACACACAGGCAAAAAGAAGGCTCGGGATCTCCTATATTATATAACCCCCCCTTATCATGAAGCCCAACAAGGTAGGGGCACCCCTATAAAATGCTTATGCTTACGTCCTTTTTGGGGTCCCCTGAATTAAACTCCTGTCGAAGGTGGTGCACGTCTTCCACTTTCTCGAGGATCTCGGCCTGCTTCGGGCCCAGGGAGTTGGGTGAGTTAGGCGGGGTTCAGGGTTTAAGGCGCCAAAGTAGCTCCTTTTGGGGGTTCATATATAGAATCCTATAAGGTAATCCCCAAAAGGAACTACTATGGGGTTTGAGGGTCAGGGCTAAAAGTGTGGGGTTCAGGGTTTAGGGGTGTAGCGATTTAGGGTTCAGGCCTCAGGATACAGGCTTGGATTTTGGGGTTCTGGGCTTTGGATCAAAGTTTAAGGATGATGCTTCAGCAGATCTAGTGTCAAGGGCTGCGTGTTTGGGCAAGCATACCCAGATCCCAAACACAACAACCTCAGCACCGAACCTCACCGAACCCGAGACCTCGACCTGCCGAAAATCCTTTAGGTCACCACAGAAAACCCCAAGAACCCTTGTAATGTAGGGGCCTCAATAATCAGAAGGTGGATATTGTACTATAGTTCTAGTAAGGAACCCCCAAAACCCAATTCAAATTATTCAGGCCGTTATGCTAAACAGAACACAAAGAACCCTCTTAATGTAGGGGCTTTATTATTAGAATAGGGTTTTTGGGAATATTATGATATAGTTCTAATAAGGAGCCCCCAAAACCCTATTCTAATTATTAAGGCCCCTATATTCTGGTACCCTTATAGATCCCTTATAGTACCCGTAAGGACCCTTTAATTAAAGGAGCCCTAGTCTAATTATTAAGGCCCCTATCTGCCCTATCTTAAACAGCCACGGAATCCCGGCCTGGTGCTTCTCAACGTTAGCTTTGGCCTGGTCCGCTCCATGTACACGACTTCATAGGGTTTACCCTGAGGCCCCAAAGTGGCTCCTTTTGGGGGGTCATGTATAGAATCCTATAAATCAGGTAATTAATCCCCAAAAGGAACTACTATGGGGCCTCTGGGTAATAGGGTTTAGAGCGAATGGCTGGCTTCGATCATGCGGGTGTTGCAAAGGTGTAGGGGTCCGGGGCTTTAGGGTTGTGGGTTACAGGCATGGGTTCAGGTTTTAGATGGGTCTATAGGGCGCAAGGGGCAGGGCCGCCCAAACGACAAACGTACTGGAATCAAAGCCCGTGCTTCAAGAGGCTTACGACGTAGATTTCCAGGAAGCCTTCCGGACTCAGCGGACAACACGATGTATAAAGACGCTCACCCTGGCTTCAGTGTCTCCTCACATCAAGCACAACCGCCTTCAATATTCTCCGATCTCCTTCTCCGGACGGTTTCTGGTTTCGAAATTTCGAAGTGCTGAAACCTTGCGTTGCCTAACATCAATCTGGCCAAACCTTGAGGCTGCAAAGACTTGCTTGAGGCTTTGATACGACCTAGGTATTGGGGCATATGCCCAGACCTTCCAAAATCCCTTAATTAAGGAATATACCTTACATTATAATAGGATCCCACATATGAATTAAGGTATATTCCTTAATTAGGGGATTTTGGAAGGTCTGGGTGGCTTTCATGGCTTAGGCTTGTCACCCGCGCAAACCCCAGAACCTTCTTAACCACCCAAAACCCGACAACCAGATTAAAATCTGCAACCAAAATCCAAAACCCAAAACACCACCCAAGACCAAAAGATCCCCAGGCCCAAACTTCATTACTTATTGGAGACATGGGATTTTCCGAAAATTAGGGATACCTTATTTTGGAATCCTTATAATAAGGATCCTGCTATTTTGGGTACTATATTAGGGTCCCCTATTTTCGGAAACCCCCACATTGAAAGGGACATGAAGGAAGCCCTAGTGCCCCCTAAAAGGATCGGCCTGCTCCACCTGCCAGGCGGCATCCGCCTTGCGGGCGACGTAGACCTGGGAAATACTCGGCGCTTGGGGGTTTAGGGCTTAAGGTTTTAGGGATTATGCAGTTTAGGGGTTAAGAAGTCGGTGATTGGGGCTTTTGGGATTCAGGGCTTAGGGGTCAGAGCTTAGGGAAGGGCCTTCCAACACAAAATCCTGAGTCTCTGTCAATCCCAAATCCTAGAACTCGCATCGGGTCGATGAAGAGCGGGATGGGACTGAGCATGGGGGCTTCTGGGATTAAGTTGGGGGGATCTTGAGCGACGTAAAACAGACTATCCCAGCAACAAGAACAGAGACTCGAAGAGTAAATCCTATACCTCATGAACCATAAAACCAAACAGACCAACCGATATCCCACAGCCTTCTGTGTGCCATCAGCCAGGTACTTACCCACTCGGGGCTTATGACCCCGGGTGGCATGTTTCAGAGTTCAGGAGAGAGTTGGGGGGTTTAGGTTTAGGGCAAGTCTCGGTTGACATTTGCGGTCTGGAGACAGAGCAATCAAGCATTCTTCCGCAGGCGACCGACCACCCGTGCACAACGAGGAATGCACCAGTCATCGTCCACAGCGACATTCGCTGCTGCAAGCAGAAGCGATTCCATCCATGCATCAAGTCCTTCTCCGGTTGAACACCAGGGTCCAGGAAACCCGTCATCACCGCGAGCCCTGCCTCCTCACGGGTACCGCACTCCCAGAGGCCGAGTGAAACGAGTTGCCGAGACATCTTGAGCGAACTGCAGACAAAAGTAATGCAGCTGAAGATGAAGGCTCGCGGATTTTCGGACAGCTTGAATCAATGTACAAAACCACCTTCCCGGCTCGCTGACAGAACACATCTCCGATAAGTTCAGAACACTGGAAGCGAATCTGAGTACCCAGAGGTTGAAGGCACAATGCTGGCAGTTTCTCGGATACTCTGGAAGCATGCTTAAAGGATCATGGAACTTAGTAATTAGGGTTATAAATAAGGTAACTATACTTATAATCCAAGTGGTGTCTGAGTCCGATGCATCCTGCTGGTGCTGCAGCTCCACCTCTTTGCTCCTCTAGGGATACCCAGTAACCTAAGAATAAAAAGGCCTCTCTTTTTGGTATTTATAAGGAACCTAGGACTACAAAAAGGGAATAAGGGTACTACTGGGCATCCTAGTCCTCTTCCGGCGACGGTACAGGCGGCAAAATTATCGTAAGCTGTTGCTGTCTGCAGCCTGATTCGATCTATGACCCATGAATCCCGAAGCAGCCGTGCAAACCCTATCAGTATTAGAAACCATCCAAACACCGAACTCTCTAAACAGCTAGCCCTATTCTTTTGTAGTACCCTTGCTGGAACCTCCGTAGTCTTCTACAGTACCCAAAACGAAACCCACCATAGTACCCCTAAGCCCTATAACCCGACTGAGCATGCACACCTTCCTGTATCTCATCGTAATTTTCAGACCTACCTGCCCAGTGTCCTGTGGAACTCAAAGTTGGCCTTTCGGAGTATATTGCACGGGATTATATCGGGGTTACAGTACCCCAAAGGTTAAAGGTTACTATAGGCGCCTTAACAATTATAGAAGAGGGTTTTGGGGATTATTATACCTTATAATAAGGAACACCCCCAAAATAGTATTGGTAATTATAAAGGCGCCTATAGTATGGAGGTTTCAGTACCCCAAACCAAAGGTTGCTACTCTACAGTACTGAACTTGGACCCCTAGCAAAAATTATAATTAGCTGTTTCTTAGGGCTTATAATAAGCAAAGATAAAAAGAAAATATTTCTAAGTATCCCTAAGTACAACTAGGAAGAAGCTCCCCCCCCCCCCGGAAAGGAGTCGGGTCCTCAGCTTCGTCTCGCGCTTGAACTCTACGAATTCCTTCGATTCCTGTGTCTTAGATTCATGTTGCGGTTTTAGGGCTTGTAGGGTTTATGATCTCTGAGGTGGCGTGCACATTTTTTTGCAGGGTTTTGGTTGATTCTTTGAGTATATGCTTTAACTTGACTTTCCCTCTGCCTTTCCCTTTGCCCTTGCCCTTGCCTTGACCTTATCATCTCTGTCTTACTTTATCATCAATTTACATGACCTGTTATCAATATCACGCGATACATGACGTTGATTCCAACACATACACGATTCGATTTTTGAATGGCAAGCTTCGCCACTCTACAGACCTACCGGCACACATGTACGCACACCTTTCTGCACGCAATAAACCCGATCCACTCACGCATTTTTTGCACACATGCAGCACAAACTATGCACCTGAATGTCTGCATGTATCGGCTTATCAGCCTATATGTGTGCACATATGCAGAAGTACAAATGTGCGCATGCCGATAAATATGTATGAACGCAAACCATTGGAATTTGGAACCTATTTTCCTATCAGTCTTATGAGGCTACCCGAAGTCTCGACCTTCGACTTGTGTTCGAACCTTCAGCGTGGAATTGAGTGTGGCTGACGCTGAAATGCCGAACCTTCAGACCAACACCCGAAGCGTTAACACTGACTCGCAGCTTCTTCCTGAGAAGGCAATGGATTGGCTTTATCAGCTGGTGGATGGGGCCTCAACAAGTCCAAACCCCAAGTGGTAAAGAGCCAGACGCCATAAAACCACAACTCTGAAGCCCCAATATCCCCAAACTCAAGATCAAAATCCGAAACCCCCAACCCCAAATTGAATCCGACAGGATGCCCTCCAACAGTAAACACAAAGAAAGGAGCAACTCCCGCACGGGCCTTCAGATCCAAGACCTTGGCTGCCTGTGCTTGCCTCGCAGCCGGATTTGCACAAGGGCTCAAACTATGTAGGCTTAGGGTTTATACGGCTCTCATGGCATGGTTTACAAGGTGTCATTTGGTAAGGGTTTTACAGTATGACAGGTGTTTACGGGGAAATGACAAAGCATTCTGTAACTAGGCGATAGAAGGGATTTGTGAGAGGATGGTACGGGCTGTGTAGGCGGATTTGTCAGTGGAAGCGCGCTTCGATAAAAAGATACGTATATCAAGGACCGTCTCTTGGGGATGGGTCCTGCACCTGCAGATCTCTACAGAAGTTCGACTCCTGAGCCCCAGACCTAGGCCTCAAGTCGTAATCCTTAATCCTTAAGCCTGACCTGGTTTTGTTGCAGTTCATTCTTGCTTTGTTTTGGGGGGGGGGGGGGGTATTTATCAGGTTCAATATCGACAGGACTTTAAGAGCTTACAAGGCGGGGCTGCAAGCAACTAAGCTTAGAATCAACGCAACCGCACAGACCTAGCACCTAGGCGCGACACCCGACTGAACACCCATGAATTCCATAAGCCCAAGCCAAATGTAGACCAAAACCGTGAACGGAACTTATTTGTAGCCTGAAAGGATCCAAGTATAGGAGTGTCTAGATCTTCGACTCAACATAAAGCCCAGCGCCTCGAAACCCGCGACGAACCAGAAAGCTACACGGTTTCTCGATTTCAACAGTCCCCGAAATTACGAATATTTAAGGCTCTCTATGAAATACTAAGGGAAATTGGCTCGACTCCGACGTCTCCAAAGCCCAAAAAACATATGTCATGAAACGGCTTAGGGTTGATATACGGTTTGGGGACACTTCAAGCCGTTATGGTAGGCCCTAGCAACGACTTCTTCACGCATGAAGCCATAAACCTTTCTTTGGACCCGAATCCTCACCCATTTCGAAAAAGCTCCTAAATCACTAAATCCCAAACCCCGGCCCTAGGCACCTAAACCCGAAACCCATAAATCTCTCAGTTCTAAACTCTGAAAACTGAAGCATGGATGCCTTGAACCCCACCAAAACCGATGAATCCCTGAGCTCTAAACCCAAGAATCCCTAAAACCCTACACCCTGAACCCAACCCTAACCCGATGAATCCCTGGACCACAAGTCAAGCTGCTGCGCCGCCAGCTGCTTGAAGCCCTGGGCCTCCGAAGTAGCGATCAGGGCTTAAGGTCATTTCGGAGTTTAGGCTACCAGTCAGGGCTTTTGGTTTAGGCCTTGGGGTGTAGAGTTTTGACTTAGGGTCATGTACCATACCATGCTTTCTTTACCGATTTTAATGGCAGTTCCCTTCGTGATGACAATACAGAAGCTCCCATCTTGCTGAAGCTCGCCTGCTTCCATCGCCACTCACGCAGCTCGCTTTGGGCGGCGACGGTCTCCGCCAACTTCTCACGGCGCTCCTGACTTCGCAGTCCATAGTCTCGGTTTCGGATTTTGGGCTGTGGGATTAAGGGGTGACCGTGCGATCGAACATGCTGACGAAGTCCCTGAAAAGTAACTTCCTTTTCTCAGATTCCCTTCACCCCTAAACCCCTAAACCCTAGCCTCCGAAGCCCTAAACCCTTAACCCCAAACCTTGTATAATTGCCCGTGACCCATAGCATCCCTAGCCGACCTCCGGGTCAGCACCAAGGATGTAAACCCTGTACAAGTGGGTTCTTCTTATTTAAGGGATTCATCTTAAGTTACTATAATAAAGAAAACCTTTTGATTTACCATAGATCCCTATTCGGCTAACCTAAGTTAACTCCCTTAACAAGGACTCAGACAAGCACATCGCAACCTCTCCGGATATGCAAATCGAAAAGATCAGGTTCTCGTTTGCTAGGAGTTGCGCGGCTCCGTAATCCTTAGGTGGGGATTTTAAAACACCCATATCTTATCATACATGTATATGTATATGTATATATACATATATATATATATATATATATATATTATACGCACATGCATGGGTACATATCATGGCAAAAAGCCGCCCCGTAATCGAACACGTCGGCTCCTCGCGTGTCATCTGCCACTTGGCCTTTGACTCCACCTTGTCGCGAGTTTTGGGCTTCAGTCATTGTTCATGGCTTCGACGATGCTTCTGCAGCGGGCGAGAGTTACAAAAGCAAACTCCGTTCGGAAAAGCCAAACTGACTTTGAGAACGCCCTTCCCCCAGCCCTAAACCCTATACCCTAAACCCTAAACGCCTAAACCCCTAAACCCTAAGCCCAGCTGGGTCCCTGGCGGAACGAATCTCACGCACCTTCCCGGCAAGGTTTCAGGGTTTCCTTACCTTTGGTTAGTAAGGAATGGAAGAACGGTAGTAATAGTAGTCATACTTGTACCCCGTTCCTCCATTCCGTACTAACCAAAGGTAAGTTTCAGGGCTTGGTTGGCGTCTGGAATTCAGGAAGCGTTGCATGACGGAGATCTATACAAGGTTTCAGTTCAAGGGGCGTCAGGTTTTCGTTCTTGTGGCTTTGTAAGGCTTAAGGCTTTACGGCTTCAGGGTTGAAGGTTTGGGGTTTTCATGGCATTCGCTTAGGGCGGAAAGGCTTTGAGGTATCAGGCTTTCGGTTTCAGGACTTGGGATGTAGAGCTGTAACTGAACCCCAACGACATGACGACTAGACTTGCCGAGATCTTCAGTGTTGAGTGTGGGTAAGCTCCATAAAACCGAACATCCGCACGATACGGACACCAAGCAGGACGACACTTGCTTGTTGAGGGATTGCCGGGATTCAGGATTTTAGGGAGTAGGTTCAGGCTAGAAGCCCTTCAACCCAAAACCACCATTTGATGAAAAGTGATCCACAAAACCGGCGATTCATTCACCCCTGCCGAAAAGAGAAGAACTCATCCATCCTGATCACCTCGCTTTGCACCGTAGAAACCAACCCTAAAACCCCAAGCCATCACAGGCCGAGGAGACCTCCTTCTTTGTCTCTTCGATCATCCTCTTCAGCTCCTCTTTGGGGTTTACGTTTCAGCGTAACCCCCTTGTGAAACCCGCAATGTAGCACCCTTATTTTCAGGCAGAACTATCGAATGGAAGACTTATGAAACCGAGAAAGAACCTTCGCGACTCTGACACCTGACAGCACACACAATCCCTGCGCAAAATACTGATAGCAACCACGTAACTTCGAATTCTAAACCTTAGGGGTTCTCTTTCTAAGCACTCCCCCACCTATGAGCATCACACGTGAGACCATACAGTACTCAGTATGATCCTTTTGGCGGGACCACGTCCTCGACCGACGGTAGCTCGGCCGTGGGATTCGGTGGACCTATCCCAGACTTTTGACTTTCGGGTTTAGGGTTTAGGCATGCTTAGGCTTTTGAAGTTGGAGGGTTCTTCGTCCTTAACCCGTAATGCTTCAGCAATGGAAATAGAGTACGAGTACCTGCTTTGGGGTTTCAGCGCTGCAAAAACATTTTCGAATGCGGAGGGCTAGGGAGTGCTTAGAGGATGTTGGGGCTGAGATAAACCGGTTCTGCCCATGGTAGCAGTCGGAACGCTGGACCCCAAAAACCGAACGGGCAAGACAAAACATGAAAGTTGGAAGGTTTCCAAGTTGGAAAAGCAACAGCTGGAAAACAGGGTCATCAATTTTATGAGGTGCTGAATTGTGGATGCGCATCTTCCAAATTGGAGGCTGCAGCTGTAAGGGTTATAAGTGGTTTCTGTAGAACCTACACACGAGATCTATACCATGTTGTGGGACTCTTTCTGTCTGATATCCCGCGATCGACAGACAAACCATAATTACTCCTACTGTCTTCCTGAGGAGCCCCATATGCTGTTACCCAGCCACCGAATAATCCCCGCCCCACTCACTTAAACCAATACGCTACATCCAAAACCCGAACCCCAACCCATCCCGAAACCCTAATAGCCCAAAACTCGAAGATCCTAAACCCTAAACCCCTGAACCCTAAACCCCTAAAACCCTGATAGAAAACCTGAGCGCTAGCTCTGGGAAGGCCTGCAGTTGCCGGCACGCGGGCCAACGTGGAAGCGCTTTTCGAACCTCGCAGTAGGAATGCCAGCGAAGCGGAGACATGGGGTGCCCTTTTTGGTTTAAAGGGGGTTATAAGGGAACCTGAACCCTAAGAAAAGGGAATAAGGGCCTATATACTCTGGGTCCTAGATAATAAGGTTTGGGGTTTTGAGTTTAGGGGTCAGGAGTCACATGAAGCGGAAGCCCGAAAACTGTTCATCCCTACTTCCGTAGACAAAAGTATCCAACTTGGATCACGGCACTCCCATCAACTCACATCGGAAACCTCAAATTTTAATCCTGCAATCAAATGTCTTGAACCCGAAGCTTGAGGGCATGGCTCCTGCAGGCAGGGCTAGTAGTGCGGGTCTTGCATTCCGTATTACGATCTGTAGCACAATGTGCTCGTTGCTTGAGGGGGTGCCTGAAGAACCACACACATGGACATGACAGAAGGTTCGGATGAAGTCTGCGATACCTGCGGCAACTTCATGGCGAAGCATGGATCGCAAACGCGGCTTGCTCCAGTCGAGAGTGCAACCCCAGCATGTGACAAGAAGCGATGCGTTTAATGCCTCGGAGTGATATCATCGAGAATAGCAACTACGAGTTCGACTCTACGATAATCTTCATCATGCCACAATACTGTGCGGCTGATACATGGACTGTATTGTTAGCTGCACAGACTGTCTCCTTCTGTCTTTTCTGTCTGTTTTTGTCCCGCTGTGTTTGTTTTCTGTCTCCATCTCTCTCTCTCTCTCTCTCTCTCTCTCTCTCTCTCTCTCTCTCTCTCTCTCTCTCTCTCTCTCTCGATTCTTGTTCGAAGTGTGAGGCTATGAAAGAAATCATGCATGCATACATGAATGTCTGTACACATACACATGTAAGTGAAGTTTGAATAAGAGAGATATGCTTGACCACTGCTTTTGATGTACATAGACATTTACATGTACACATATGTACATATGCACCTGTGCCCATATCATATATGTATACGTGTGTACATCTACAAACGTACATACATATGCACACAAACAGAAGTGTATACGTAAACATATGCATCTCCACATACATACATACATACATACGTACGTACATACATACATACATACATACGTACCAACCTACCTACATACACACCCTGCAAACAACACAAAATTGCTCGTGTGTGTACGTATATGTACATGTACACACGCATGTAAACACATCTGCATCGGGTAAGCATGGAACACAGCTACACAGATCCCATCGGTTTGTTCTTATTGCCTTAGAGGGCTTGGCCAGCTTGTTAACTTCAAGAAGCGCTTCGCGGCTTCCCTGTGAACGTAGTACTGTCCTTCTTATAGTATCCCTCGAGTGTCTATTGCCATCCCTTCCCAAAGAAGATTGACGGAACTCAGAAAACGTCCTACACTATGCCCAGATTGAAGCGAGGAGCTCACCAGCCCTCTCAAGCCCAGGTGTGTCCCACTGCGCTGGGCAGCGCCACGGGACATGCTGCGGTTCAGGGGATCGGTGTTTGGGCTGCGAGCTTCCAGGGAGCGGCGTGCAGATTGCGATCTGGCGAGCTGTCCGCTCTTGGGGGTTGGGCTGGGCATCTGGCGGGATGCGCTCCGATCACGGCAGGTGGGGCGTTCTCGAACGAGGCTCTGCCGGTCCTCCCGGGCCGTCATGGCCCCGACTGGGCGGGGAGAAGGCTGCCTTTCTTTGGGCCGCTCGCGTGCCGTGACGGGTGCACGGGGGAAGCTCTGCCTGTCGGAGCGCTGGGGCGTGGCGACGGGGCGCGGCGAGGCTTGGCGAGGCCGCGGAGAGGTCTCAGGCCTTTGGAGCCGCGGCGACTGCTGCCTAAGTGAGCTCGTCGGCATTAAGGTTGTTGATGTAGCTTTGCATCTAGGGATTGACATGACTCTAACTTCACCAACAAGGCTCGGCTTTAGTTTTCGAGTCCGCTACCGGAGCCCTCAAGGGCACTGAGCTATATAGCACATACAGTAAATGGTAGTATGTCGATATTCCCCTACAGCTCTTTCTTAACTATGCTCTGCTCGTACATCTTCTCGTAACGAACATATAGATAATCATGTGTATGTGTATGTACATATACACATACAGTTGTACCGTGCAGACCCCCTATCTAGTAGCCAGCAGGCGACCTCTCCCGCACCTGGGGCCGCGGTGAGCTCTGTCGCATTTGTCGGGAATCCTGGCTCCTGAGCTTTGGGGATTACGTAATATAGGGGTTAGAATACTTGGAGGATCATGGGAGTTAGTAAGTAAGGTTATAAGTACCTTAATTGGGGTTATAAGTATAGTTACCTTATTTATAACCCAAGTTACTAAGTCCCATGATCATTTAAGTAGGGTTCCTTGTAAGGAAGGGGTACAGTAGGGGTTTAGTAGAGGGGCCTGCATACTTCTTAAAGCCCCTGTGTAGGGCCTTTCAAGCTTGGGCACTTTGGGTTTGGGGCTACATTGGACTTATAGTTTAGGGTGTATAGCTTTGGAGATGGGGGTTTTATGTCTTAGGGTTTTGGGATTGGAGTTTGGGTTACTGAGGGTCTAGGAGGAGCTTTACGTCTCAAGGTTTATGGCTTTTGGAGCTTCGGCTCAGGATTTCGGGCATAGAGCTATGAATACACCGGTATGCGAGCTCGAAATTACGTAAGCACAGCATGACATAGGTTCGCCATCATGCCCGGAATGTGGTCGCATAGTCTAGTGGCTCAGTCCTTCAAGAACCAGCTAACCACTCCTTGACCCTAAACCCCGAGCGACTAAACCCCTGCACAAGCCTACTGAGACCAAGAAAAATCATAACATCAACAGGAAGCCGTATACAACCCGACCCAGGGGCAGAGCAAAACGAAACAGCTAGACTGCGACCACACCCCATACCCCTAAAACCCAACCCCCTTTAACCTTAGACCGGCAAAGAAGGCCTAAATCCCTAACACCTAAACCTTGATTTAAACCCTGCCTGTACAGGCTGAAGCCCAAAACCCTAAAACCCAAACTCAAAGTCCTAAACCCCAAAGCCCCGAACTCCAGGTCTCGAGAAGAGGGCTTCTTGAGGGTATACAGTAAAAGCCAGAAAGTTGGAATATGGTTATCCTAAGCCCTTTATGGTAAATTATAAGGTATCCTACCCTGAAACCATATTCCAACTTTCTGGAGTTCCCTTTATTCTACTGTAAGGACATGCAGGAACCCTAAGAACAACATGGTGGCAATGACTCAGTTCTCTAGATTGCACCCTAAAGCCTCAAACCTTTGAGCCCTTAAACACTGAGTTGGGCGGGGGGGGGGGGGGAGGGTTCGGGAGTGTTTTTTTTGGGGCGCCTTTCCTTGCTTTGCGGGTTTAGGGATTAGGGTTTCGGGGTTTAGGATTCAGGGTTTAGGGTTTAGGGGATTAGGGCTTGTAGGGTTTGGAGGTTTAGGGATTAGGGTTTAGGGGTCAGGGTTTGGGGGTTTAGGGCTTAGTCTCAAAGCCCAAGGCTCTTCGACCGCCTCAGGGCTGCTGCTCTGGTGGAGTCACCTGGCCCGGCGCTGCCCGCATTTTTGTACGGCTTGTGGGTGGGGTTTATAAGGTTTAGGGTTCAAGGTTCGGGGTTTAGGGTTCAGGGTTTAGCGTTTGGTGTCGTGCGGGGGTTCTCTGTGGGCTAGAGACCCTTGCAGTATCCTTCATGGAACCTGCAAAGGAACCCTGAACCCGGCACCCTGAACTGTGTTAGCTTGGGCGCAGGTTTAGGGTAGCCTTCCTTCATTTTTGTATTCTGGGGGGATTGGGGTACCAGTGTGTTGGGGTGTCGGGGTACAAAACTCCAAAACAGTAATTAAAACGGCTACAACAAGGAAGCCTAAGGCATAGTGGAGATAATTTCCCTGGCTTCTATATTCGGGTAGCCAAAACAAGACACGAAACATCAACACCTCGCGCAAGTCACCGACCACATCCGAAACTTTGCACAATTCATCGCCTTCACAAACAGGGGGCCCCGGCCGCAAGATTTCAACATTCGCTGCTGATTGCAGGCTAAAAGCTTAATTAATCGAAACTAAACCTATCCCTTCCACCCCTTCCATCCCCTTCCCCTTCCGAATCTTGAACAAAAGGAGCCCGATGCAAAGGTCTCGGGAGCTCTCCGATTCAAGCATTGTCTGGATTGATCGGTTTCCTGGGATTCAAATCTAGTTAAGCCCAAAGAAACCAAAAGCACAGTCAATAAATAACAATGTGCCGGGGGCCACTGAGGCCATTCGGCCGTGATGAGTCCAAGGGCCCAGGGGCGACCTGTAGTCTTTTGATTTGACTCATGCTCTTCTGATAAAGTCAGTACAAATCATCCCTCCCCATTCGTGAAAATCTCCCAAAGGTTTAGCTAGTATCTTTCCTGGGGTCTGCGAGTGCTAAGTTGTCGGAAAAACGCCATCTGATGCTCACGGCACTTCGGGAAATAACTTGATGCTGTTCTATGCGTCGTTTGAATGATAGGATGTTTGTTCATGGCAGTTCAGGTACATATGCAGCGACATTCTATACTATGGTTACACATGGCCCACCGTAGAGAGAGAGAGAGAGAGAGAAAGAGAGAGAGAGAGAGAGAGAGAGCGAGAGAAATAAAGAGAGGGAGAGAGAGAGAGAGAGAGAGAGACAGAGAGCAACCCAGGTTTGTAATTTGGCTCTGACTTTGGGATACGCTAAGATGCGCTGCAACTGCCAACCTCCAAAGCCCACAAAGCCCCTTCTATAACCCCTTAGAACCATAACAAACATAATATTTATCGTATTCTCTTGGGTTTTATATGAACCAAAATGAAAAAATCCTAAGGAGACCATAGCCTTAACCCGAAGCCCCTGAGGCTGACCTAAAGTCTAAGCTCGTCAGGAGGAGCCTCCAAAAGTACTTAAACCCAAGCCTTTCATGCTAAGAAGCCCCAAAATACAAGCCCAAAGCCGTCGCAGAAAGGGGCCCCAAGCCCGAAACCCTGTAAGCCAAAACCCCAAAACCCGAAGCTTAATGAGCTCTGAATCCCTAATCTGCGGGCTGAGCAGCCCCTGAGGTTGGTCTCAGGGGCGCCGTGCGGCCTGGAAGCTGAAACTTCAATTTTTGGTGCTTTATTGGTGGTTGTAGGTGCATGGGGCTTAAGGCTGTGGGCTTTGGGTTTTGGGCTAAAGGCTTGTGGCTTAGGGCTCGATTGGGTTTCGTTTGCTTTGGGCTTAACGATTAGAGTTTGGGACTTGGGGTCTCCATGGAGTTGAGGGTCATATCAGGAAAAAAGGCTACGCATCTTCCTTCACACTGTAGATCTCCGGTGTATGCAGTGTCAGCACTAACACAGCGCCCAAGGCCCGAAAACCCTAAGCCTCCACAGCTTAAACCCCCAAGCAGCTAAAACCCACAAGAACCTAGCTAAGCCCACCAAATCAAACATCTCGGGGCAGCGGCAAGGACCAGCTAGCATTTTTGGCAGCTCACCCCATCGATATGCTACGGTTTAGGATCTAGAGTTTATGAGGTTGAGACTTAGCATATGTAGGGTTCTTGAGGTTCAGCAGGTTTAGGGTGTGATGAACCACGCTCTGCAGTGAAACTCCTGGGCCTAAACCCAGGCCCTTAACCCTAAACACCTCTCAACAGGAGCCTATCTGTAGGAGAGAACGTATGTAGACGCACAGCAAAATGGACCGATGCCCTCAACCGGAGAACCCCAAGCCCTGGCCTTAAACCCGAACGATTCACCCCTATAATTCCTAGACTCCTAGACTCCAGCCCGGCATAAGACTGAGGTTGTTGCCAGTGAGGACAGTATACAACCCAAACAACCCACACCAAAACCCAAGGAGCAAAGCCACGAACCTGAACCCGAAACCTCAAACTGAAGAAACCTGGACACCCGACATGCGGTTTTGTTCAAACGGCGCGTACAGAACGATGACTGAGTAGCAGGGTTTTGGAGGGCAGCAGAACACGAATATTCATTCGATGCTTTTCAGGACAATGCCGAGTCCCAAGGCATATGTTCGCGAAGCTTCAAATCTATATGTTCGTGAAGCCTTAATTAGTATCCTTACAATCGATGCCGATGGCTTCTACTCAGCCAAAACGACGCGCTGCCTCCAAAAGAGTTCGCTTTGGCACTCGGCTGGACCTCGGAAAGCGCTCGAGGAACACACCCACGCATGCCTTCGGCAATTTCACTGTTTGTTTGGTTCTCCAAAGTTTTACGGCTTGAGGTTACGGGATGAGGGCTCAAGGGCGAGAGAGAATTAGTCTCTGGTGAGGTTCACAAAGAAGTCGGTGAGGGCGTTCACTTGGTGCTCCCGGCCTCAGCAAGCAAAAATCATGGCCCACCGGATGCTCTTGAAACCATCCAATGCGGGCAGCAGGTGTTGCGGGTGTGGGGCCTGCAGGTTGGGCTGAGTGACATCTGTGCAGCTGGCGCCGGCCACGGCAATGTGCAAGCACGGCCCCTGCTTTCTCTGATCACTCTGATCGGGTGTAATATAATTCGGGGCCTTAGTGATTATAGTAGGGTTTTGGGGCCATTATACTAGAGTATAACTATACTATAGTATATTATGCTATAGTATAGTTATACCATTGTATAAAAAGTTATACTATACTATAATTATCATTTAGGTCCCTAGACACCTCTCGCTTGATGCTCATCCAAGAAGATCGCTCCCCAACGGGCGTGGGCACAGCCGAGGCGCTGCTCGTCCGGCTTGCTGACGGCTGCTTCAAAACTGCGTGAGGGTTGAGGGTTATAGCTTGGGTTCGGCCCCCATACAGTAACAGTCTATAATAGGGCTACCATTAAGGGCCTAATATATCTATTATATTATGAATATTATCCAACTGCTACTGAGTGCGGGCCGTGCCCAAGTTATAGGGGTTTAGGATTTAAGGTTTAGGGGCTCCGCACGGACTTCTGCTCCCTTGGCCCATGGATTGACTATGCGGGCCTGTAGCCCCACTGTTTAGGGTTTAGGGCCAGGGTTGCAAGGATCCCCCCCGGCCAGAGAGCTTTAAACATACAGTCGTACAGTAACCCGAGAGGAAACCTTACACTTAAAGTGACCTATAGACTCCTCTGCTACAACCCCATGAAGGTAATCCTCATTGCAACCCTTATAGAAACCCTGAGAGTAGCCTATATACGAGAACTCTTCAGCCTCGGAGTGCCTAGGCCAAACAATGGGCACACAAACACACACACACACACACATGTTTAGGGTTTAGTTTGAGCTTCTCTGAATTATTAATGTAAACTACAGTACGTACAGGTAATATAGGGGGTTTATTAAAGTTCAGAGCTTGGCTTAAAATCTCGCACCCATTCGGGGCTCGTGCAATCCGCGGCTGCCGCGGGGTGGCTAGGTTGGCACCTTGAGGCTTCAGCTTTTCAGCTGTACAGCACAGTGTAGAGCTTCTGGAATTGCGGTTGTCAGAGGGCTATGTCCAAGGGATTATAGGTTTAAGGGTTGAGGTGTCTTCAATAATTTGCCGGGATGGTGTTGACAATCTTCCAGCGCATCTAGACACAGGTCTCGTTGGATCTCGAGGGTACAGGAGAGAGCCCCCAAGCGAATCTGCAGGGATTAGGTCGTCGGAGTAAAGTGGGTAAAGGGATCAAGGAATGCTTGACTTCCGGACCCTGGCCGAATCCCTGATCAAATTGGGCGTATGTTCGTGCACTGTTGGGCTATAGCTGTTGAGCACTGTTGGTGCTCTGGGCATCAGGTTTCGGCTTAGTACAGTGGCCTCAGATGGCCTCAGTAACTAGAGCTCAAGCGATTTGGGGTCGATTCGGGGTCGAACATACTGCTATGATGCAGGGACTACACGGGGATAAAATCACTGATTCTGCGGACCCCTGCAACGGCATCGACGGGAGGCAGCGACACTGTGCGACATAAGGTCCTTAATCCGTGACGTTCCAATGAAGCCTGCTCCGAAGATAGGGACAGGGCTTACCCCAACGCTGTTAAAAACAGTTGCACCGGAGAACCTACACCCTGCACCCTTACACCCCCCCGCCCCCTAGAGGACGGATTTCACATGCCGGGGACGAGAAAGCTGATATCTGGGAACCCAAATCCCAAACCCTACTCAGCCCTATTCCGCACGTCCGATCAAAAAGCGAAGCCCCAAAAACTGCAAACCAGAATGCTGGTACCAGTGCTTGCTTTGAGCTGCTTGAAACTGCTTCGTGTTCCATCGGCATGGCGTGTTAGAGTCAAGGCCTCAACCCCAAACCCCAAACCCAAAACGGGTAGCTTCCGGCAAAGGGCTGCTATCTAGCGAGTTAGGTCGAGATTTCGGATAGAGGGTGCATGGCATTTAGGGCTTACGATCTGAAACAAACACCTTAGGTGTTGAGGGTTTAGTTTTGGGGGCTGTGATGTCGGACTTCATCGGGGTCACGGTCTTGGGCTTCGGAATCGAACTTAAAGCAGAACTGATGGTTGAGGCTTACAAGGTTTCTGCACTCGGTTGCGCGGTGATTAGAGTAGTGTATGGTGGCAGAGTAAAGGTTTAGAGGGGAGGTTTGACGCAGTTTGAACGGCTGGCTTTCTTTCCCTGCGCGCTAGTGGAAAGCGTCAGGAGAGAGTATGATCTGTAATTACAAGGTACGCACGAATCCGCTCTCAAGACGAGGGGGCTCGACTATCGTTGATGCCGGGTCACTCTGATCACATCTGTCCATAGCAGGAGGAACACCATATTACGGCTTGCGGCTTAGGGTTTAGGATGCCCTAAACCCCAAAAGCTGTGTTCGAGGCTTTGGAAAGGTGTCGCTCGAGGAGTTTATGAGGCTACAGAAGGTCTGCAGTAAACCGTATACCCTGAACCCTCCTAAGGTAAACCTTAAGCGGATTGGGGCCTCTGCACCCCACATCTTGTAAAGTCAGCGGGTCCAGCGCGGTTTCCGAGACTTTAATGACGACGGATCCATGTGCTCACATAGTATCTTGTTTAGGTTTTGTTTTTTAAGTGCAGTGACTCTTTCTGCTCTGCGCGAGGTCGAGCCCGCCATGTTTAGGGTTTAGGGGTCAGGGATTTTGCTGTGACCTTAACACAGCCTCTATCAACTTCGAAGCCGTAAATCCTAAACACAAATTACAAACTATGTGGGCACATGGACCCTCAGGGATGGCCTTGGCGGGCCGTAGCCAGGCTTGCAAAGAAAGGTTTCGTGTATACCAGGACGCCCCATACTCCTCAATAAGAGGCAATAGCAGTCAATAGCAGGCATGTGGGTTTAAGGGCTTAGGATTGGTGATTAAGGTTTAGGGTTGGCTTAGGGTTTGCAATTTTGGGTTTGAGGGTAAGGTTTGAACGTTCAGGATTTGGTCTGGCCAGGAAACAAACCGAAGCATGCCTTGGCATGCAACTCGACATGCCCTTGCTTACAGACACAATGAACGTCACGGAATTTGTTCTACGGATTCTGGTGTTCAGGTCAAGGCTCAGGGAATGCCGGGATTTGTGCACAAAACGGCAGGGGATGTATTGTTAGGGGGTGTAGGTTGTGGATTGCTGTCTTTGGGTTTACGGGTCGGCGGTTCGCGGTTTAGAATTTATGGTTGTGGGTTCAGAGTGGGGTTGGGAGATTTCTTTGGCTGTATCTAGATTCCAGGTGCTGGGCTCCAGGAGCATGCTTTCCTCACAAACTCGATACCCAAATCCCGAACCCTCAGCAACTAAACCAACCACAACGCCGGAAAACGCATTCACAGAAGTATAACCCTCCTTTAAACAACAGCACTCACAAGATGACAAGAGTTCTTCCAATAAGGGTTACTTTAAGGGTTACCATATGGGGTTCCTTTAAAGGGGTCTATAAGGTTTACTATAAGAGATCTAACGTTCATCATCAGGCACGCCAAGGTCCCTGAGAGACAGGCAGAGGCCTTCAGCCAATGCTGAAAAACCAAGCGAATGCATGCGGCGGTCCAATTACATCCGGGCCCAGCTGATGGAAATCTTAAAACCACCCTGTGAAAGTCTTATGTACATACATACATACATACATACATAACTTACATGATGTTATGTGAGTCTTATGACCGTGTATTAGGGTGAAAAGATGTTGCGTAGTTTTATGACCTAGATGATGATCGTGTTTGATTTCTCATGATGCTAGGTTCTTTAGGTGTGAGGGCTTTAGGACTGCAGAGGTAGGAGGTCTAGGGATTAGCGTCAGCGTGGCTTATTAGAGTGTGGGATAATGGGTATGAGTCTTGACGGCCTTCAGGCTTGAGACTTTCCGATTTTTGAAAGGGGGGTTTAGAACCGGCCTTTAAAGATGGCGGCTGTGGGTGTTTCTATGCCACTATGCCCTGCCAAACCTAAGCACCAAAACCTTCTCGGAAAGCGAACAAACCTTCCTAATGTCATGAAGAACCTAAACACCCTGCACAACCCAAATCCCCCAAACCTTCGGTCGGCGTTCAGGCAACAAGCTCTCGTTGAGTATGATCGCAGCTTGGCGCTACGTTGCAAAACTTTGCCGGGGTTTAAACCCAACTTCTCACATAATAGGGGCCTTCATAATTGGAATGGGGCTGTTTGGGGTATGTTTTTGCTATATATATATATATATATATATATGTATATGTAAGCACAATGAGGACCCCCAAAAAACAGGATAACACATTCTTCCGACTCGTATGTTGCCGGGGGGCCCGGCACAGCTCACCCCCCAAAAGCATCTTGAAACGTTCCGGGGCTGTGGAACCCGACAGATAAGGGTTTTGCAGGGGATCATCTAAGTATAAGGCTTTACCAGCGTTTAAGCATCATAGGTTCCAAATCTCAATCACTCCAAGGCCCACTAAAGCGCAAAAACCATGAAGTAGAAGTACGAGAGCCCAAAACCGCTTTGGCACACCTGCCTGGCACTACCAAAGGCGGATGAACGGCCCAGAGCAGAAAGAGCTCCAACATTTGTCAGGGGAGCCGGCCAAAGTCATCGGAGTCCCGGAGGACTTGCGCTAGTAAGTCATAGGTTAGGCAGTTTAGCTGTTTCTTCTCAGCTGTTGTTCAGGACCAAAGTTACCAAGAGTTGAGGATTAAGGGCTCCGTGTTTATGTCTTCACATAGGCACAGCATATGTACACACTGTGTATATATGTATCTGTACATATTTGTGTGTATATGTCTTTTGGTTACTGGCCTATGTTTGCTTGCGGTATTTAGGGAATTACGTATCTGTTCATTTGTTCAATGGAAACATACATGCGTGCGCATGTGTAAATAAAAGGACGTGTGTGTATATATATATACCTACATACGATTTTCGTACATACAGATACATAAGCACTCGTGTAAGAATTCATTTAGATAGAAATAGGCATAACTGAAATCACATGTCTATACACGTAGAATGCATTTCATATACCTATATATAAACCGTCGTATAGACCTGTAGATGTGCGTATGCGCATATATAGGTACCTAAGTAGCTATGTAGGTATGTATGTATACGTAGCTACATCTATCTATATTTGTGTGTATGCATGCATGCATGTATGTAGGTAGGTAGGCATGTATATATGGATGTATGTATGTAGGTATGTATGCATGCAAGTATGTACGCATGCAGCTATGTATGCAGGTGGTTAGGCATGTATGTATGTATGTATGTATGTACGCACGTACGATGTATGTATATTAGTAAGTAAGTAGATATGCCATGCATGTATGCATGTACTTGTACATATACATATGAATACTTAGGTGTGCAGCTATGGAGAAATAACTGTATGTGTATGTGCTACATTACACAGATAGAGCGAGAAAGAGCGAGTCATTGGTTTGCTTTGCTTGTTCATTGTCTACGTATCTTTGTGTGTGTGTGTGCACAAGGTGTGCATACATGTATGGGGCATTGGATTTAGCTAGGGCTCGGATGGTTCGCAGCCTCGGGCGTATGGAGATTTTGGTTCTGCAACTCCCCCTTGAGTACTGCAGCAGTTATCACTTTGGTTTGTATGACACTGCGAGCCTGACACCCGCACGTTTCGAGCAGCACTCTAGGGCTTGGTGTGCAAGCGGGGAAAGCCTAATTGAGTTGGACGAGGGCAGGTTCTGCTCTACACATGTTGTAGTCTGTATGTACGTATGTATGCACGCATGTGTGTAAGTACGCATGCGTCCAAGCTACGGAGGTCTACACGAGCTTGTGCGAATAGGTATATGGAAAGATTGGCAGTCAGGTAAACGGATAAAGAGAGAGAGAGAGAGAGAGAGATAGGTAGGTATATAGATAGTTAAATAGGCCGATAGATACAAGATATATTCAGATAGACAGACAGTAGATGGATACACAGCTAGGTAGATAGATAGATAGATAGACGGATAGATAGGCCAATAGGTAGACAAACACATGGATAGAACGATGTGAAATGAAGTCTTGGACCATATAAGACTCTATCTAGGCTTTTCGATGTTCGTAAATCTGGAAGCGCTAAGTCCTACACCCGCAAAGAAATCATGACACACTGAACTGCTGAACCCTGAAGGCCTCCGCTCTGAAGTTAAGGGGTCAGGATTCCAAGGCACGTGGCTGACTCCCCCAAATCGGGCCACATGATCGGTGCGCTATGGAGAAGTGCCATGCACATGGCACCATTCAGCGTAGTATCTGCGAGCCTTAATCCGAAACCCGAACCCTACCCCTAAACCGAAAGCCCTGTAAATCTAAACTCTAAGCCCTACACTGCAAACGAAATATCAATGGCGGAGTCGGCGCGAAGTTTTAGGGTCTCGGGTCGAAGGTGCATAGGATCTCTTCTACACCCGAAAAATCACAAGGTGTGCCCTAAATCCTGAACACTAGACACGAGAATCATTAAAACGCAGACCATGGGCAACACAACAAAGCCGACGTGCAGGAGTCGTCAAGTCAAAAATTGGTGGCTTTCGCCGCCATGAGGTCTGGGCATCAGGTCTCTTAAACCTCAACCATGAACCTCCCACATGCTGACAGGTGCTCAGTTGCGATGCCTCCTCACTGCGAAAAAACCGGTCGTAAAACTTGCGTCGCAGAAGACAAGACTCGATGTGCAGACCTCCTCCTACAGAGGCCTTAATACTTAGAATATTTTTTCGGGGTATATTATACTATAGTTATAATAAGGAACCCCCAAAATAGTATAGGTAACTAGTTCAGCCCCTATACTACAAGTATTACATGTTCACCCTCGAAGGTATGCCAAAGCGACCTTCACTTCATAGCCATAAAGGTCCCAATCCTAGTCAGGTTTTTTCATTGTTCATGGGTACGCTTGTGGGATGTCATCTTGGTTCGGGTTACGAGCCACTGCATGAACAACTGGGCACGGCCGATAAACTCGCCTGTGTCCTGCTTCTACATATGCCGCCAATTTAGATGTGCACTTGTTTGACCTGGCTGTGGCTGCTATATTACCGCATCCTAAACTGTGTCTGTGCTGGAATCTGCAGCTGCGCAGGAAGCGAACAAAAATGAGGCACCCCACGGCTCTAGACAAACAAACCCTACATTTTAGTGCATAAGTTCTGGTGCTTCTGCTGCCGTCTCTTGCACCGGTGCATCGTCTCGCCTTCTGACCTGCACTGTCTGCCGCTCGGGGCATGAGGTCCTGAATCTTCAAGGTTGTTGGGTGGCCTGTTCCACCTCCACTACCTGTTTTCTACCTGCAGTACCCAAAATTTGCCGGGTCCCTAGAGCTTCTGATACAGGAGTGGTTTACGGGTCATGGCGTGCCCACAACAGAAGGTACACGGACAAGCTCAGCGCTAGCCAGCGCAGCATGGTGAGCCGGCTGCCGGGTTTCTTTCTTGGTGTCTTGCTGAACGGTCTTGGGCCTGGGCTTAGGGTCAGAAGTATCAGAGCGACCGCCGTAAACCCCGGCAAACCCTGCATACCAGGAAAACACCACGGTGCAACACGCACCGCGGCCCCACTACTGAACTACGAAACCAAAATATTGTGGTTGTTGAAGATTGCGGTTCTGGGGCGTGTAGGGTTGAGGTTTTAATCTCCAAGGCTTAAGCTGTAGTGTTTACAGGGCTTAAGCAAAAAAGGACCCCGAATCACAAAAACAGCTTGGAGCGTCTTTGGGAACTTTCTGCGACGGTTCCGCCAAACAACTGCGGCAACAAATAGACATGGCTTGGAGTCAGGCTGTTCTGGCTGAAATCCCACAAACACCCACCCGGACCCAAATCCCGTAGTCGCAGACCCCGAATGACTCCCCCGCAAGCCCGATGGTCCTTCAGAACAACATCTCCCAGGCGGCGCAGCGTGCGCAAACCTGCAGCTGATGCTCAAAAGCTCGTGGAACTGACAGAGCACTCCGTGACGACCGCTGTCAACAACTGACCCTAAAGCCTAAACCCTGACCCCTATATGGGAGTTTCCGAAAACTAGGGTTACCTTATTTGGGGTCCTTAGAATAAGGATCCTACTATTTCGGGTACGATATCAGGGTCCCCTATTTTCGCAACCTCCCATATAGAAGGTGTGGAGTGTGGAGGTCCCGACGCAAAGCTCTTATCGGTCTTACGACTCAGCAGTTCCTAGGGGCTGAATACCCAAACCCAACAAAGGCTAACCTTTGCCATGGGTTGAAACCCCAACAGGCCTAAAGGTTACCAGCTCGGCTACCAAAAGCCCCTTACAGAATCCCTTGTAGATCCCTTAAAGGAACCCCCTTTTGGTACCCTATGGATCCCTCAAAGGAACCCCCTTTTTGGTACCCTATGGATCCCTTAAAGGAACCCCCTTTTTGGTACCCTATGGATCCCTTAAAGGAACCCCCTTTTTGGTACCCTATGGATCCCTTAAAGGAACCCCCTTTTTGGTACCCTATGGATCCCTTAAAGGAACCCCCTTTTTGGTACCCTATGGATCCCTTAAAGGAACCCCCTTTTTGGTACCCTATGGATCCCTTAAAGGAACCCCCTTTTTGGTACCCTATGGATCCCTTAAGGAACCCCCTTTTTGGTACCCTATGGATCCCTTAAAGGAACCCCCTTTTTGGTACCCTATGGATCCCTTAAAGGAACCCCCTTTTTGGTACCCTATGGATCCCTTAAAGGAACCCCCTTTTTGGTACCCTATGGATCCCTTAAAGGAACCCCCTTTTTGGTACCCTATGGATCCCTTAAAGGAACCCCCTTTTTGGTACCCTATGGATCCCTTAAAGGAACCCCCTTTTTGGTACCCTATGGATCCCTTAAAGGAACCCCCTTTTTGGTACCCTATGGATCCCTTAAAGGAACCCCCTTTTTGGTACCCTATGGATCCCTTAAAGGAACCCCCTTTTTGGTACCCTATGGATCCCTTAAGGAACCCCCTTTTTGGTACCCTATGGATCCCTTAAAGGAACCCCCTTTTTGGTACCCTATGGATCCCTTAAAGGTTACCTACTCAGCTACTGAGCTCAAGCCCGGACCTTCGAGGGAGGCTTTCGCGCGGTCTCTAGGGCTTGGTATTGGTGTCTAGAGATAACATTGGTACTGTATTAATACTAACAATAAGAATAATAACAATAGTATCATGTTAACAATCATAATAATAATAAGTATTATTATAGGATAGTAATAATAGTATCCGGCTTCTAGTTAGGTCAGGGCCCAGGATGTTTGTATGGGCTTAGACGGAAGGTCAGGACCATGGAACTGGGAGCGAACGTGGATCTGCCGAGACCCATGGTACAGGGTCAAAGGCTCAGGGCTGAGGGTTTGGGGGTTTACAGGCTACTTGCTGGACCTCCGAGGCGTAGTCCACTCATGCATCACCACACCCTACCCCAAACCCTAAAGCACAAACTCCAAATCCTAGACCCCTCCAAACCCTAATAATGGCTCCACGGCTTTAAGCCTGGCTTCGATTTGCCGCTTCCAGTGCCATGTAGGGGCGAGGTTGCAGGCAGGCCGACCCAGGTTTGGGTTTTGGCCAAAAATCCAAGTACGTACGCCGTACGCTCTGAAGGTGTTCCGAGTTGGGCACGCCGAAGCAATCTTTTTCTTTCTAGGTAAAAGCACCCTTTGGACTCCTCAATCTCCAGGCTGAGAGTTGTGCCTAATCCTGTTACCTTTGCTCTTTGAGATTGATTTTGAAAACCTAGAGAAGCCACTCCCAAAGGTAAATTGCTGAGTAAACAGACCCTGTAGTGATACCTGTGGCGATTGATATTGGTACATTGAGGCTTTGATGTCTAGGGCCCCGGAGCCTACTGAGTTCCAAAGTCCAGGTGCGTGCTGCTCAGCATCGTAGTGATGTCGATCTTGTGGCACGCCTTTAAGCTTACCTGAGCTGCGACACTCGAGCCTGAACCTCCAAACCGAAACCTGAAAGCCCTCAAGGGCTTACCTGCTCTGCATCTAAGGATTCTCGCGTAGCCTTCAAGCCAGAAAACGGAAGGGCCGGCAACAACCTCTCAAGACTCCTGAAACCTGGCAAAAACCTTGCACTCTCACTCACATTCCACACTCCGAATACCTCTAACTCTGGGTTTGAGGAGGCTGCGGATTCATGATTCAGGCATTGACTTTCCATTAGAGGCGCCGTGAGGCCTGATGCTCTGTTCCAAAAATGCCTCCTTCCGTATGAGCAGTATCAGTATAAAGGCTCGGATTCGAAGTGGTGGGCTGTTTGCTTCGGTACAGTCCGCTCAAATCTCTTATGGTATGGCATATCCGTCGACAGCCGGTATGATGTAGCTCTGAAGACAAGTTCCTTACAGTCCCAACTAAGGAGAATTCTGCCGGCAAGGAGCAAGTTGGACACTGCCACACCAAACCTTGTTTGGGTGCAAGATGCGGCATTCGCCATACGAGTTGCCGATCCTATATTTAGAGTCGACATCAGGGCCGCATGGATTCGGAAACTCCAGCCCAGAGCGAAAACCCTTGGCTCTCAAAGGGTAATCAGTGTTCAGTGTTATCTAACCATTTCGAACAAGATATCGAATATTTCCGGACTGAGGAGGCAGCGGGAACGGCTCAAGATTTTGTAGAGCATACGAACATGCACCCACAACTTTCAGTGTAAGATACCCTTAGGCTCCATCGTAATTCCTTTTTCAGGTTCATATTCAGAATCCCTTGGGGTGGTGGGTAGAGGCTAGAGGGATCCCGAGCCAGACGCCGACGCCCTTGGGCTTGGCTTCGATCACCTCGCTATATTTCAAGCTTCATAATGCAGGGACTAGGGTTTAGGGTTCAGACTAGTAGTGACCTGAAAGAAGACCACGGACCTGTGCAGACCTTTGGGAAACGTTGAAGTACTCTCCGTAGGTCCTAATACCAGCTGAATTCGGAAAGCATGTATCCAAGCCTGTGATATTGAGGCATCTATGTGTCTTCAGTTTTCTCAACAGGAGCAGTACTTCATCCGGTTCGGCATTTCTGTTGGGCAAAGGAGCAGCGTGGTGCATCTCGGCAGTCAATCTGTCGGAGCTCTGCAAGAAGCTCCTCTGCCTGCATTTCCGGCGACAAATCCACGCAGTCAAAGATCAGGCATGTCGTCTGAATGAAATCTGCATAGAGTTAGGAGTGTAGGGTTCCGGAATTCAGCTGCAGATGGATGTTTACATACCTCCTGATCCACTAACCTGCCCTTCTGACTGGCCATACAATTTCCATACCCTGCATGTGTTGCGACGCAATCATCTCAGTCACCCTCGCCAGTGTCAGAAACATGTTCTTCATGCATCGTCTGGTGATGAGTTCATAACGGCACTTGCGCCAACACCCCCGGCGGAACCGACCGTGCAGTTTCAGAATCGTCAGAACGATGACGGCTGCAGGCACAACCACGTTTGAGTCAACAAAAGACAACCAAATAAATAGAGTCCGGGGGGCTGTGGGAGTGCACTTGTTTGAAGTTGTTTGATTTTTTATTTGTTGCTACCTTGGTTTATGCTGGAATTATGTTGGGATAATCATATATATATATATATATAAGTATATATTGCTGCATACAACCCAACAGACACTCACTCGTGCTCGCAGTCATGTTATGGCTAGTTAGTTTGCTGGTCATGTGTCCAGTCTAAGGGTCAAGCGACCAGAGACACGACCCTGGGAAATGGATCGGTCTATAGGAAAAGTACCTGTTGCCGATCTTCCCGACTCGGGCGAACGGAAAGTATAAGACTCTTCCGGCACCCTGCAATATCTAATGCCAAGACTATTATTAGTATTTTGCATTATTTCAAGTTCAGACTTTCGTACATATCGTTTGCATCATATGACTTGCTTCATTAGTTCTATCGGGCTAATAACACATAAGTCTATTACTTGTAAATATATCATAAGCTACATTTACAGTCATATGTATATATACATATATATATATATATATGTGTATGAATACAAACTATATATATATGAAGAATAGATATACGGATAAATGTATATACATATCTTTTTACGTGTATATGTATATATATATATATATGTCGATATACAAGTACGGATATATATATATATATATATGTATATACCCTCATATGTATGTGTGACATTGCGCATAATAGAGAGCTCGGCATATGTACATAAATACATATGTATATATATATATATACACACACACATTTTTCTATAAAGTGCCTTACAGTAATCGACAAATGTTGACTTTTCACTATTCATACATAGTTACATATACATATCTGTGTGTGGAGCATGCTTCTAGATGTAGTACAAACTTCTTGATCTATAAATGATACTTTGTTCGATTATATTCCTATTATTATCACTAACCATGCCTTTTGCATTAATACTTATATCATTTTTTTATGATAATAACCGAATATTCAGTTCAAATATAGACAACAAAAGCACTAGATGTACGAAATTTTTCAATACACACCAAGCCGATATTCTATAGATTACCAGCAAGAATTGCGTTGTAAAGTGGCACATACATGTATTTATCATATTTTAATTATAGTCATATTCAGAAGAATAATCGAAATATAGAAAGCATATTGGGTTACCAGCAACAAATGCGTTTTAAAGTGGCACACACATGTATTTATCATACTTTAGTTACAATCATATTCAGAAGAATAATCGAAATAAAAAATCATATTGATATGTGGACAAGCTAAATATATAAATCAATGAACAAGTCCTCTAACAAGAACGAAATACAATTTATCATGGAAGCATAATATGTTTTTTAAGCTTAGAAAATTGTTGGCCAATAAAATATATAGATATGCACCCATTTAAGAAAGCCTAGGTCTTCCAAATCATTGACTTGATATAGGGACTTATATACAATAAGATAACATATAATCAAGATTATTAAAGTCGACAATAACGAACCAGTATCGGAATAACGAACATGAAATTAAAGATAAAACTTCTAGTAGTATCTAATGACAATATTCAAAATTAGCAAATAATTTTCTTATATAATAAGGTTATGCTAAACAAATAAATAATTATACAAACAAATTAAATAAGCTAGATTCGTCAATTATGCTTTCAGTTTTTACTTACGAAAGAAAACAACGTTTCTCATAGAACAGTGCCAGTTCTTTTTATATCCACACAGTTTACACATGCATTTCAATAATAGATACTCATACATATTCACGTATATATACCTGTATATATATATATATACACATGCATACATACATATTTCCCACGCGCACGTATCTATACACATCCAAGTTTTCTAGTATACTATAAAGAGCCTCTATGAGATTAAAATAATATTAAATAACTATACCAGTTTACAACAATATAATCACCAGTACTATACATTCCATCTTTGCTTTGTTAGCAAAATAATCACAAAAAGTATCGACGAATCGGTATCTACCTATATATGTCAGAGACCCATTTAATAGTCCTCGTATTAACACTAAAAGTGGTAGTTACTGTAAAACAAACGGAGTTCGACAGATCATTGATCGCTATATCACCCAGACGCCCACTAGCCTACGAGAATGACGAAGGCATAATCAATGAATCTAGCTTATTTCATTTTTGTAGAATTATCTTTATTGTTTATCACAACGTTATTGTATAAGAAAATTATTTGCTAATTTTGAATATTGTCATTGGATACTAATAGAAGTTTTATCTTCAATTTCATGTTCAATATTCCGATACTGGTTCGTTATTGTCGATTTTAATAATCTTGACTATACGTTATCTTATTGTTTTTAAGTCTCTATATGAAGTCAAGCAGGGATACCAAAATAACAATCCAGATAAAATTCTGAAGTGTTTGCTTGTGTGTGAATGGCATGGAGTCTGTACTCAAGGTGACGTCGCTGTAGTTTTGATGCGCCTCGCATACCCACAAAGCTTCTCATCATCCTGAGAACAAAAAGTGCTGATGTGCAAGTGTGGTATTTCGCAATGCTATCTAGTCGTATACGTTGGCCATGCTACGTAATGTCCCTGGGAGTGTGCATCTGCCGTGATTTACGCGCGAGTCTTTCGAAAAACTCAAAAAAACAAAAAAAAAAACAAAAAAACAATTATCAGAGACTCCTGGACTGAGGTGTCCATGGCCGGAGAGTGTCAGATCTTTGGTTTTTATGATTTTTTTTTGATTTTTCTATGTTTTTGTTGTTTTTACTGTTTTTTGGGTTTTATGTTTTTTTTTGTTTTTATGTTTTTTTTTGTTTTTTTATGGTTTTTTTGGTTTTTTTGGTTGTTTTGGTTTTTATGGTGTTTTTTGGTTTTTATGGTTGGTTGGTTCTTTTTTTGAAAGACGCGCGCGAAAATCACGGCAGATGTGCACTCCCAGGGTCCCCCGTTCTGAATAAATAAGAGTTGCAAGCACCAGAGACGACAGGCAGAAAACACACATACTTACACAGCAGATAGCCCATAGAATGCACTGCTGGGGCACTAGGCAGTCTCTGGGCCACATGGTAGTTAGAGACTTTACCAAATATTGCAGCGGTATGGCTACAGCTGCAGCCTGCATCCCTCAAGCCTACCTCAATAGTGAACCCTACAGCCTCTCAGCCAGAACCCTCAACTCCAAGGCTCTCGGGGCGAGTGACTTCTGGGAAACTTCCACGCAAACCCAAAGCGGAAGCAGACCTAGGACCTGGGGTTGTTTGCAAGTCCAAGATTTCTGGTTGTCGAGTCTTTATGTAGAGGCTTCCGAAAATCGGGGACCATAACATAGTACCCTACGTAGTGGGATCCTTATTATAAGGACCCCGAATATTCAGAAACTCCATGTAGAGGGTCCAGGCAAGGAAGGGGTCGGCCCGATGGCACCTCTGCGATAAGGGAGTGCGTCTCGCAGCAGCCTCCCGTCGCAACTCGGTCGTTAGGGCTTAGGGTTAACTTCGGGTGCAACGGTGGCTTCAGACTTGTAGCTCTGCGGGTTGGAGTTTAGGCTTCAAGGTCCTTGTTCAGACCCAGCGCACCAAATCAGGCCGATGACACTGAGCGGAAGCCTGTCAAACGTGAATGTCCGCTCAACAACACAACTACAACACCCGTCATGAAACCCACTTTTCTGGTGACACAAATATGTGCCACCAAAAAAACAACCAATCTAGACCTCTGAGCCTTAGGCCTTTTCTTGTTTTTTGTTTTCACCGGTCTACACTATGTTGACACCTACGTCAAACAGTGAGATACACGATGGCGTTTTCGCCACTATTTTACGTACTGTAGTCTATTTCCAGAAGCTCCCCTGTCCCGTCTGAACCCACAAAGGATTGAGCCGACAGCTTAAGATCCCAAAAGCAGGCACCCCGAGAGACCGGACCTTCAATGCCGAACCCGGCGTCGAATTCGATGATTTCCGGATTTCGGATTTAAGTTTTAGGGGCGGATTACAAAGCCATACACGCAGCAGCGTCCAGTCCTAAACCAAGCCTCCCTTACAAACATACCGGCCTTCATAATTAGAATAAGGATTTTGGGGTTTGTTATACCAGAAGAACAATGCGGAACCACCAAAATAGTGCAGGTAACAATTATCAAGCCCCTCCGTTGACCTCTAGAACCCCGGGTCTACGCAAAAGTTCTTAAGACAGCCTTACAGACAAACCAGAGTCCGCCTCCTCTCCGAGATTCCGGAAGAGGCCAAGACCAGAGCAAGGGCAGCAACCTTGCTACAACCGCCTTCTTCTCTGGTGTTGGTGCTGTTATCGATCATCGACAGAACTTCAGTAAAAGAAATCTCTTGCACCAGAAATCAGACATGTATGTGCGTATACGTATGTACATATGTATACAAAAAAGATGTACACGCCTACGTATATGTATATAAGTAGGTCCAAGTAGGAACACCTTCGATGACGTGAGGATTCGGGTAGACCTCTTAGCAATAGTTCCGTTACCGGATTGGGCCTTCAATCAGAGAGCTTGTTCTTGCAAAGAGCCCTCCAAAACCCGCGACTCTAAACCCGACCACACTGCACTGCGCAGCCCGTGTTTCCCTCCCCCTCCCTCTCTCGCTTGCTTTTCCTCCCTGAACTTCGACTGTGATAAAGTAAAGGGAAGCTCTGAACCCCAAGCGCCGACCATCCAGAAGGCTATTCCAATCGCCGAACCTGACTTCACTTCAACTCCAAGCTCTCTGCACCCACAAGTGCACCAAACCCTCAGCTGCAGCTGTCTACACCCAACAAACCCCCAAACCCCAGCTCGCCAAACCCTCCCCAAAAACAAGACCAGCAGCGACTGCATCCGCTCCTCTTTATCCATCGCTTGGATCGGATCGTAGTCCCTTCTGACGCCTGACTTCAATTATGTTGCCGTTTCAGATCTGCCCTTCAAGGCTTCTGG
>CAJNDT010003491.1:127500-192500 GCA_905221615.1 Symbiodinium sp. CCMP2592
TGGCCTCTTGTCGAAGTCAAGCCGCTGATTTCATCCCCATGCAGGTTTTGCCCAAAGTGTTCCATTCCCTCGAGTGGCTCCCAACCCTGAACCGACTCCCCACCCAGAAGCCCTCCTTGCAGCCCTAAACACTTAAGTCACCCCAGAAGTATCAGAGGACGTCGTGTAGCTTGAAAGACAGGTTAGCAATACCATAAGTAGCATTCGTGTACTTACAATGTTAATTGTACCGGACTTGCTAAATCCCCGCTGAAACCCATGGAGCCTTTCAACGGCGCGCCTTACGCGCGTCATGCGAGCCTATATAGTCGCTACCGTTGTTTCTGGCGCATGACGCTGACCCAAGCGCGCGTTGGTTGTACTTGCTTCGTGTTCTGCACTCCCCTCAGACGTAGGTGCTGGGTGCTCACTCAGCGGACTTTCTCGAGCTGGCCTTCTGTATCCTAGACACTGACTGCCTTGCAACATGTCATACAAGAACTAAACAAATGCAAAACCGGATGATAGGATTCCTACGACTCCCTTTGTAAAGACAGCGCAAAACCCGTTGGTAAAGGCATCTCAAGCCTCGGACTCCGTGATGCCAAGGACGTAGGTGGTCACATCCCCGGGGTGGTCGATGGCGGCAACGTAGATCGTCATTCCTTTTCACGGTAAGACCGTAAGGTTGCCCTAAACCCTAAAGCTTGCAAGGTTGCCCTAACCCTAAACCCCTAAACCCCTAAGCTCGTAAGGTTGCCCTAAACCCTACACCCCTAAACCCTACTCCGCTCCAGGGCAGAGGAATTAGGAATCTCTGGATTTGTTGTTCCAGGCTTCGGCTGTGGATCCTTTTCTTAGGGACCCCAAATTAAGGTAACTTCAGGGTCTTAGAGCTACTTGCAAAGGTCGTACTCGCCCCAGGAATATGAGAAACCAACATGCTTTGTAACTCTCGACCCTACACCATGAACCCTGATCCCAAAACGTCCAGAGACACTCCAAAAGCCGAGCGGCGAATTCGAATGGAGTAGGAGCCCACCATCGTAACCTGCGTGGCGTGGAGTTTCGGGCTCTGGTCCCGGGTTTCGGGCAGAGGCTAGGGACCCCGAGTACTGTAAGACTGCAATACTAGTGTTGGAGCTCGGGGACCTTATGCACACTTTCCCCAGACAGAAAGAGGCCACTAACGTCAAAACGTGCTGACTCAAGGCAGACTTTTCTACGCGTCCCAAGATCGGGGCCACTTCGGGATTAGGCTTCGGCTGGCGATCTGCAAAAGTTGCGGCATTTGGAGTTCTCCAAGTTTACAAGCTTAGGTATGTGTCACAGCTCGGAGGGCAGTAAGCATAAGTTGCATGATCCAAAACGAAGACACTGAAACACTAAATCGCAAGCCCTGAAACCCTAAACCCCTTACTTTTCTGAATCTGCAAACCTTATTATGGAAGGCTTATAGGAACTCGGAGTCAGGTAACCCCAAATCTGTAAAACCTTTATACAATAGAACCCTGAACAGAACTCTGCAATATGCTAACCCTTATTAGAGAACACCAACACCTCTTACAGGAGGCTTGTTCAAAGACAGCTCAAACCATGGGCGAGGCGCTCGGTCGTTCGAATTTTTCCAGTCAGCGAACAAAGTGCAGGATCTGAAGTTGTACAAGAGTGATCAACTGCTATGCTAGATGTTGCTGGTTTCTGCCGATCATGGCATGTGATCAAAATCTGTACACACTTACTGCTGGCACAAGGGACTCATCTCGTAGCCTTCCCTAAGCCAAACACCAAACGCATTGCAAGCTTCTCCACACTCTGAAGCTCTAATTATTGCTTCCATCACTCCTCCTTGGACCGGCCGCTCGGTCAGGGCCACGCGCACTCTGCCCGGAGGTCACAAGAGTGGTGTTGAAAACCCTCTCGTACTCTCTTGCACGCTCCAGATCACGACCGTAATCTGCCGACTTATCTGGGTCCTCAGCAGATCTTGCAAGACAGTATTGGCATAGTCTACGACGCTCAACTCGATCTCGTGTGCCCCTATGTCTGAAAGCATGACAGTCACTGTACACATGATAACAGTCATTGGCTGGCACAATAAACGTCTCCTCCGCAGGCTCATGCACATACCGCAAAACCACACGCACACCTGGATTCTGCACCGGAGAGAATGCCGCCGTCTGCACAGACTGGTCATGGGTCTCTTTCACGCCCTTTGCCAGCTTTCTTAACAGCTCAATCCTCTCATCTCGGTGAACATCCGGCTCGCGATCTTGTCGAACAGGCTGCCTAGGTGGTCCTGGCTTCTGGGTAGAAGGCGCTCTCACGGAGTCTTGCCCTCTCTGTTCAGCTCTCCCACCACTTCGCTCAACGATCTCTTTCTGAATTGCTTCAGTTGTTGCGTCCCTGAGCTTTTGTAGCCTCCTCAAACGCCTTGCTCTTGAGCCCGGCGATGCCCGATCATACACCGTCCAAGCCGCCCACTTCACAAGCTCCCAGCCAAGCAAGCCCAGCAGAATAAGCACCCAAAAGCACATCCAGCTTATCAGTCCATAGTCTACAGATACATTGCTCCCATAGACAACGACTTGATCATCTCGAACAGCTTCTCCAGTTGTAGCTTGCGACAGAATTAGGAGAGCAATTAACACCTTAGGGATCGGGTTAGGGTGGTTGCTGGCTGCTTGGCTTCTGCGACTGCTGGTGCTGTGATCTCCTTCAGGCTCTCCACACGTAGCCTCAATCGTACACAACGACTCCATCTCATCGACCAGCCCGATCAAGCAGCTCAGAGCCTTCAACTTCGCCGACGATAAAGGCTTCGTCAACATGTCTGCAGGCTGAACCTCTCCACTGCAATGGCTGAGCTCGACCACGTTCTTCGAGATCAGCTCCCCAATCCATGAACTCTTCAGACGAAGATGCCTTGTTCTCCAACTGCACGAGCCATGAGCAATAGCCAGCGCCGACGTACTGTCTGAGAGCATCTGCATTTGAAAAACACCCGCACCGATGTCCTGCAAAACTACTTGAATGCCCTGCAAGGCTACTAAACCTTCGACTGCTGCCTCAAGCTCTGCTTCCGCTGTACTCAGGCTAATACAGGATTGCCTTCACGAACGCCACGCAATAACATTCCCAGCCAAATGAATAATCCATCCAGTGTGGGACTTATTTGCATCAGGGGCGAACGATGCATCCACGAACCCCGTCAAGTAGGGCGACCTTCCTTCATAAATCAGGCTTCTCCCGATCGTCCTCTGAAGGTAGGCCAAGGTCTTTTCGCCTATTTCGATTGCCCGTCTAGGAGCCCGTGTTGCCAGCGATCCAACAAGAGAGCACGCAAAGGCAATGTCAGGTCTTGTACGTTGGCTCACCCATAAAGCCATAAAAGTTCGCCTGCTATCTGCTGCGCCTCCCGGACCTCAGACTCGCTACCCGGCTCTTCCCCCTCAGCTGCATTGAAACTTGCTTGCTCCTTGGCCAAAGGAATCAAATCCCTCCTCCTCGCCGAAGTCTCATGCAGCCTCAACAGCTCCTCGATGTAGGACCTCTGGGACAACGCAAAACCTTGACTGGTCCTCGAGATTTCAATGCCCAGGAACCTCACGCCCCCTTCGGTCACAAGCTGTGGCGGGCTTGTTTTCCAAATCTCCTTGATCGCTGGCGCCAGCTCCTTGATCATCTCCGTCCGGCCGCACAACAAAAGGTCATCAACATAGACCACCACTCCTGCAACACGGACCACCACGAAGGCTCTACGCGTCCTTGAAGCAAAGTGATCCGTTTGCCATCCACAACCAACTGCACCTGAGCCAGCCTCATATCGCGATACATTCCCCAGAGCTTCGGACTCTCTTGCAGTCCGTAGACTGCATGGGTCAATCTCCAGAGTTCACCTGGTCGACAAAGCCCTGCCTTCACAAGCACCTATGGCGGAACACCGTACACAAGAGGCGCACCTTTCACCGCGGCCAAGGGCGTCTGAAGGAACGCCGCCACGACGTCAATCAGCCCCAAGTTCCAACTGAAGAACTGAGCCAATGCAATGGCCGCTCGCACGATCTCTGCCGGCGCTGTGCTTGCATAGACTTCACCCGCTTGATGCGATGCCATATTTCCGCAGATCACAATCCTGGACTTTCTCTTGTAGAGGCTCGGAGACTCATTGTTCTCGGTGGGTGGATCTGGGGGCTTGACGGTGTACACGACCTTCATCGGGATTAACTGCCCTTTGCCGGACTCCAGGTCTCGCTTCACGTCCTGATCAGTCGACATCACCTTATCAACCGCATGGTCCAACGAAAAAATTTCCTTTGTCAGCGATGGGACCCATTTTTCAAACACTTCAGAAACCTCCCTGGGATTCACGGTGTAGACAACCGACAAGGGTGCAGTCAAACTCTGCAGAATGGCTTCAACCCCATCAGTGTAGGCTACCTCCGCCTTCTTTATCGCTGGAATCCGTTCATCACCACGAGGTAGAACAGCGGTTCGTAGGTCGTCATCCTCGCCTTCAAGGACCAAGTGCATTTCCCAGTCATCCCAGTTTTCACTAGGTATGGATTCTGGACTCCGCGAAGACGTAGCTGAGGTGTGAAGGGCGGCAACCTTTGGGACACACGATTTCTTAGAGATTGTCCAATCGCACTTGAACAGGTACTCCCCATCAGAAGTTGCTATCACCTCCTGCCACCCGCCACCACGGACAGGAACAGTCTCCTCCTCAACTTGCTTCTGAAGCTTCCGCGAAGACACCGACAGGGCATTGATGTAGACCTCCGGCAAACTCTCTCCATCTTCCAACGGCAAAGGAAAACCCAAGTCCCAGAGCAACTCCCGGTCACCACGAGGTACTGCAGCGAGCCTCCCTGGAGTGTATCCCACAATCACAATGCGCTCGCCCTTCCAAGGTAACACAGCATGACGACGGTGTGGGTCAAACGAGAAAATGGTTCCCTCCTGCAGTGGAAAAGCGCATCCATATCTTGCTCTGCCCTCATGAGACAAAAGCTCGATGATTTTTCCAGACACGACATCTCCATCTCGGAGCTCCATCCACAACTCGCCACCTCTCCTTGGCATAGCCAATGGAAGCAAATAGTTTTCTGCTCCCAGCGCGTTGTTCCGGTCAATGTGGACTTCCCGCTCATTGTTCAAGGAAACAAACACCGCCGCAAACTCTGCATCTGGTCCCCGATCCTTCAAGACCCGAGTTAGCAACTTCGCATACCAGGGTCTTTCTACAGTCGCCTTGGTCACACCCAGCTGCCCTCCATGTCTAAACATGCCATATATCCGTTCGTTTTCCGGTAGAACTCGCGCTACCTCACGGACCAACTCATCCGCCTCCTCCTGGGACCAATCTCGTAGTAGACGCTCAGCTCGCTCACGAAAAACTCCCTCTTCGATGAGCTCTGCTTTGGCCACACCCACCACATCACCAGATCCAGCAGATTTGCCCCGCAGACGACGATCAGGTGGGAGAGGTAGGTCAGCAACTACTTCTTCAGCGACTGGGCCTGGATCATGCAATCCCGCGCGAACATGGAGAGTATGAACAAACCGCTCGCCATCATCGTCCTTGATGTAAACCAGGTGGCCTTTACTCAAGCTGTCCGACAGCCCGATGTACTTCCCTTGTAGCCATCTAGGAGCTAGGTCGTCAAGTTTAGGGCCATCAAGGTGTCGTTTCCTCACAATGACCTTCGACCCATACGGTGCTGCAAGCTTCGGCTCGAAACCCAACACGTCTCCACGTTGCATTGAAGCCGCCGTTGCCATAGCCGACGGCCACAGGTGCTGAGGTAGATCTGCAGATAGTAGCAACGTCCTCGCCCTCTGCTTAAGCCATCGTATTGTGGACTCGGCAGTCCCATTGGTTTGGTGGACTCCCGCCTCGGATGTTGTAGTCCGAATGTCCTCGGCCCTTGTTCTTCAACCACTGACGAGTGCCCCGCGCTCTGAACTCCATACCGCGGTCTGTGTGAAAACATAGCACAGGAATGTTCAACGATCTGCAGTAGAGCACTACGTCCTGGATCGCCTCAAGCACCGTGGTAGCCTTGTCGTCCTTTAAGCCGCATGCGAAGATGAGGTTCACAAGCTCTGGGCCCGCTAGGTCCAAATCCTCGTCAGGATCGCGCCGAGGAACTTCCTTCATCTCCGGCTCCTCCTCCACATCGGCGTCTTCTTCAAGCGCCTTAGCAGGTTCACTCGCTCCTCCCTCCGGGACCAAGCCATCATCGACCTCTTCGTAGTTGCCCTCATCGAGCTCCCCGGGATCATAGTCAACCCATGCTCCACGGCCGTCCTCCACAAAGGTTTTAGGGACTCGCAACTTTGCCGCAAAGATGTACTTGAACGGCTTTGGGAACGCACCACGGCCATCTGGGTCTACACCCCCAATCTTCACAGGTCCAGACAGGTCTGCTGAGAGCACGAACGCCGAAGGATGTTCAACACGCGAGTGCCGCCGTCCTGTGCCTCCAGCTTGGACGCACACCGAGCAGTCAGCTCTGAAAGGCAAATGGCCTCGCCGAACATGTTCCCTCCATTGATCCGCGCTCATCTTCAGCATGCGTGGGATCTTTCCCCACTCCCTGAGCGCGATGGTGACATGCTCCACAAACTCCTGGGGCCACACACATGGTGGACACCTCTCCGGAACCATCAGCATGCCACCTCGAGCGCAGCCCATTTAAATGCCTCAACGACAAATTGGTCCCCAAAGTCGTGAACCTCGTAAAAGCTTTTCCCAGTGCCGCCATGTCAAAACTATAGGTGCTCAGGCCCGCCTCCAATGCACACTCCATCCACAATGGGGTCCTCCACACGCTCACCACGCTCGGGTACAAAGGGTCCTGAAACTTCAAGTAGCCCCGAGGATCTCGTGGATGCTCCATCATGAAGCCAACTGCTTGTCTCACTTCTGGGCTTGGATTGGCCCTCAGTCTGCCGGCAGAAGCTAAAGCATGGAGGTAGATCATCCTCACAATGAGTTGTGTTTCCCGGTTGACAGTCCAAACATCAACATCGGATTGCCCAGGCCAGTTCCCATAAGGATACTCATTTGAGCGAAGAGGTTCTCCTGAGCCCACGTGCCGCGATATCATGAAGGTTCCTTGCGGTGGCCCCCCAATAACAGAGGCAATCTTCCCCTTTCGGGCTCCCCACTCCAGGGCTCTCCACGTACTGGACCGCAATATGTCTTGAGTCCTTCCGCGCTCAATGTCCAACTCGAAGATCACATAGCCGTGGCCCTCCAGGTGCTTGAGATCCGGTTTCTCGCTCTTGCCCGCAAACAAGTGCACAATCCATTGATCAGACGACCACAGCCGCTTCCTGGTCCTTCTATTGAGATGCTCCAACCCACGCAAAGCCTGCCATCCATTCATTTCGGGGTAGGCATCGGCGAGTCCTGCAGTGCATGGTTTCGGAACATCCTGCAAAAACGGAGCAGACTCCACTGCCTTCCAGGCCTCTGAAGCCATCCCGCTGTCGATCGATGTACGAAGTCAAATAATCGAACCAGGTTCTCTCCATTGCCATGGCTGCTGCACGCACTCGCTGCCGTGTCTCTGCAGTGTGGGATCTCAACTCCCTCAATCGAGAGTCCTCCAGCTGCGCAATAAGCTTGAGTGCCTCATGCTCCGTGATCTCGGGACACCCTTCACGAACTCGAAGGTTGATGACATCCCCACTCCGGCTCTCCAGCTTGCACCTTGAAGTTCCCCAGGTCATTGTGTAGCCAAGCTGTCCCACCAACGCACCCAACGGTACTATCGGAGAGGTTGAAGTCGCTGAGGTCAACGAATGGCGGGGAATCAAGATAGTCCCAGCCTCATTCATCTTCAAGTCCACAGTCTCTCCTCCCGCAAGGTTCACCCTAACAGGACTCGCAGCTTCCCATTCTGCCATAGAAGTCGCCTGCCGTAAAGCATGCGTAGCGCCCGAATCCACTAAAGCATAGGCCGATGCACCTTCATCCTGCTGAGGTCCTTGCCGTATGGCCATCACATTGATCGAGGGCGCCTTTGGAGTAGACGGGGTGGCGCCCGCTACCTTTGCTGCCGCCTGGAGAAGGGACTCAAGCGTCCACACCGGCTCGCCCGTCACCACTGTAGCCGCGGCCGTGGGTGACGACTCTCCTTCTGGCTCAACACTCTGCACCTTGGGATTAGTCGTAGGAGGCAGTGTAGTAGAGCTGGTTGTTGCAGGCGCGCCACCCCCAGCCGCACCGCTCTTCGGAGGCGGCTTCTGGGTCTTGGTCGGGCAATCACGTTGTCTATGCTCTTCACTCCCACAAACTAAACATCTGCGCGAACGCTCCTGCTTGCTCATCCCTGACCAATCATGGGCGTATGGACATCGTTGCCCACGACGGCAGCCGCTCTGCTTGGCAAAGTATTTGCAAGGAGGCTTCACAGTCGAACTTGCCGAAGGCGCCGTCGTTGTGGTTGTAGTCATAGCTTTCACACCTGGCGAACTCAACACTCCTTGCGTTCTTGACGAAATCATCGACTCTGCTTCTGCTTGCAAGTGCTGGTGGTACTTCAAGACATCCTGCAAAGACGGCTGTCCATCTATGCGCAAGCTCGAACGAAGACATTCTCACTCACATATCTAGCCGTAGAGGTCGTCAAGGCTCGGGCCAAGATCGTGCCGTCGGGGATCACCATGTTGAGGTCCTTACACCTCTGCACCCAGCGTGGCCACGCCCTCAACCAAAGTAGAGCCTCATCGAGAGAACCCGGTTGAGCTGGATTCTGAAGGTTGCTTAAGACTGCTGCTCGTTCCGAAGCACCTCCAGGCTGGTAGCACGTGTGAAGTCGAAACAACACCATTGGCGCGCTTTGAACAGCACGACGAGCGATCAAGTCTAAGCGGATCGACTCCACCAGACATTGAAGTAGAAGAGAACAGGCTCTCGAATTCACTCGTGTCCACCGCGCTGTCGTAAGCGCCTCATGGCCAACCGGTTCCAGCTGAAGCCGCTCAAGTGGAGTGGCGGCTAGCCAGCGAGAATAAGTATCCTTCACCATCTTCATGACCTCTCCCCACCACCATCCGGATGACGAAGACAAGTCCTGCATCGGGATCACCACTTGCGCCAGCCAATCCTGGAACAGTATTCCCGCTGACACACCCTCGGGACCCGCTAGCGGAGGCAAACTGACAGCATTCGTTTTCACCTGCTCAGGTACATCTTCGCTTTCGCCCTCCTTCTTCAAGGTCTTGGCTTGAAGCTCCTGCAGGCTGGTAATGTTCTTTGTCAACGCCTCCAAGATAGCGGTTGTGGTTGATTCTTCAGCAGTCCTCACACGAGCATCCTCAACCTGCACTGGACCCTGAGTTTTGGGCATAGGGCCTTGTGTCCCAGGCGTAGGAGACGAAGCCCGTCGAGTTTGCAGTTCTTCCCATAGAGCTCCAAGAGGATCTCTCCATGGATCAGGTCGGGGCCGTGCTGCGGAACCGAGATCATCATGGGCTCCTGAAGAATCTCCTCGATCCCTAGCAGCTTGGCCTCCCTGGTCCACGTCACGTCGCTGGCGTCCTGGATGATCCCCATGAAGTTCGCGATTACCATCAGCAGAAGGCACAGGAGCACCCCTATAGGTTCCGGATCAAGTCTCCCTCTTCCAGGAAGATCCCCAGGAGGTAGCGGTCCCTGAGCCCCCATTGCTAACTTTCCATTCTCCCAGTCGCACGCTCTGAAGGAACATTCTGAGCCCTTTTCGCAAGCTCCAACTCCTCCTGAAGCCTCGCATTGGTAGTCTCCGCCAGCTGCAACCTGTCCAAAAGCGAACCCAGTTGACGTTGGACTTCTGCTTGAATTGCTTCTGCCGGAATGCTGCTGCTGCTGGGGGTGTTCTGGTTATGGGGTATTCCATTTCAGGCACAGGTCCACGCGCTCCAGGAGGTCCACGAAGTACACGAGGCTCCAACAATCGCCTGGGTCGAGGGGGCGATGGCAAAGGACTAGGAATCCAGTTCACCGCTGGGGCCTTGAACATGTCCCCCAACTTCGATATCCATCCTGGCCAACCGCCAGGCTGATGGCGCTCACGAAACGCCCCACTTCTCGTTGATCGAGGGGTCGCATAGCCCCCCGCACGCTCATCGCCAGGCAGCTCCGGAATTGCCCCGGACTCCTCTGGTATCCTTGCAGCAAAGCCTACTCCACTTTCCCGCAAAACACCAGGTTCCTGGGTCCCAGCTGCCCTACTGCCCCTCGGGCCATCTTCAGCGGTGATCGTCGTCGCGGGCGCCAGTCCAGGTCCTTGTTCACTGCCGACACCTTTTTCGCATGATCCTCCGCCAACTCCGTTCATCTGCGGGGGATCCGAGACCGTAGGCAATACAGCCCGCGATCCACCCGCTGCGGTTTCCACCTCCCCCTCATCACGAGGGTCCACTGCTTCTCCGCGAAGTTGCGCATCCACCGGTTGGGCGCTCATAACCTAGAGAACACCAACACCTCTTACAGGAGGCTTGTTCAAAGACAGCTCAAACCATGGGCGAGGCGCTCGGTCGTTCGAATTTTTCCAGTCAACGAACAAAGTGCAGGATCTGAAGTTGTACAAGAGTGATCAACTGCTATGCTAGATGTTGCTGGTTTCTGCCGATCATGGCATGTGATCAAAATCTGTACACACTTACTGCTGGCACAAGGGACTCATCTCGTAGCCTTCCCTAAGCCAAACACCAAACGCATTGCAAGCTTCTCCACACTCTGAAGCTCTAATTATTGCTTCCATCACTTATGGCCTACCGGTTATCCAAAGATGCCGGGAAACTGAGATCGGGTTCTCGTGCATCTCTCTCGTCCCCACCCACTTCTCGAAGCGCGCAACCTTTTCGAAAAGGCTGGGTTTAGAAATTAGGGTTTAGGTTTCGCAACCTCAAGAGGCCGGGCTTAGGGGTCTAGGGCTTCGTGTTTTCTAAGAGAACAATGAGGCGACTAAGCTTTAGGACTTTCGGGATTGCCGAAGCTTGTAGTCAGGCTTAGAGTTTTTGCTTTAGGCTGTAAGGTGGAACTTCTCAGGTTGGCGTAGAGGAATGGTGCCCCAATGATAAACCGTTGCTTTGGGTTGCTGTTCATTGCAGTTATAGAGAGGGTGTAGGAGAGCTAGTATAGAAGCCCCATTTGTCAAAAACAAGGCTTTGGTGCATATTATATATACCTAAGGCACCGTACGGACTAATATTGGTACTTTCTTTGTCAGTATTCCGAACAAAAAACCCCGGATCCTGTCGTCGCTTGAGGCGTGGCTTGATTCCGAGAGCAAACATATGTGAAACTATTTATAGCAACTGTAGACCTGCAGCGCAGAATAGCTACAAGTCTCGTGAAGTACAGGCTGTAACCCCCCCGACAGCAGGCAGTCGGATCCTCTTCCTTATCTAGGCTAACGCGAACTAGCGGAACTCGAAACCATGACACAAACCTTGCGTACCCTGTACATGGGAGCTTCGAAAGAGAAGGGAAACGAGTCTTCGTGGTTGACTCCTGCTGAAGACTTAAAACGTCTGAGAAGCTATCATGTACGAAGACCACAATAATAATCAGCACCATGCAATTTAGTTAGATCCGACGGCCTATGTGGTCTGGCCAGGTCCAATATATTTCAGTTATGTAAGACTCTCCAACATTGAAAGATATCCAGAACCACCTTGAACTTATGCAATTTATGTCATTTCGAAAACAGCTGAAACAATGGACCCAGTTTGGGGCGAAGCATCAAAGCGGATTTGCCCTTCGAATGAACCCTGGGTTGAGTGCTGCACATCTTCCTTCGAGAGGAACTCGGTCAAATTTCGGCGTGATAGGTCCTTGGTCCCGATGATGACATCAGCTTACAGCCCAAAAACTATGTACACCCCATACACCTTTATGGGTTTTGACAGGTTTATACATATACAGATTTCATGTAGCGGCCTCAAACCTTAGTGATCATCAGCAGCCCCTATACAGTTAACGTTGCGCTGCCATACCCCAAAACCCTGAACTCTAAACCCTAATCACGAAGGCTCCCATACCCGAAACCCTTTAACTATACCGGAAACACTATCCCCAAAATTCTCCCAAACCCCACAAAACCTGTACCGGGATCTGAGATCTTCGGGGTTGGTGAATCGAATCGCTATGCCTAGCAATAACGGTTTAGGGTTCAGCGGTTTGGGTTTAGGACCAGACAACGTACCAAAAGAAGAACTTAGTGACTAGGGTATTAACACCTGGAATAGGATTCCTTGCAGGGTTCCTTTATATAATGGGCTCTCAAAGGGGTTCTATAATATAGCGGCCGTAATCACACCCTATACTTACCAAAGTAGTACCTCTTCATGGTTACGGTAACTTTTAGGATCCTAAATACAAACACTGCTAAACCCAAACAAGAACTACAATAGAGACTATAGGTACAATCGCATTCCGTTACGAGTTCCCTCAGAGGGCTCTTTAAAGGGTTCTGTGGTACAGGAATGTACATCATTGAAATAGGGTTTTGGGGCACATTACCGTATCCTTTTGATCAGGAGCTTGAATGCTGATAGCTGTTCAGGCTTGTAATGTCTGGTATATGAAGACATGTCTAAACCATCCGAATCATGTCGGATTGTCGGCTCGGAGAAATTTGGATGGAGACCGGTGCGTTAGCAGCAGCTAGATCAAGGGTTGGGTCTGGAAGGGATGGATAGCAAGGTTGCCAACCACGTATAACCACATCGGGTCAATGATACCTGTTCCGCCAACAACCGTAACCCCTGAAGCCCTTGACACAGCAACAACCTTCGAAACACACACCCTTCATTTTGACCCTAAGCCCCTGACCTAAAACCCGCTTGGAACCCTTGTCATGAACGTTCGTATAACATGCTGTGGCCCGCCTCATGAAAACAACGACATGTGCTCTCTGAACCCTATGAACCACTGAAACCACCCTAAACCGCAGGGCCGAAACCCCTTAACCCTGAACCCAACAGAAAGGGCATACAGTACAGTAGAAGCTCAAAAGTTGGAAACCCAATAGCCTCAGTCCTTGAGAGTAATGTAAAGCGAATCCCAACACTACTTGGCTTTAATCCGGTTTCCAACTTCTCATTCTGGAACAGCACGGAGCCGAGCTTTCCAGGATCCTGCAGCCTCATTTCCTGTCAGCGTGGGGTTTATTCATAGGGAACCCCTAAGAGGGTTATGGGGGAGGGGGGTAGGCGGCCTGAATACCTATAATTAGTAAGGACTTCATCAGGCCTATTTAAGGAAATATAGTCCCCCCGTTTCCTGACTCCAAAGGTACAAGGGTAGTTCTCTAAATTGGAGTTCTTTTTCAGCTCGCACAACTAGTACGGCACCAGGAGGGACCCTAATCTGTAAAAACGACCATAAAGTTCCAGGTTTCTGCAGCCCTAAAGCGTTTAGCGTTTTGGGGGATCCCGGATTGAGACTTCTGCGGCGACTTTGACGGTGCTGCTTCTACTGTCGGAGACGGGATTTGGAGACCGCGGGATGAGTTTGACCTAACTAGAACAGGAAGTATAGGACCCATTTAGAACGGGCATTTCAAGGTGAAATTCAGTTTTCCTATATCAAGGAAACCTGACGATTAAGGAAGGTGATATATATATATATATATGATGCCGGGCTGGAGCCCCCCCCTCCCCCCGTGGTGTGGCGTCTGTGGTCAGTGTGTATGCTGTATAAGTCCAGCACAATGGTAGACGCTTCGGGATGTATGATCTACATCTATAGATTACGTCCTATGTAGGGCCCAGGATGTCGAAAGATTGCAAAGCTCAACAGGGTCCTCCTCACTTGGAAGCGCATTCTGGGGTATATTAAAGCTTATATTTCGCAGTCTTCAGACCGCAATACTACTTCACTCCAACAGGAAGTACATCTATGTTAAAGCTTCACCGTTGTCATCCAACAGCAAAGACAACTCACGGGCATCGTGTGTACTAGATCGTGAAGAAGACATGAAACATAATGGCAGCTGGAACTGCACAACTGAATTACATTAACAGCCCGCCTCTTCATCATAATCCTAGCTGTAAGGGCAGAAGCTGTCAACATAATCCTCTTCGTCACCGTCAACACAAAGCATCCTCTAACCTCTGCAGCTGGCTCCTCCGCATCGCCCTAGAACATCCTCGAGGAGGACTATTAAAAATCGAAACGGGATTCTACTGCGCCTGCTATCGAAAACAGGCTTCGCTTTTTGCGTTTAGAGTTTGGGAACGCTTAAAAAAACCGAGTTTTGGCAACGCTAGCCTCGCTTATGGCCTGGTGAGGCCCTTCGGCGGGAAGTCGTAGAGTGAAAATAACACTGGCGGACATACCGAGGGCACCATGCCTGTCACGCGAAACAGGGTTTTTAATAGGATTGAGAACCCTACTGAAGCAACCCGTCGTGTGACATGACATGATCTGAGATGATCTGATATATATATATATATATATATATATTTATTTACTTATTTACTTATTTATTTATTTATTATATATTTATATTTGACATATGATGATGTGATTTGGCATGTCACACGACGGGTTGCTTCAGGAGGTCCTCCATCCCTAATTATGTAAAACCCTGCTTCGTGCAACATGCGTGGTACTTTCTGTATGTTCGCCAGTGATACTTTGAAAATCTACCTCTTCCCGCCTAAGAGCTGTATAGAGTATCTACAAACGCGGAACGTGATCACCTGCCCCCCCCCCCCCCCCCCCCCCCCCCCCCCCCCCCTCCCCCCCGCCCTCCGGCAGTAATCCCCTCCGTGCTAAACCACTGTGGACTTGACAACCAACTGCCAGCTACAATGATGGCGAAGATGCAGGAACCAAACACGTCCCAGCCACGCTGTCGATCTCGACAACAGCACCACAGAGCAGGGAGAGAAGATCCCGCAAAGCGTCCTCAGCTGTCACTTCACTGGGTTCCTTTCTTTTTGGCTACGGTATGATTAGGGATTACGGTTTCAGGGTGTAGGGCTGTGCGCTTTGGTCTCCGGGGCCTGAATAACCGGAAGATTTTTCGGACACATTATCCAGCATGTTCCGCAAGTAGCTTAGTGTTGCTGTTTGACAGGAACGTCACATTAAGGCCCCGTCAGGACTTACACAAGCCTCACGATGCCGGCTGTTGTCGCTGTAAAGGAGGGCCGGAGTTTCAGATTCGGACTTTGACACTGAGTAGTTTGAACCTTTTTGTGGGCGATCCATGGGGGGCTTTGGGGTTTAGGGCGTGCAGGCTCCGGGGTCCAGACTTCGGGTTGCAGGAAGTCTTCGAACCTTGATGCTCGAATGTATAGGTTCCGGTTCTTCCTCGCTTCGGACGGTTCCTGCAGCCTGGGGGCGTGCATCTTCTCAATGGCCTTGGCATTTGCCTGGCTGCAAGAGATGCAAGGCACAGCCTGGAGCCAGAATGGCCCCCAAAACCCCTGCAACAACCTTGAAACGCGTCATGCTGATGTAATGACATATTCAGCCAGGTTGGCTTCGGAGCACACTTCTGCCCTGGGCCTGGACTATCAAAGAGCGCAGCCTTGTGCCGCAATGCTTCGGACCGATCTGCTGAACTATAGAAAGTCTGGTTAAACGTAGTCCAGTCCAGTTTGAGCAAACCGCGTCTCAAACCTATGGGACGGCTGAGGACCTTGTAGGCAAATGGCTGAAAAGCAAACAACGTTACCCAGAGCCCCAACCTACAAAACAGCGGAACTTTTTTTTTTCTCTCTCTCTCTCTCTCTCTCTCTCTCTCTATATATATATATATACACACACATGTATATATGTATATATATATACATATATATATATAGAGAGAGAGATAGAGATAGATAGATGGGTGGATAGATAGATAGTGTAATTCTGGTATTTGCCCTCTTCAAGATCTATAGGAACCAGTAAACTCGGCCCGCTGGGATGACCTAGATGAAACGTTGCCATCCCTGGGCTTCGCTACTCGCCCACGTAAGGTACATATACATATAATAGAACAGCACATGTGGCATAGTTATGTATGCCTGCATGCATGTATGTATATACATACACACATGCAGTCATAAGGCTACTGTTCTGAACATCCAGACATTGAAACTGCTTGCACTCCAAGACTGATGCTTCATTGGATGTGACTGTATACTATACAGAACAAGTTTATGCTTCAAGCATGATACTCAAAGGCGACCTCATACTCGCAGGTTCATGTTGGAATAAGTTTGAATCATATGTTGTACTCTAAGAACGACGTTTCGATTTGAGCTTACACGCCAGTGCCTGTACTGCAAACATGATAACCAGAGGCCCTCACCCTGGCCCCACACCCCGATGCTTAACAGGCGCCCTGAAAATCCGAAAACACTTCCCACCTCCACAGCGCGTCGTCCCTCTTCGGCCGCTCGCGCCTGTTGCAATTTTGTATACGCCGGTTCAGACTTTTTAAACGGCTTCCAAGCTGTGGCTTAACACATGGCTACCAATGCCTTCATCGATTTTCGAGTGTGTCTGGGTCTTTGTGGTGGGTGCAGGGTTTGCCAAGGTTCACGAGTCTGATACGCCTTCCTGCAAAGCTTCTGAAAGGACGAGGTTGCTCCACGTTTCGTGCTTCAGTGGCCTAGGGTTAGGAGTCTTACTGTAGGCGTTCGGGGTTGAGGATTTCCGCAAAGCGCTTCGAGTGTGGCTTCGGGTCCCGCAGTTTGATGGTGATTTCTTGGGCGGCATGACAATTCCCAGACTTCGGAAGCTCCTCCTGGTTGTGCTCGGATAGCTCGACCCTCGACCCTGAAACCCTGCCACTATTATCACAATCACCCATCATAATTATAGTGAGTATATGTGAGTATTATCATCACCATCATGATGAATAGTATGAATACTATTCGATGAGTAATGTATCTATAGTAACTGTCATCACCATCATCATCATGAACCGCATGAGTACTATTCGATGAGTAGTGTATCAAGGGACAAATTCCAAGCGCTGCAATCTCGAAATCAAGCTGGAGTCCGACAGGTTCGAAATCCCGTTTAAAATCTAGGGATATGGTTAGGGTTGGGGTTTGAGAATTATATAGGGTTTTGGGTTAGCTATGTTTTAGGGTTTCGGGTTTAGGGTGCTATGGCGATATATGAGCCAGATTAGAGTTGATCTCAACCTTCGGTCATGGTTAGACCTGTATGAGTCCGAAGGTCCAACTCTCATATACTCCCGCAGATGCTAACGTACAAATACGACGACTTTCCAAAATCCGAAAACGGAACCAGCTGGCGCTTTGGAACCCTTACATTCGCAAAGAGCGCCCGGCTCAATGCCACAGAAAAACAACAAATAACAAGCCCTGCGTCCGCTTCTCGGGACGGGGGGGTTCGGGGGTAAGGTTTAGAATTTGTGGGACTATGCAAATGCCTACTGAAAGAAGGGGTTCAGGGCTTGGGTTTGCATGGGTGTTGGCGAGTAGTAGGGACTAGTGGCTAATGTGTAGGGCTCGGTAAGTATAAGGCGTCATCCGGAAGATTCCCCTACTCGCGGCTTAAAGCTTCGGAGGTGAAGGCGAGGAGTGCGGATTGAAGGTCATTTCTCGGGATCACCCTGCCTGCGCCAAGGCTTCTTTCGCCTCAGTATTGGGCCAGTTTCTTTGAAGACTTCACGCTTCAAATCCTACTACGAGCGTCGGCTTCAACAATTTGAACAGGATTCTGGGGTCTAGTGGTCTTATCAGTCGCAAGAAGGAGCCCAAGGAATATAGGTAATTATTCCGACCCCTACGCTAAGCCTTAAGCCTTACCCCGAAACTCTTCGGGTCCTTTCGTCCTTCAACTCTCGAAGGCCCACCTAGCAAGCAATGTGACTGAGTCTTCAGAATGTAGCCGAGAGGTCATGCGCGGTCAAGGGTTCAGGGTTTAATTAAGGTTCAGGATATGTGCGACATGCACGCACAGACAAAACCCTGAACCCTAAACCCCTAAACCCTAAACCCCTAAACCCTAAACCCCTAAACCCTAAAACATGTGGGGCTTCGGGTCCTCGGGCCGCAAGCCTACTCCTATGATCAAGTTTGGGCCTTCTTCGATCGGCTATTGTGTTCATCTCTGTTGCCTGTGGGGAGGAATATTGCTATGAATCCTGCGATTTCTCGGGACTTCCGAGTAATATAGGGGCCGAAAATAATTGCCAATATTATTGTTGGGGTTTCTTTAATATGACTATAGTATCATATGCGGTCAAAACCCTCTTCTAGTCATTAAGGCCCCTATATTAGTTCTCTGACGTCGGATCCCTTTTCCTGGACTTTGCAGCAAACAGGGAGAAAAAGGTATAGACTTTTATTTCGAAACAGGTACCAAACAAAAGTATTCAAGTATGGTACTCCAAACCCGGGTAGTAGTACTACACTAAACCTTAAACCCCTAAATCCCTTAACCCTAAAGGTTTCGGATCTTCAAGAGGCAGCTTCTTGGACGCGAAGTTCGGGGAACGAAGCCCCTAAGCAGCCTCAGCCCCCAAGCCTCGAGCATGCTCTTTCTAGGCCCAAAGCTCGAAAGCTGAAATCCTGAACCCCCAAACTCCTCAAAATAACAGCCCTACCCATGGGCCCCATAGTAGTTCCTTTTTGGGATAACCTTATAGGATTCTACATATGAACCCCAAAAAGGGAACTGCTATGGGGCCTTTAGGGAAACCCCAAACTCCTCAAAAAACAGCTCTAAGCCATGGGCTCTAAAACGTTGAGGTATGCGGCTTCTGGGGTCCTCCAAGCACCTGAAATTCCTAAAGCCCTAAAATAGCCCGAAGCCCCGAAGCCGCTTCCTGCCTGTGCCTCGGCAAGCTCTTTATCTCGCCGCGCTTTCTCCTGGACGACAATCGAAGAAGAATATTGAGGTTTCATAGGATTCCATATGGGCGTTGCAGGGTACAAAACTCCTGCAAACGAAATGTCAAAAAGGCACTCATCGAATCCTTAACCCTAGAGGCGCCTGAAGGCCCAGCAGCAGCCGCTTTTTGACAGGAGCCCTCACGACACCACCGTTTCTAGTCACCGATAAGGACCCTTAATGCTTTTACAGGGCCTCACAACCCTAGCCCTCAAACGAACCCTGACCGGAAGCCCAAGAACAGAACCCATACAGCTGCCCTCAAAAGGAATATTGTGAAGCCTAGACCTCGAAGTCAAAAAAAACATGAAACCAGTTGCCGGCGCCTCCTCCAAGTCCAGGGCCCGCTTTTCGGTTTTCACCCGGGTAAACTCGGCTTGAACCTCACGGGAACTCAAGGAAGTGATGATGAACGTGAGCGTCAAAACAGCCACTGTCAGCTTTCATGCTTAATGTAGCTAATATTGACCACTGTCATAACTGTCATATACACATGCGGGGTGTATCCATGTACGATTTGGTGGTGGTGGTGGTGGTGGTGGTGGTGGTGGTGGTGGTGGTGGTGGTGGTGGTGGTGGTGGTGGTGGTGGTGGTGGTGGTGGTGGTGGCGGTGGCGGCGGTGGTGGTGGCGGCGGGGGTCGTCGTCGTAGTGATGTGTCCTATGTGGTGTGGTCATGCTCTTGTTACCTGACATATTGGATTCAGCTTCGAACTTCACAGGAGGAGTATCCGCGTAAAACCCTCGTATACCCGCAACTACACCCCACACCCCAAACCTCTTATAACACCTAAACCCTCGGGCACCCCGAACCCTAAACCCTATAAACCCTAAACCTCAACCCTCAAATCATGTTGCGAGGGCCACGGGACCAGGGCATACTCCACGTTCGCTTTGCTCGACACGATGTTGGACAAAACCTAGGATTGGGGGTTTAGGAGGGATTGAGGATCTAGGGATTTCGAAGGTCCGGATGGATAAAGGCTGTATAGGGTTTAATTGGAGTCTCACAGGGTTTCGACGGGTTTTTGTTGAGAGGGTTGAAGGGTTTAGGAGTACGAGGCTACGCTATTTCGGAGGGGTTGTACGGCTGAACCAACATCTGGTCTAGCATGCGAAAGCCCATTGAAGGTCCGAATGCTCCCCTCCGCCCCCTAAATACAGAAACTGCAATGGCTACAACTCGGACCCGTAGCTACCGATATCACTGGACACCTTGCTCCAATCTAGCAGCTGGCACCCCAAGAATCCCAGCCCCCCAAGCTCAAACTCGAAAAGAGAACTCAAAGCCATACATGGGTGTAGTGATACAGACATGTGAAAATGCAACCATTGATGCCGTAGATCGTAAGAGCCAGGAAACAGCACTGTAGTGCATGCAGAGCATCATGATCGACACCAGGAGGACCTGCGACGATGTCGGTAAGACAGTAAACCTCTGCCCTGAATCTGAAGTCTAAGCCCAGAAAACCTAACCCAGGACAGTGCCTAGCAGGTTTGCTCACCCGTTTGTGTTGTGGCCAATCCTGCTTTGCAACGAGCTATTGTGAATTTTCAAGTCGCAGCATCCTTCCCATAATACTGGAATTGGTAATGAAAAAGAAAACTCTGCAAGGGTTCTAAACTGCAGAAGGCTGCCATCAAAAAGCGCGTTTGGAATAGACCATGCCGTTGCTGGATGCTGAACTTCATGAAAGTTGGGCTGGCAAGCCCTCGAAACTTCGCAAGCCCATGTACTCGATGCCTCGGTACTTGAGGATACTCTAATTGCTAGCTCTCTTAGTTAGGGCCCCTTTTTAAGTCCCAAAAAATACTACGGCACCCCAGGCTACTGCGCGCACATTCGGTGAAGCCCTTGCCCGAACCACAAAACCTCAAGATGTTTCGCTTCAAGGCCGATCAATACCCTCCTGCAACTTCCACCATCCCTTAAGCTCCCCATGGTTGCTGTCCTATCATCTGTTGTCTCTGCCACTAATGATCGTCTGCTTCTTAGGATTCTTGCTGTCATCACTGCAGCCACCAGTTCCTCTGGCAGAGCCACCTGCATCGACGGGGAGACACTGCTCTCGCTTTTGTCGTTGGAGAAGCTCCTCGGCTTGGAAGTGGTTGGGGCTTAGGCTTCTTACAAGGATTTAAGTCCCAGAAAGCCTGCCCGGCGGGTTCCGGCACCTACATTAAGGACGTAGGTGTAAGTAGGGTGTGGGGTTTGGGATCCGGGTCAACTTCACACCAAAGGGGTGTCGAGAAGGTCGCGGGCGCAGATTTCATTGTTTACGGTGCCGAAAATCTCCACTGATACGACTCCCGCTCTTGGAGTTTACGGACTCTACGATAGGATGGCAATGGAGACGAGAGGCAGGGACCATCGAACAATGATCTTGAGCGATTCAAGAGAGGTCCAGTCCAACCACTTACCCACCCATGGTGCGAAAGCTGCTGAGAGGTAAGACGCCGGAGTTTAGGCTACTCCTGCTGGAATTCGGCAATCTCCTTGCAGATTTCAGGGGCTTCCGGCTTCTGGGTTTACAGCCTTACGTACAAGTACGTGTTCATACCATACCTCTTCAGCTTGCGAATCCCCAGAACAAAGCCGAAATCCTCACACGGAAATGAAGAAGTCGCTATAACAGCATCAAGAACGACAACAGCAGCAGCAGCAACACCAGCAACAAGAACAATAACAACAGCAACAAAAAACACAACCACAAACAACCACGACCACCACGACCACGACCACCACAACCGCAACCGCAACCACAACCAAAACAGTAACAACAGCAACGGTAATGGCAACAACAACAGCACAAAAAAAAAAAAAACACCACCAACAACAACAGTAGTAGCAGTAACAGTATCAGTTACAGCAACAGTCTCAGTAACAACATTAGCAACAACAACAACATCATCAACAGGAGCGTCAACAGCAACAACAACAGCACCACCAGTAACAACGACAACAACAACAATAACAAACAAGAAACGCAACGACTACGACTAGTGTAAAAACTACCACTACCACTACTACTGGTGCTACGATTACTACTATTACTACTATTGCTACTAGTACTACTAAAACAAAACTACTCGTAGTATTAATGCTACTAGTAGTACTAGTACCACTTGCTAGTACCACTAGGACTACTTGTACTGCTAGTTACTATTAGTAGTAGCAGCAGTAGCAGTAGCAGTAGCAGTAGCAGTAGCAGTAGCAGTAGCAGTAGCAGTAGCAGTAGCAGTAGCAGTAGCAGTAGCAGTAGGAGTAGGAGTAGCAGTAGCAGTAGCAGTAGCAGTAGCAGTAGCAGTAGTAGTGCCCGCACCAGCCCACAACACCACCACAACCACCATGAACACAAGAATTGACATCAGCACCACCACTGCCACCATCACCACCAGACGACGACAGGCAGTCGAGTACAGCGGACACTACTAACCGCAACAGTCGCATTAGGAACGACAAAACTGCATCCGGCACTAGACTGCATCTACTGCAAACGCTCAACCTACGCAAAGCAGAGCCAATCGGGCACTCAAATCCTAACACCGTGCCCTGCTGCGAAGCAGCGCTTCCGGTGCTGCAGCTGAGCGGCAAAGACAAGAAGAAAGCCGTGTGAAGGATCCTAGCAGTCTGCAGATTTCCGGCTTCAGTTCGGTATGTTCGGTCTAAGGGGTTCTACAACCCGATTTCTGGGGCCCTTTGCAAATTACAGTACAAGGACACGAGCCGAACATGAACCCTAAACCACGTCCCCAGAGGGTTTTTGTGTCTGCCTTTGCAGACCTTCCACGACAACGTGGTCGCACAAACAAAAAAGAACAAGCCAGCATAGTCTTGTCCATATCTAGCTATCTGCTGAATATCTATATATATATATATATATATATACGCATACTCATGCACATATGAACACACGCGCGCACACACACACACACACACACAGAGACATGCGTGTACACACGCCGGCATGCACTGTATGCATGTAGCTGCAGGTGTACTCGGCCATGCAATGAATGACGTCCGCTCCCATTGATGTGTCCTTAAACCTTGCGGCGAGTCTTTGCGCGGCCGGAATGATGACGGCAAGGAAGTGGGTCAGCATGTACGCACAAAGACGTATCCTTGAACCGTTAATCTCAAACCTGTGAGGCTTCAACCTTAAAACCGAATCAAACCTAACAAAAATGGAGACCTTGCCGGGATCCACTCTACGTGAAGTCTGCTGTGCGGGCCTATGGACCCTGTACATTGCACAGAACATGACCAAGTATCAAACTGACGCTATATGGCGAATCATCACGGGGGTTCGTGAATACCGGAATGTAACGGGGCATTCACAGCGATACCCCTCTTCCCCAGCGACATGCAGCAAGTTCCAAAGGCTTGAACCTTCAAGAGTGAAACCCGATCTCGAACTCCTAATCGCATCAGAATCATCCACCACAATCTTGAGCCTTCATTCGCCCTAGCCTAGCTACCGCAAAGTCTCAAACAACCCCCGAAACTTGAATCGAGGGGCATGTTGGCAACTATGAGCCCGCGGGGCAAGCCCAAAGCCTTCAAGGGAAACGGCAGCAGCGGCTGGTAGAGGGGTCGTAACAATGTTGATAGGGTGTAGGGTATATTAACCTGTGTTTGTATTCGCATGCTTTCGCGTTCTGAGGCTTGAAGCCTGAGGGCTCTTGGGGTTTAGATTCTAGGTCCCACCCAGGTTTAGGCTCCTGGTGGTAGGGGTGTGCCGTTCGGTCCTTTAGTTGTGAAAAAGTTAATGCTTGAGGAATCGACGTGAGCATCGGAGGATGGTGTATGTGACATGGTAGGTAGGCGTGTACGACTTATATGTTGAGAACTCTGTATGCAGTCATGATATACATATTATATATGTATAATTATACATACATGCGATAATTCCACAGACATGTACATACATATACACATGTAGAATAGACAGAATTGATCATTGATTGATTGCTGGCTTGCTTGCTCGCCTGCTGGCCGGCTGGCTGGTTTGGCTGGCTGTCTGGTGGGTTTGATGAGTTAGTGACTCATTGGTTAATTGACTGGGAAGGTATCGGTGAACCTTTTTCTGACCCAAGTCCCACAACCGCTGTAAAGTGCTACAGGTAATTACCTCGCACTGAGCTTCACTAAACACCCAGAAACCTTCAAACCTCAAGCCCTTTGCTGGTCTGCTGGACGCCAAATGCCTCAAACGCTAAACCCTACGAGATCCCCGTACCCCTCCCACCATTGCCACAAGTCCCGACCCCCTAGACACACACTACTACAAACTACATGTCCCCTTTCAGGAGAACAGAAACAAGCGCAAACCCTCAGACCATCGCCAAACTCTAACTAGACTCCCTAAGCCCGAAGCCTCAAACCCTACACCCTTACACCGCTGAACCCTAAACCAAGGCCACGGCCATGGACATCATCGTCACAAAGACCATATGGTTCAACCACACCTGCCGGTTTCAGTTGGAGCGCGCGACCGCTATGGCTTGGGCTGATTTAGTTCAGGTCGCACGTGCAGCTCCGAAAAGGAGCCACCTTGAGGCTGGAAGGAGCTCCATGTTTGTTGGCAAGCCAAAGCTGCATACGAGCAAACCATAGCAAACCCAACAGTGGCATAACGACCGCACCCCAGACGCCGGGGATTCTTCTCAGCTTGCAGATTACATCGGGGCCCGGCACATCGCGATGGGCACCATGCTACGAGACGCGCACGCCGAAGTGTGCGCAACGAAGCAAAGCACGTGGTCCCTACCTGTTCCAGACTCCTCGCTCGCTTCATGAGATCCAGGCTCATCGAGTCATGCCATGGGCGCCGATTGCTATCCGGGCTCCGGCAATGGCACAATGTTGTACCAAACTCTCCAAATTCTGCCCTCTCCGTCTGCCAGAGGTGACGACAACAAGTGCCGGCTTCACATCTGACAGCCACCACCGAACCGCCACGCCAATCGCCCATCAAAGCGAGGGATGAGGAATGCTGTCGGAGAAGTGAGTCCAGCAGGTGCTGGTCGGAGTCGTGACGTGGGTGAGCGCTAAGGTCGGCACGGGCTCATAACAGCTTTTGTTTCAATGCTCCCGAACCTTCGTTGTCGGATACCCAGAACCATTGACGCTGAACGCAAAGTGTCGGTCTTGCGGTTTGAAGTGCTGGGTTTGGGCTTTAGGGTGTTGTGGTTTGCGATTGTTTCTTGGGGCCTGTGACTCCCAAACCACGCAACGTATCCGGATTAGGCCTGCAAGCCTGAGTGATTCTGGAGCGTCAAGCTCTCGGATGGCCGAGCTTCTTATGCCAGCAGCTCAAGAAGGTATGAATAGCTAAAGCAGAACGCAGGGGCCTCAACAATTATATGTGGGGTTTCGGGGCATAGTGGCATAGTGTGGTACTGCCATATCAATATCATTACGGTACGGAATCCGAGACCCAAAGGAAAGGTGCTACTCAACTTGTTCAGGCCTCTACATGGGTAGTTGTCAAAATTATGGCCCCTTTTTGGGTACCCTAAATATTAGGTGCCGTACTATAATAAGGACCCAAAAAGGGACCATAAATTTGACAACCACCCACATGAAACCCTAAGCCTTCTGGAGGCCTCTTCCAGAAAGTAGAGCCAGTTTCGATCAACGAGGTGCCGCACGGTGTTGTAGCCTCAGGTGGCGGTGTAAGGTCCGGGATCACTGGCCCAAAGGCATAAACACTTTGCTCAAACACTCTTAACCCCCAAACCCCACTGTTCGCTTTACTTATCTGTTGAACTACCTTGACGACCCTTGTATGAGTTTAGGCTTTCGGGTGCAACCGTCTGTTCAATTCTTCGCGGCTTGTCACCATGCTGGTTCTATTGGAGTTTTAGCACTGCTACAGCGATGAGGCCAACGTCCAATGCGCCCAACACACCACGTCATGAGAAGACAACAATTTTTCTGATGCTGAGGCGGAGGTGAAGCAAGGCCAGGACGACAACGGCACCGGCACGAGACAGGGTTGGTTTGAGTATGGGTATGATGATTACGCCGAGTACGCACGGTGGCATCTTTGACCATGATGACGGCATTATGTTGATGATGTTGCTGCTTCTGATGATAATCACGAAGAAGATAACGATGCTGACAGGATCGGTGACAACCTTGCTGATGATTCTGCTGGTGATGAAGCTGATCGGCGATGGCGATAACGATGAGACTGCCAGCGGTGGTAGCACTGCGAGTGTTGCGCCGGCGGCGGCGACAGCGGTGGCGGTGGCAGTGGCGGTGGTGGCGGGGGCTGGAGTGGTGGTGGTGTGGCAGGAAGTTTGGGAGCATCATGACGACGATGCTGATGGCCACGTGGATGGTGATGATGGACAATCCCAAAGCCTAATCTCCAAATCCGAAAAAACCCCAAATCTCAGACCCCAGTCCCCAAATTCCTAAAACCCCAATCCGTTAATGACGATGATCGTGAGCAGCCGGGAGGCCGAACCATGCTGCCAGGAGCAGCCAAATTAAAAGCCGAAGCTTCGGTGTCGGCGGAAGGCCTCCGCTGGTTTCCGTTTGGAGCCAGGAAGCAAGCGTGTGCATACAGAGAAGATTCAATGAACACATGCATCCATCTATCCATCCATCCATGCATACATACATAAACACTCATCCATGTCTCTGTGTGTGTGTGTGTGTGTGCGTGCACGTGTGTGTGTGGGGGGTCTTTGCTTCTTATCTATATCTATGTTCATCCATATTCGTGTATTCACGCATGCACGGTCATGCACGTGAACCATTCTATGTATTGAAAGAAGATTTTCTCCCTCGCGAATGTTTTCCTAAATAGAAGTCTAGCTCTGAGTCGCTATGTGTGCATTGATGTTTCGATTTGGTATTGGGGAACATAGCCAGATAAGTTGCACTCGCCCGTCAAACAAGGTGTATGTAACAGCTAACTCTCAGCGGGACCCTTAGTGCCTAAGGGTCGACCGAGGGCTCTTCGGGCGGCGAGGGGTCCATTTGCAGGATCTTTATGATGAGACTCCGACGAGTCAGGATCTATATCTGCGGTCCCTGATTTTCCGAGAATATGAGCTTTGAGTGATAAAGCAAGAGAGTGCTTAGGGGCATGTTGAGTTACACGCGCAGGGTCTGCACAATTGCCCTTGGGAAGTGGGGATCGCAACGAAATGGGTATGATTCGGCATGATTATTGGACGTTTAAGGTGCTGAAACCTAGACAAGACACCATAACCAGAACCTGTGGTACCTCTTATCCCGACAGCCCATGGACAAAGAAACCACGAACAAGCCCACTACGCTCACTACTAGTACAGCCTAGACCCTATACAGCGCGCCAAACTTGCATCCGTCGGAGAAGCCCACAGTATTCCCGAAGCACTTCTCGGAGACCCGGAACCGAACTTTAGCCATGAACCCTTCCTACCCTCAGGCTCCATGTACCCATATAGTATATACTTATGCCTTAAGGTGCCTTTTTATAAGGACCCCTTTAGGCTTAAGTATCCACTATGACATGGAGCCTTTGGGCTACATGATGCATGACTTTCGTTTCGAAGGTAGAATGTAGATTCATGTTCGGGTACCTGGTTTGTTTCCTATGGGGCCTTCACAAAGCATGGAGCTGCCTTCGAACCTGTAGGTGAAGCTTAAAAAAATGGGGGAGCCCGAGGCTGCAGGATTTAGGGAATTTCAAAACCCCAAACCCTCAGACCATCAGAAATTTCGCTTCTCTGCCTCGGGCCCATAGTAGGCCGGTGACGACCATGGGTACCTGTTGAATCTCAGCATCCAAACGGGGCCTAGTAGAAAGAGTAGAGACACCCAAAGAGCAGGATCTTGAACATAGATAACACGACTCTGATGTATAGACAACATTCCGAGAATCTTTTGCTAGCCCCTGTAAAACCCTTACAAAACTATTGAAAGACCTCCGGTCCGAAGCCCGGAGTTCGAAGAAACCACCGTCGGAGTTGTGATCGACTGCTCGTGTCCCTGAAGTTGTGGGGGTTTGGGGGATCGGGTTTAGGGTTTAGGTATTCGGGGGGGGCGGGGGGGTTTAGGGTTCAGGAGTTTGGAGATGGAGGGTTTCCCTTTGCGAACTCTGGGGTCTTCCACAGGCTTCCATTCAAGCTCCTCACTGAAAACTAAATACTACATCGCTGAGGTTCTAGGAATGCCATTCTTACCATATAAGTAAGATCCGGAATCCTGGATAAATAGTACGACCCCTAGAACTCTTCTGCATGCCCTTTAGTCCGAGACCCTGCTCTCATTCTTAAGGCCCCTGTATCAAGATGAGATGCCTTGACCCTGGGCCGCCCCCTAAGAAGTTGCGGTTCAGGGGCCACACCTGATTCAGAAACCTCGGGTCTTTCTTAGAACCCCTTGTACGTGTATACATACATACATACATACATATATATATATATATATATATATATCTATCTATTTATTTATTCACGAGTGAACAAAAATATATACATATACTTATATATACATATACTTATATATATATATATATATACATATGTATATATATATATACATATATATATATACATATATATTATATTATATATTATATCCTAACATTTTGGGCGTTCAGGACCTGGGTTGCTCAATCAGGTCCCTACGTGACAGAGGGTGTATACGGTTTGGGGCTTAGGGAACATAGCGGCCTCGATCATTCAAACCTGAGTTCTTGTTTGGTAGAATAAGGAACCCTTTCCACTGAAGACGTAGGACGTGAAGGGTCAGGGCTTCAGAGGTTTGGGAAAAGTGAACCCTCAGCTGCTCGAAGGACTTCAGCTGGGACTGCCTCTGGATTCGATCGGGTTTAGGTTTCAGGGTCTTGAGCCAGCCGCTTCTCGGGAATAAGTTTTGAAGCTTTTCTCTCTGTACACCCCGCAAACGTTCCAGTTTCCTGGAAGCCGGCCTCCCCGCGCATACACGGCTTCAATTCCCACCTCAAACGTGCTAAAAACCAAATCTTTTCACCCCGACGTTTCCTGAAATCGAGTATTTCGGCCGAAGCACCACATTGGTGTCCCCATAGAGAAGGCTCATGTGCTCATGTCCTGATGGCTCAGGCGTGGTGACCAAGCTTCTGCACTCTCAACCTTCCAAAAGTGAGACCTGGAAAAGCCAATGCTACAATGCTAGTAAACCGAGCGTCAGACTTCAGCCTCTAAGTTCGGGCGTCGAGGCGCAGTGGTCAGATTTAAGGCCGATTACGGCTGCAGGTTTGAAGAAGAGCATGATATCTACAGATAGCTGACTATAGAAGACCCCCCTCCGCCCTCCGATATGTCGAACCGAAATAATGGGATCCGCCTTTTGAAGAACCCTTACAAGCAGCCCCCACTTCCCAGAGTCCCAGCTGAGTTGCTCGGCTTTGCCAACCTGTTTAATCAAAGAAGCTCCCAAGTTGTTCACAAGAGTTTACACCAAGCTAAGAGCTTAAACCTGAACCCCAATCCTTCACGCAGCACCCCAAAGGCTTGAGGTCTGGGATAGCGGCTAATTAGCAGGCTCCTGGTTTCAAACCCGAGCCACCAAGTAAAATTATGTCCCCTGCCAGGGTCAACGTGCTCAAAGCTCGAATTCGTGTAAGATGTCTTGCATGTAGTAATGTCAGACTTCGGGGTTTGAAGTTAAGATTGCCTCTTGTTTTCTGTAGAGACGAAGACACTTAATCCCTTCATGTGCAACAAGGGCTCACCCAGAAAACCGAGGCCCAAAGCAAAGGTTTCACTGAGCATCTTACGACTCCTTGAATCACCATTCAGGCACGCAAACACAAGCGGCAGGTTTCAAACGGATCGAAGGATCTTCACCCACATCAACTTCTTATTACCGAACGCTTGAACCGGAGGGAGGCGAGACAACTAGACAAAGGGCTTCGCTTTGGGTTTATGGTTTAGGGTTGAGGGGCTTAGAACTTTGGGGGTTCAGGGTCTGGTGAACAGCACAGTGCTTCGAAGCATTCGTGACTGTTCGAAAACGGTTTCGGGGTCCGAAAAAATGTACAGTAATTATTTGCGGAACTTTCAGGGCGTGCTCGTAGTAGCAACATCCAAAGACCGCATCCTGACGCCCCTAAACCATTGAGCCCTGCATTTTCAAGGGCAGGCCCAAGTCTCTCAGCAGAGAGAGGAGCACCGTGAAGACGCAAAAAGGCGCAATGACCTTGTGATTTGGTGTTTGAGGGCTTCGGGCCGCATCTTGCTACTCTAGAGACTTCTACAGATTCCGGGATCGCTACAGACGTCGGGGTTCCAGCAAAAACAGACACCGCTAGAGCTCTTATTCTTGTTTTGTTCTGGCTGAAACGAAACGTTTCCCTCTAGAAGCCCTGGCACCCTGAAGCCGTAAGACACTAGGCCGAGATAGTTCGATCACATCTACGGGTATGGTGGCACATAGTACACTTACATGACAAGGAAGATCTTATCGACTCTCTTCGACCTAGTTGTCTCTGAGCTCCAAAGGCACCACCGTGGTTTTGCAGGAAAGGCTTGGTGTGGTGATTCTGGTTTAGGATCCGTTTGCACCCCAGAATGCTTCTAGAGCAATCTTGGCAAGCTGACGAGCCTTTCGACTAGTTTGCTCGTTCCCAATCACTTCTCTAGGCCCTCTAAACCGTAAACACTAAACATCAAGTGCACAAGGATAGGATTTTAGCCCAAGGCAGGCGGCGAGGAATGCAATTCCCGTCGTGGTTTGAGATGGCTTGCAACATGTACTGTCGAACGGAATTCTCCCACACATGCCAAAACGTGCTGACTCTTGTGCATGGCTCTAGCAAGACGTAAAATCACCAGCCGCCCAGGGAGACCCATGTCGAAGAGGAGTTTTCTTACCGAGGATATCCTTTCGGAACCATTTGACGTAAGCAGCCCCTGTGTGGAACCCTTCATCGAGAACCTCGCCCTGAACCCGAAACTCTACTCCTTCTTCCGTCCGCATAGGATTCTTATTTGGGGGCCTGGGAGCCCAGAATGGATTCTTCGAGCAGTAGACACGATTATTATAAACATCCTAAGCCCCATCTGTTCCTCAGCAAACCCCTGTAGAGTTTGGATGTATGACCCTGTGACTTACGGACGACCTTGTGACCTAGTGACTTAGTGTCTCTAGTTTTGGTTTGGGAGTTTGCAGAACAGCCTTCATAGGCCAAACAGGAAACTATCAGAACTCTTAGTTCGGAGCCTCATACATCCGAAAAAGCGTTCCTTCCCGAAACTGCCCAGCGGGCCTGTGTGAGGGATTCGTAGGCTATGATGGACTCGATCCCGTCCTCAGAAGAGAGGTTAGAAATACCGGACCCGACAATCCAAGGCCCAGAACCCCATGGAAATAAAAACGGTTAATGGTGACGGGCGGTAATGATGAACCTTGAATTTTTTTCAAAATATATTGTATGGTGTTGATTGGCGGGAGTGCCTTGGCTCAGGCAGTGGACATCTTCGCGCAGCTTTGAGCAAGGGCACATTACTCAGAGTTCATTTTACGACAAGGGTGGATCTGTTGATAGGGCTCCGTCAGAACTTGCACATTCAGTGCAGGGGGCGTCCTCCTGGGAGCGAACAACTCTACTTTACACGCTTCTGCTCTGCACGCTGCAATCCCATACAGCCTGAATGAAGTTCGGACCCGGTTCTTATTTGACTCCATTTAAATGAGCATACATACTCCTTCCAGTCCCAACGAAGTGCCCAATTCTCCGTTACGTCTGTTAAGGAAGGTAGTTTTCCATAGTGATACTTGGACCCTCAGGCGACTTAGACAAGAAATTCATCTGCTATATGTCCGCATGTCCCAGTCCCTGAACCCTAAACATTACACCCCTATAGACCCTGAACCCTAAACCTTAAACCCCTGAACCCTAAACCTTAACCCCCTATAGACCGTAAGCCCGAGACCTTAAAACCCTAAACTCCTAAACCCTAGGCCCGGTTTAGGCTGCCCAGGATCCAACTGCATCTTGTAGCTCTTGTGCCTCTCGGAGATTTGGGGATCCGGGCACCTACCCGGGTCACAACTCCAGATGTAGGGCTTAGGCCCTCTAAGGCTGTTTCAGGGCCCGAGGGTTTAGGTCCTAAAGCCTTTCAAAGGGCTCCGGGATTACGCCCTAAGGCTGTTTAAGCGTTCTGAAATCGTACCCGAAATCTAGAGCGTGGGCCTCGCGGCTACAACGTCTAGGCTTTCTGCTTACGGTGTTTCGGGTGCATTGCTTGCAGGGTTCAAGCTTTTGGGGCTTCGGGGTGCCTGGGTGAACATTTTAGTGTGTGCGGGATAATGGGCAGGGAGCGTGACATCACTGGACTTGGCCCCTTCTCGAGAGGGTCTGTGTCTCGGGGTTTGCAGCGATTACGAACAAAGTTTCGAACCGGGAGACCTGGTAGTAGCAGTAGTAGTAGTAGTAGTAGTAGTAGTCGTAGTCGTAGTCGTAGTGGTAGTAGTGGTAGTAGTGGTAGTAGTAGTAGTAGTAGTAGTAGTAGTAGTAGAAGTAGTAGTAGTAGTAGTAGTAGTAGTAGTAGTAGTAGTAGTAGTAGTAGTAGTAGTAGTAGTAGTAGTAGTAGTAGTAAAGTAGTAGTAGTAGTAGTAGTAGTAGTAGTAGTAGTAGTAGTAGTAGTAGTAGTAGTAGTAGTAGTAGTAGTAGTAGTAGTAGTAGTAGTAGTAGTAGTAGTAGTAGTAGTAGTAGTAGTAGTAGTAGTAGTAGTAGCGGTAGTGGCAGTAGTCGAAGTAGTCGTATTACGGTAGTAGTAGTAGTAGTAGTAGTAGTAGTAGTAGTAGTAGTAGTAGTAGTAGTAGTAGCTGTAGTACTAGTAGCAGTAGTAGTAGTAGTAGTAGTAGTAGTAGTAGTAGTAGTAGCAGCAGCAGTAGCAGCAGTAGCAGTAGCAGTAGCAGTAGCAGTAGCAGCAGCAGTAGAAGCAGCAGTAGCATACGTGCATTGTTCAACATTTAATAAGATACTAGCGTGATACGACATGCTGAAGTATGATATGTTGTAACATGATATAAGACAACATGTAGGGTAATGCTGTAGCATAGTATAACACAGGATAATATCCTGCAAACTAGTATAATGTAGGTAATGTTACCATAGACAGGAAACAGTCCGATAGTGCATATATATATATATATATATACATATATATATATATATATATATGCGAATGTTCATATTGATATTCATATACCCACTGTAACAACACAACGTGAATCATACTCTAAGAAACTCCACGTAGGCAGCCAGCCTTTCGCTGTCCTCGCACTCGTTGTCGCTGAGTTCCGGCAGCACCTGATTCAAATAGTACACAGCATGTATCATCTAGTGTCTAATACTTTTTCTACATCATGCGCAAGATAGCCTAATAGAACCTGACACATATACTCCAACATATGTCATGTACAATGGCATCTAGCCTGGCGCTTGCCAGCAAAGACTAAGACTGCAGCCCAACTCCCAAACCCACCTCTTTAGATTTGGGTTGCGGCGACAGAGGTGAGCCTGAAACCTAAGCTCAACAAAAAAAATGGTAATAACAATAACACTACGAACATAGTGATGGGATGACAAATACAACTCGAACATACCTTCTTCACGTGAGCTAGGCTTTGAACTAGGCTTTCGCAGAATGTGATTATCTAGGCGGCCTCAAAACGATACACGCCTTGAACAAGGCCACACATTTAAAAAAGATGTTGCAAAGGTCCTCGGTGTTCGTCTCTGTCCACTTCCAGTGGATGTTCCTGCAACCCTAAACCCTAAACCCTGTTGAAATCAGAGCTAGGCTAAAGTTCCAGCGCCGGACACCGAAATCTGACACCCTGGGCTGCAGTAAGGGGCGCGCGTTAGCCCACTTAGGGTTTGCGGTTAAGATCATCTTTCAGCCTTTCACAACTCCGCTCCTACGTGAGCCTTGCGGGCTTTTGGGCTAAAGCCATCCTGTCTTCAGCGGAGACGCAGCTGTAAGCTGCTTCTTCAGCCACTTCCGCTGAAAGCTCTTGCGAACATCGCCCACGCGGTCCTACAGCGAAAGCAGCTTCAAATCAAGGATTGAACGACGGCTTGCGGCCAAAAGTCGGGATGCAAGATATACTTCAAGCTCAAGGTGGTCTACAAGATTACAGACGAGCCGAAAGTGCGCGGGGCAAATGATGCACAAGGATACACGAGTGCTTGAGGCTTGGAACAAGCCTTAAGATTGGAGATGTATCCAGCAAGAGCTCAGAGGAGAGCGATCCCTGTACAAGGACTCTTACCTCTCCTAGCTTCATCCCACCAGTGGAGCCCTCTGATTGAAGGGATGCACTTATCTAAACCGCTTCTCTGGGTTGAGTCTTTCGCAGCATTCAACAGCGACGACTCCCACCATCGAAGATCATGGTGCCTCAAACTCTAAGTAGCTTTATTGCCACCACTTCCAATTTTTATGACCTACTTATACTTTTTGCACCTAACATTCTAACCAGCTTCATTACCACCACTTCCAACTTATATGACCTACTTATACTTAAACAGGCCAATCATGCTTTGCGCATCGTTTTGTTTTGCAGTTCTAAAGCGTGCCAAGAGTCCCAGAACTCGATGGACCTCGCGTAGCGACAGGCCTTCCAGAAGGCCACCAGAAAGTACCCTGCCACCTCGTTTTCGGATGAGTTCAATGGTTCAACAAACATATCACACAAGTTCTACTGGGCGTTGGAGTTTAGGGCTGTAGTTAAGCGTTCAGGGCAAGGGTGTGCGTGCAGGGCTTTAGGGCTTTATGTCTTGACTACAGTTTAAATGGAGCCCCAGCCTCAGAGCCGCAACATCTCTATCACCCCACCGCAACCACATCGGATCTTGGTCCGGCCAGCTGGCAGGCTGGCGGGCAAAGGAAGTTTCAAAGACTCTTGATCAGGTTTTTGTAGGATTTTCGGGTTTGGGGTTTAGTTAGGCTTAGTGAGTTAATCCTAGCCAGGATGGCAATCTCTGCTTCAAGGTGGTGGGTTTCGCTAGGGCTACGTGACATGGACAGCTGCTTTACCATGGCGCATTATGCTCTCAACCCTGCGCTGTTTACTTGCAACACCTTCGGTATACTAATGTTCTGAAGTCATAACCGTGACTTACTATGACATGATATACCACAGCCTGGAATAATGCTTTACAAACTTGCATGTCCAGAACATATATTGGCCCGGGGACAAGCAGAAGTCTCATCCACCACCACCAGGCAGGATCCTCGCGCTCGATCACCTGCAGCGGCATCGCCTTGGAAGATGCCTTGGCTGCAGTCATGCTAGTGTTTTGTTAAGGGTTCCTTCTACGTGTTCCTTTAGAGGCTTGTAGAATGGTTCTAAATTTCTAAATGTTAGGGGGGCCTTGCTAATGAGTGGAATAGGGTGTTGGGCGCTGTTGTGCTATGTTCCGCTGAAGCAACAAGGAGCCCTAAGGAAAAGTATGACTAACTATCTAGGCTTCTCTGCTACATGCGCTGCGGCGCAGAGTGGTTTGGAGTTCGGTGCTTGAAGGCTTCAGGGTGGAGAGCCTTGGGTCTTCGAGCGGTCTTCAGGGCTGTATGTATGCACCTAGCGAAATGCCAGAAGACCGAGACCCTAGCCCTACCCCTCTCTCGAAGTCGATTTACCTGCATTCTGGGTTACTGTTCCGTATACCTTATGTAATCTGTGTAGTACTTGCAGCAGTGTAATCTAGCTACTAGGTAGGTTACTGGGCTTCCGGGGTACGGTCACACTTTCATCGCGCATCACCCTCCCCGACTGCTTCCTAAGTCAACTTTGGAACCTGAAACCGTACGAAAACAGTCGACCCTTGCATAAACCTTGAAAGAAGCACAAGAATCCCTAAACTAAAAACCCCTAAGGGCCCTTGAACAAAAAAAACTAAACCCTTAAAGAAACCCTACATTGCCCGCTACACTAACGATTTAGCCTCGAAGCCAGCGGGATCGGCAAAGCCACACCAGTGTCTCGTCTGCGTATTCCAACGTGAGAGCTCGAGGGTCCGGCTTTTTTATTATGTTGTTGTTTTTTTTTGGGGGGGTGGGTTAGGGTTTAGGGTTTTGGGGCTTATAGGGTTTAGGGCTTTTTTTTTTTGGGGGGGGGGGGGGTTGTAGGAAGAAGGGCCTGCCAACGGTTCTTTATACGAAGGGTTATGGTTTTGTGGTGAAGGTTCCATAAGGGGGCTGGACAGGTTCTACAAGGTTCTCGGGTTTGGGGGGTTAGGGCTTTAGGGTTTAGGGTGTGGAGTTTGGGGTATGTGCTGAAAAGACCCGAAGAGGCCGCTGAGGATGGGGATGGATCTTCGGGACGAGGCGATACAGGGCAGGGACCGCGACCGGCCCAAACTCCAAAACCTAAACTCCAGAAGGGTTTAGGGTTTAGGGTTTAGGGCTGTATTACTAAAACTATTCTAAAACTTGCAGGTGTCTACAACCTTATCGGTCCAGCTTCGAGCCAGGTGCAAAGGCAACAGCCAGCGACGGAGTGGTTCAAAGTCTTAGGCTCTGAGGCTTGGATCTTTAGGGCTTCGGGCTTAAAGATTTATACGGATGGTTTCAGAAGCTTCGGGCTTTGGGGCTAGGGTTTTAGTCAGGGTAAATGCGGTCAAAAGGCACAAATCCGAATCTTGATGCTCGCAGACTCACTCCCGAATGATGTTCGGCCCTTCTGAAACTTCCTCACTCTGCAGGGGAGTCTCCAGTCGTAGAGTTGCCTGTTCGACTTCTTTAGATCATGACACTCTAGCCTCTTAGAAAGGCCCATATTCATCCTTGGCTGCTACTTTGCAAGCATGAGCTGAATACCACGCTGGTGCACAAATCCTACTAAGGATGTGTCTAGGCCGGATACTTCGTTTAGGAAAGGCAAGTCGTCAAACCGCAAAGATGTCAAAGTTAATCTAGATCCGATGGTGGCCTTCCCAGCAACAACTGCAGAACAATTAGAGCAACAAATGTGACTCAGTGTACCGTATACTACAGATCGTTGTAGGGACTGCGAGAGGACATGGTTATTAGCTGTTCACACCCCCAGAACCCCAAATCCCAAAATTCCAGAAAAATCCTAAAACCTGAATGAACCCGAAATTCTAAATCCTAAACTCCCAAACCCAAAAATTGAAATCCTAAATCCTAAACCCAATAATCGCCAGTCTCTCTTTCGCTCTTTGGGAAACGGAGGCCGAGGCCGACCACAGGCCGCCGCACCTGGAGGAAAATGGGACATGGATTTCTTTAGGGCTGTAGGGATTTGGGAGTTGTTTTGGGGGCCTTATAATAAGGATCCTACTATTTGGGCTACTATACTAGGGTCCCCTATTTTCGGAAACCCCCAGTTAGTGGTTAAGGGTTTTAGAGACTTCGGGGATTAGGAGCTTCGGGGTTCGAACGATTTAGGTGCTTAGGGCTTTGGGCTTTGGGTCTTTAGGGCTTTCGGTCTCTTGGGTTTCGGGGCTTTAGGGCTTCAGGGCTTTCAGGCGTTAGGGATTTAGGTTTTATTGATTGAGGCTGGGCTCAGGGGTTGCGAGGTTTAGGGGTTCATGGCAGGGGCAGGCATGACATCGGCCTTTCCACCTGAACCCTAACCCGTATACTCACAGGGTCCTAAGTACGTATATACAGGATACTTGCACCAAGGGCGAATATTTATGTCGACCCGCTTGGGGTCATGCAGGGCCTGAATTCGGTCTGTGCGTCTGAATATGCCTGATGATTCGCCACCATACTATCTATCATAATTCCAGACCTACTTGTTCCGACCGCCTGTATACATACATATATACATATATATATATATATACACACATATTTTTTTACCACTTCGGCATGTCGAAACTGGAGGATGCACTCCCAACCTCGTTGCGTTGCAGCGGTCGGAAGTCGTGGGGCTTGTGGCTTACCTTGCAACATCCAACAATGACAATAGGCAACACAGGGGCCTCAGTAATCAGAGAAGAGTTTTGAGTTTTGAGGTACGTTCCGCTGCACAGATAGTAGTGGGGACTATGAGGGGATAGTGCTAGCCCAGAAGTACGCCGGTTTACGAACCCTAAACTTGGAAGAACATCGCCTCAGCGTTTGGAATGCAAGGCCTCATAAGATGATTGGGAAGAGGTCCCTTGCCCATATTCCGGCGACGAGCTGATACGGCCTGACTATGGAGGCGTTTCATTGATTGGAAGCCAAAAATTTTTTTGAGCACGGCTGGACTTGATTGTGGGTACTGCACATCCTAATTTGGATGAACCTCACCCAGCCCACAAGGCCTGAGGGAGACACACTTCCCTAACCAAGTCCCTTTAGTGACGAGGCCGGAACACAAAAGAAGCCGTGCCACCACAGGTGCTTTACCCCCGAGCTCACTGAACGACTACTGGTCTTTGGCGGCTGACTACAGCCTCTGGGAGCCTGTCTGAATCTACCTCTGGCTGCTCAGCCTAAGCTTGCAGTCCTTAACCGAAGTCGCCAGTTCTTGTTTTATCTTGCTAAGGTCAATCAGCATGTAGGACCAGCCTCGGGAAAGGAAGAACAATATAGACAACACACCACTCTCCTCTTCCTTTTATTCCTGAACGGTACCTATGCTATGATACTTGAAGGTCTAGGTCTTGGCTCTTTACACAGGATCCCAAGACGGGCGAAATCTTACTGCCGCTGAGCTGCAACATGCACACGCGTCGCAGCTTTGGGCGCCGCGGGGGCTTTCCGGGGTTCCTTCCGGGTGGTTGACTGCTCAGGGCGCCTTACGGCTTAGGGCTATGGTGAATGGATAGTCCTGCGGGAGTCGAGGTACAGCAAACACACTGCCTATGCGATCACCGGAACAGCCCCAAACCTCTGGAAGACAGTGTCTGCTAACATGAAAAGTCTCAAAGTGGACACGGTCCAATCATCCTGAAGCAGGCGCGATAGTCCTCGAAAAACCGTAGCCCGCAAGCAATACAGCAACCGTCCATATTATTGGCTCCTTGCTTTCTCAAACTCCCATACTCTCAATACGGGGCGGGTTTCACTAGCTTAGGTCCCATCAAAGTACTGCTGGACCTTGGCACACTGTGTAAATACTGAGGTAGAACAAAGATGAACAAAGTCTGTGCAATTATTAAACGGAGCGTTCAATGTTGATGTAGGGGTGTGGTGCAGGATGAAGGCGCGGTCTCCTTGCCGAGTTTAAGATGTCAAGTAAGTCCTAGGATTTGAAGTGAACCCAGGTGCCAATAGCTTTTGGGCATAGCTGATAGTGTAATCGGCAATCCGAGCCACATGGCCGGCCAAGTTTAACGCAGTGGCGATTCGTGGGGTCTGTGGTTTGCTGTCAACTACACTAACAAGAGAACCCCTATAGACCTCTTTTTGGCCTCTTCCTTGCCCTGACCTTAGAACCCTTTCGAAACCCCTCAACACCAGGAAAAGCTACCCCATTGGGCCTCCAAGTGCTGCGCCTCGGGCGGTCAAGGGGAGGTGGGGGGCGGGTGCTGAGATCGACGGGTGAAGTAGGGCCTTTCATAATTGGACCACGGTTCCGTCAATTTGGCTCCTTCCAGAGTTCTTCACCGGTCTTCAAGATTAGAAAACGTTTTTCGGGGGGTGTGATAGTAGAGTTGCGCTATAAGGATTTCAATGAGAGGATAGAACTGTGAAGAAATCACCGCTCCCAATTGGGCTGCTTCAAAAATTTCACAAGTTAGCACAGGAGCGGTAGCTGCAAGGAAGACTCTGGACTTGGTAAGGGTTTAGGATTCAGGGCTTCTAAACAGGTCCCCAAGTACCCGAAGGGTAGCTGATTCCTGCAACTTCAATCGACGAAATTCGGCTGGAAGAAGTCTTTGGAGTGTTCGGAATAGCCTGTAACCTTCGAACCCGAGAATGCCCTTGTGAAACCACGGACACCTGGCAGCACTTGCGGGTTTACGAGTAAGTCATAAATGCAGGCATAATGTCTTGTATATTCAATATTCGTCACTACGACGAGCATTGGATGGGCTGCTGGGTCTCGAGGAGGAGCTATGACCGTTGAGACTGTTTCTGTTGGTTCGAGCGACTTTTCCCTGTCAAGTATCAGCCCCCCTACTCCTGCGATAACCACGCCGTTGACAACGACTGCAACACCGACGACGGCCGCTACCAGCCAGAGTGCTCATGTTTGAGGGCGCTGACACTCCGAAACAACACTGCATGCACACGCGCACACATCCGCGCCACTACTGTTTAATGGGGAATGCACAAGCCTGGTAGTCTAGTACAACTACAGAACGAACACGGGAAGATACCACTCCGAAGTAGCCACCTTGATAATCTTTGCTCATACTGCTCAAGGCGCCAACCCCCACTTTCGAACCCGACATCGTACCACATGAAAAACGTTGCAAAACTCTACAAGACCTCGCAAGACCCTGTGAACTTACCCTACGAGGCCTTCATAACCCATCAACTCTCAACCAACAGCACACTCGGACCACACAAGCACCTGATGGAACCCTTGCCGAACCTGGAAAAAACTCTCAAACTCCGAAACCACCCCAAATCCCGAAGGAACCCACACAACCCTGTCAAGTAATCCCAAGCACCCTGTAAAGACACTCTAAACAAACATTCCAAGAACCTCGAACAAACCCTGAATCACAAAACCCTGAATCCCTATGCCAAACCCCAACATCCTAACCCCGAAACCCTAAAAGCCCTCAGACCCCCCCAAAACACTTCAAGCCTTGCGCCCTAAACCCTGAAACCCTAAACCCTGAAAGCCTTACGTCCTAAACCCTTCAATCCTAAACCATCCTAAACCCCTTCAAAGGTCCTGAACCCAACATCGTAGGTCGCCAACCCCAATAAACTCCCGGTCCCCTTGAAGCCTTGCATCCAAAATCCTTTGTTGCCACCTAAACCCTAAACCCCTAGTCCTAAACCCAAACCCTTACCCTGAACCCTATAAACCCTAAACCCTAACCCTAATCCCTAGACCCTTGTATCCCTAAGCCACCAAGCAAGAAACCTCCCAGAGTTCCACGGCTGCAGTCAGCCAGCGGGCCAAGCTGTTCAAAGCCTTCCAGCGGCAGTTGGGTTCAGGGTTTATTGGGGTTTAGGGGATAGGGTTTAGGATTTGCGGGGTTTAGGGGTTTAGGAGTTTGGGAGTTTGGGGGTTTGTGGTATTTAGGGATTGGGGTTCCGGGCTCACTGGGTTTGGGGTTTTGCATGGGCTCATGGTTTTAGGTGCAGTTGTTTGCTTTTGAGCGCCTTTATCCGCCTGCCCATACTGTACCATCCCAGACGAGCTGAAAGCAACATGGCTAGGCGAGAACTAGCAACCGACGGACTAAGCCACTAAGCGCAGCAGTTGGGTTTAGGCTTGAGGGTCAGGGTGTTTTGGGTTGCGGGCTTTAGGGCTTAATTACAAGGTTCATTGTTGCTGTGTTTACAGGGTTTTCGGTTTTGGTGCTTAAGGGTTGGTATGATGTTTGCTGCACGGGTTGCTATATACGGGGTCACTATCCAGGCTACTGTAAGGGTTGGTCTAAGATTTCGTATTCCCGCAACTGGCGGCATCTCAACCCGAAATCCTAACTGTTCCAACCAGGCTGCAGGGTGGCCCGCATCGCGATGGCTTTGTGCCATCTGCCTCAGAGTTGCTCAAGTTTAGAGATTGGGGTTGATGCTGAGGGCTCGTGTTTAAGCATTCGAGTGGAAGTTTGAGAGTAGTGAATAGTGGTTTTGGAAGCTCGTGCAGAGCTGCCGGGTGTAGGAGAATCCCTGGCTGGTGGTCCGTAAGTGTCCACAACACAAGAATTAGACAATGCTGCTCAGTCTGGTGCCAATGAACTTCTGCGCGAACTTCACCACAAATCCCAAACCCTACACGTCCCTACATCCCTGACCTGGAAGCTCAAGCCCTGAACCTTCCGAGTTCAAGGAGCACCTAACAGTCGAACACCCTGGCTCGTGAAATATGAACGAACGTTAAGCATAGAATTACACGGGACCAAATGAACTGATATCCTACTGTTTATAAAATCCATCCCTCCTTCCCGTCCCCCTCCTCCTCACTGCGAGTTCTGTTGGTAAACGGAAGCTTTGAAGCAGATCCCGGCATCGGGCACCCCGTGGCAAAGATGCTGCAGAGCAGCAAAAAGTGCCGTGCTGCGACGATGTTTTCCTGCGACACAAGGAATGTCGAGCCGCACATGCCTAATATCGACGGTATGTTCTACGATATTTACTGAAGGACTAGAAGGGGACGTTAGTAAAGCTTTCTACCAATTACACCCTCAAGCTTCAAAACTGCGAGCGACACACCCTCACCCCTATGGGTCTTGGATTCTCAGCGCCTAAACTCGGCGTGTCTCGGTGCAGGGACTAGCTACGATCGCAAGTGCAGGCCGCGCGGAAAATACTGCATACAATCGGCAAAACAGCTCATGTAGACTGTTTAAGAAATCGAGCTGCGTTTTTCGGGCTAGTTTCCGTCGAAACTCCCGCAGTCAGGGAAGGCATTAGATAGCCTCCGAGCATTCAGGGTATAGGGTATACGGCGTAGGTTTCGGGTATATAGTTGCTAGGCGCACAGATTCAGCAGCGATAGTCCAAAAAGAATACGCAAGCCAAGATGCCCAGGGACTCATGCGACACAACAACTGTCAAGCACCCCAACCCTGAACCGTAACTCGCCTGGTACGAAACTCTGACCCTAAACTTTCAACCCCAATACCCCGAAATGCGAAATCCTCCATGCTACAAGACCCCAACAGCCTAAAACCCTGAACCTTAATCGAAACAAACACCCTGAAAGAGTGAACACCCTCCTTTAAAACACTCATCCCACCTCTGGGACAGCGCCTTTAGCAGAAGCCTGGCAGGGTACCCCAGAAAACTTTCGGGGGTCTGGGATTTTAGTGAGTCCCGTTTAGGGTTTAGGAATTTTAGGGTTTGGGTTTTTGGGGGGTCACGTCGCCTGGAGCCTTAGGGGTTTGAGGGTGAGCGGTTCTCAGGCTTGCTTGCTTCTAAGACTATGGTTGGAGAACCCTTCAAGAAAACATAAGCCGTAAGTCGCAACTCCTCAGAGACAACACCGAGGTACCCAAGAGGAAACAAGCCACGAGGAGCACAGAAGTGTGCCTTACGCCGAACCCTTCATTCCGAACCCTCCTTTCCTCAACCCTGGATCGCCAAGGCCGAACCCCATACCCTTGGGTCTAGAAGCGTATACATTTCGAACTCTCGACTCAGACTCGCAGTCAGGTTCTAGGTTCGCATCAACGAGCCTGCGGGAAGCGCCGGAGAGTGTTGATGAAATGCCTCGAGGTCGGTCATTCTTCGGGCTTAGGATCTCGGGTGGGGTCAGAGTCTATAGGGCTTAGATTTATGCCTGTTGTGGGTCAGGCTTCGGCAGAACAAGCTTGAGGCGAATGAATGGGGCGCCTCGGACGACGAGGCTAAAACTCGAGCTTCCTGAGTAGCCCCTTTATAACAAGGTACCCTTGTTCCTCCTATTAGTAAGGGGACTCTAAAAAAAAAAGGGCAAAAGGGTACTACTCCGGAACCTCGGACTGGTGAGTTTGAGGGATCGACTGGAGGCGATGCTGCTTTTGCTTTCAGCTGGGAGTGTGCAGACGAGAACGCAGAGTCTTTTCTTTCGACCACTCCCGTTGATGCAGTGCAGGGCCCCTGCACCCTCTACCGCTGAGGTTTTGGAACAGCATGCGGACATATCAGACCTTGTGGCTCCTTCCGTGTGTGCTCCCGCAGGCTAGCACACAACCTTGATCAAGGGCATGTAATTTCAATAAGATCTTGGGATTATATGATGGCTTCGAGGATCGTGGTGGGGGGCTAGCGGCTAGCTTCGGAGATTGGCGAAATTAGCAGCAGCAGTTTCGCAACGGACGTATACATGTATATGCACACACACATATACATAGAAACTTTTGCCAGTGCAGAGAATGCCAGATCCCAACAGCCACGTACGAGAAGCTTGGGTTTGAAGCCTCCGTATTCCCAAACCAGCTCAACCCTAAACCCACAAACCCGTGAGCCCTTAACCCAAAAAGCACTGTACTCCAAACCCCAGTTTTGTTGTTTAATGTAATAGTAGTAGTCGTCGTGGTCGTTGACTTCGTCGCGATAGTGGCAGTAGTCGTAGTAGTTGTTGTAGTAGCAGCAGCAGCATCAGCAGCAGTAGCATGTGAGCCCCGGTATTACGGCGAGCTGCCCTGGCTTGCTCAAGACCTCCAGGGAATCTGCCCAGGGCCTGCGCCAGCGTGGCGATTTCGGGAAACTAGCTCATACTTGACGGGGTTGAGGGCTTTTTCTGATCGTGAAGGAGTATGTTCGCGCTCCAAAATACATAACGAGAATATTTGCTTTTGAGGTCTACATGACTCGTCGTTAAGAAACATCACTAGGACAAGCTGATTTCCTGTATACGAAAATGCATAAATGAATATATATATATATATATATATATATATGGTCACCCCCCCCCCCCATGACAGACCATCCCCTTTAAAACATCGCTCCCACCGGCGTGTTCGTGCTTTTTCCGGAGTATCGAGTTTGAGCCCTCCGAACGTATCCCTGGAACCACCAAAAGACTGAGACCAGAAGGCAGCACGATAAGGCGCGCGGGTGTCCTACCAAGAAAGGAATTACAGAGCACACGTGTATGGATGAGGGTTGTGCTGACACACTACATAGTAAGCACTACACAGTAATCTTACTTGAGTCATACAAAGAGCAGATTCCAGCATTTCCAAAATTTCCAAAATTCTCTCCCCTAACTTTCCAGATTTCCAAAATTTCCAAAATTTCCACAATTTCAAAAATTTCTTTTCAAAATTTCCAAAATTTCTAAAATTTCCAAAATTTCCAAAATTTCCAAAATTTCCAAAAGAGAGAATTTTGGAAATTTTGGAAATTTTGGAAATGCTGGAATCTGCTCTATATATGACTCAAGTAAGATTACTGTGTAGTGCTTTTAACACTAACGTTGACATGTATATTAATGCTTTCATTTCGAATATGCACATTACTAATTCTATTATTAACATTAATACTCCTACGCCTACCAATAGTCATATTCATATTGATATTAATGCCAATACTAACAGACACCTGCGTATATTAATGTCCGCAGATATACATACCACTATCTGAAAAGCAAATATATCAATGCATTCGTGTACTAACGTAGTATATTCGTATTTAATTTGTCATATACCCAGTTTCCAACGTGACAATATACTACTTGTTAACGTCTGATTATACTGTATTGATATGCTAACTTGCTAAGACACGAATACTGTAATATGCAAGTACACTGACACATGGCAATGGTATACTAACATATGGATATACCAAAAAAGTTGTTAGATAATATACGAATATGATAAATGAAGTAGCATACCAGGATACTCATACACTAATATGTTAATAATCGAAGATAATAGCACACCAATATACTAATGTACTCATGCACGAACGTACGCATGCATTAATATACTAAGAGCATACAAACATGCAGGTATACAAACATATTACTGTTCGAATACATTATAATGTGTTGGTATACTAAGCTGTTTATATAATCTATCAGTATACTAATATATCAAAACTAATTATAGTATTGATACGCATACTAGCACGTCCGCGAATATTACACTGATGTTAAATTCATCATTAAGACTGATTAAAACTGACATCGACATTGGCACTGGCATCAACACTAATTATCACTAAATATGCTAGTGTACTAATATACGAATACTGTAAAAGGCAAGTACACTGACATGTTCACATGCCATTATGCCAACATATTGATATACCTATAAGCTATTAGGGAAAATACGAATATAGTAAATGTAGTAATAGACCACTATAATAATATACTAATATACTACTACGTTAACATACGAATATCATGATACACCAATATACTAATGTACTCATGCACCAACGTACTAATATATTCGCGCAATCTTCAACTCTGCAAATATACTATTGTTCGAATACATTACTGTATTATTATATTAAGCTCAAAATGTACGAATCAATCAGTATATTCACATATCAAAACTATTTCTATTACTGATACTAATACCAGCACTTCTGTGAATAATAAACAGATACTAAAACCAGCATTCAGACTGATACTAATACTAACACGAGTACTATTACTGACATTGACATCGACACTGGCACTAACACCAGCACGAACATAATCACGAGTTCATATTTACTATTATTGATATGTATACTTTTATTCAATACTAATACTAATACTGATGCTAATACTAATACTAAATACCAATACCAATACTAGTACTAAAGCAATACCCATCCTAATATCAATACTACCACAAAACTATTACTCATATGAACACTGATACCAGGATTAGGACTACTACAAACAATGACAGCAGTACTAAGAATAGAACCAAGAACAATACATATTAATCCTAACACTAATACTAGTACTAATACTAGCTACTAATTCTAATACTCATACTCATACCAATACTAATGTCACCACTACTGCTGCTACTACTACTGCTACTACTACGACTACTACTACTACTACTACTACTACTACTACTACTACTACTACTAGTAGTACACATCCTTAATACTAAAACTAATACTGATACTCATACTAGTCACTAATACTAATACTAAAACTCATTCTAATACTAATACAAATACCAATACTAATGCTACCACTACTACTGCTGTGCGACAACTATTGCTAGTACGACGACTACTACTATTAACATCAATACACATACTTAATGCTAATACTAAGAGTAATACTAATTCGAATACTATTACTCATACTAAACATCCTAATATCAATACTACCACAAGACTAATACTAATGCTAACACTGATACAAGAATTAAGATCTACAAACAGTAAGTGGTACGAAGAGCAGAATTGAGATTAAGATTGGGACTAGGAGCGCTGCATGCGTGTGAAGAAATTTCCAAAAATTGCAAACCATCTAAAAGAACATTTTGGAATTGAGTTTGGGAGAAGTGTCTGTCGCCTATCCGTTGACAGATCCTGCCTGGGGACGCACGCCACCCTTCCCCTTCCCCACGACGGTCTGTCATGGGGGGGGGGGGGTGAGCATATGCATATATATATATATATATGTATAGTATGCATACACATCATGGCATAACCTCTTTATGTACATACCCGAAAGGATACCATACCACCGCAGACGGAAATTGCTCGACTCATCGAAGCTCCGACCACCCACAGGCTCCATAGTAGTTCCTTTTTGTGGTTCATATTTAGGATCCTATGAAGTAATCCCCAAAAGGAACTACTGTGGAGCCCATGGGTAAACCCGACATCATCCCCATGCCAGAAACCTAGACAAACATGTTCAAGATATCTATAGCATCCTTGACCCTACGCCTTGCAATACCTCATGCAAGCTATCCCCAAAACGCAGAAGCCCCAAACCCAAAAGCACAAAAGCCGAGCCGTAAACTTTAAAACCGCATAAATCCTCGACCCTATAAATCTTAAACCCTCAACTCCAAACTTAAACCCTCAAAACCAAAATTCCGAAAACCCTAAACCCGCAAAGCCGTCAAACCCTAGAATCCTAAAACCCTAAACCCTATGAGACCCGAATAGTAACCTTAGGGATCCCCGTAACCTTCTGGATCCCTGTAAAGGCTTGTGGGAGAAGGGAACCCTATGCTAGGGGCCAAAATGTGCTTCATTATAAGGAGTTTATATGGGTCCCCATCCTAATTTTTGCATATGTGCTTTTTTGGAACCCTAAACCCAAAACCCTGCCCTACTATAGACACCGCCTTTCAGGGTCCAGGGCGTGGATGGACAACGCAGGCGCCGTCTCCTGAGCTCCAGGGAAGGAGGCTCGGAGCTCTTAGGGTTCGGGGTTTAGGGCTTAGGGGTTTAGGGTTAGAACCCTAAAGGGAACACCTCTAAGGATGCATTAGGCCCGCAAACGCTATGAAGAGGCGAATCTTCAGAGCCATGCAATGCAAGGGCTTTTTGACACAAAGAGGCCAACACACCTCGATTGGACCATGTGTTTCAAAACAGTGTCTCCGGTGGCTCTTCGGATGTCACATGATTTCGGGAATCGGGGCCAGTGTTTAGCAACTGGGATCAAGACCCCTATTTTTCGGTTTGTGCTCGTTGGCCTGCGCCTGAAGGTTACGTGAAAACAGTTTTCATTTCGTTTGGGGCTGCGGGTTTGTGGTGGTATGTAAACTCGACAGTCGTAGCCGTCAGGAATCGCTAGGCATTGAAAACCATTCTGCTCAATTTCTTACGGGTGTCATCGATGTTGGCGATGGCGCACACTGCGGCGGTGGCGGTCGCCTGCAAAGTGAAATGCTCGACAACAGCTCGCCGTCATGCCGGTAGATAAGTTCAATGATGTTGGCTCTTGTGTTTGCTATCCTTGTTGTTACAAACTATTAGGTTGTCTGGCTTGGTCATGGTGTGAGTCACCGAAACTTTCAGAGAAAGCCGCTGTTGTAACACTATTGTGAGTACTATGTCCAGTGTTGCTATGCATGCTACAAGGATATCAATTACGTCTACTGCTATGAAAGTTTGCTACAGTCTATGTACGAATCACGAAACTAGGAGTAAAGAGCCCACATGCATGTCTACCTGAGGATAACAGCGCCAAGACACTGACGACGCACATGGCATGTTCTGACCTGAAGCTCTGAAGCCTCAAGCGCAAACACTGACAACTTCCCCCTTTGAATGTCTGCAAAGCACGTCAACAGCAGCAGGTTTCGAACACCCAGTGTCTCTTGCCAAAAGTTTGCCGCGAATAGCGCCGGAGACGACTACGTGAACAGTCTCCCTGAGAAACAAACCCAACACCAGAAGAACAACCAACACAGCCGCCCCTCAAAAACCATCCCCAAACCTTCGACGAAAGCCGCGAAGATGACATCCTTCATCGCAAGCCATCAGGGGCTGTCCTAGAATGGGGACTAGACTAGATCCGACATCCGAAAACGCTCCACCCCCTAAATGCACCAATAAAAAACAGATCGTATACTCTTGGAGTCTGCCAGGGACTTGAACTTGCTCGCCAGGTCCCCTGACCGACCCAAACGCCCCCAAAGACCCCAAACCTGAATGGATGGACCTACAGTAGAAGCCAGAAAGTTGGAATATCATTATCATAGTCCCTTTAAGGTAAATTATATAGGGGATCCTGCCATTATTCCATATTCCAACTTTCTGGAGTTCCCTGTAAGACGAGGAAACAACCTAAGCCCTCAGCCCCGAGCCGAAGGCCTCTAAGCCCTGGACACCCCAAGCCCTGCAAACCCTAAACTCACTCAAACCCCTACCCTAAAGCCTAAAGGATTTCGACTAGGGTTTTGGGAGTTCCTTACTATAATTATATAGTATAGTAACAGTACAGTATAGTAACAGTATAGTACAGTATACCCTAAACCCTAAACCCCGTACGCGCTGCTTGCCGAGCCCTCTCTTTGGCACCTCCGCTGCAGGAACGCCAGTGCCAGAGATTCGAAAGTCGAGGATCGACTTGACAGAGATGTCCTGTCTTGGAGGGATCGGAAGGGGGTTAGACTACTATAATTACCCATAAGCTCCAAAGTAGTTCCTTTTGGGGGTTACCTTATAGGATTCTATATTTGAACCCCAAACAGGAACTACTTTGGGGCCTTAGGGTAAGGGATGGTATAAGTGTAGTTTCGGGGATTAGGGTTGACTCAGAGTGAATCTCAGCACTGGGGTCCTTTCTGTTTAGGGGCGCACTAAGCCTGGGATTTGAGGCTTTCGGTGGCTTAGGGATTTGTGCGGCTTCATTTAGCTTCGCTGGCAGCGCCTAGAAGCTGGTAAGCCTGCCGCCAACAATGCGGATTCGACTCTGCAGCAGACCCCTATCTTATCCCGTGCCATGGAGAGGGAGAAGGAGGCCTTTTATAGACCTTTGTGACAGAGATTGCACCCCTATAAACACGCTGAAAGAACAAGAGCCCCGAAGCTCCCACTGCGGAATCCTAAAGTTCAAGCCCCTGCATCGTCAAGTGCACCACAACACGGATTCCTCGGGCCTGTATAGGCAAGAAAAAGGGCAAACCTACACCTCAAATCCTATACCCTGTGCGCTAAACCCTCATAAAACCCAATCCTTAGCCCTTGCGGAGCCCTTCTCGTCTAGAACTGTCAACGGAAAATTCAGAGAACCCTTGCCGATGAAATCCTGCATCCTCCACCCCCTCAAAACCCTAAACCCGAAAACCCCAAACCCCTAAACCCTCTACCCCAAACCTCTAAACCCTTAAACCCCGAACCCCAAACCCTAAAACCCTAGACCCAGAACCTCACACCCTAAAAGCCGACCTCCAAGCTCTCTCGCAGCGCCTTCTCGAGCTGAGCCGTGCGGCTCGGCCCCTCGCGGGAAAGAGGGTACTGGTTCTAAGGGTACTATGGATGTTTTGAATTGGGGGTTGGGGTTCTGGGCTTAGGGTTTAGCGCATTATGATGGGGATTTTTCCCCAAATCATAGCGGTAATTTATTCCAAAGATAGAGACCCTACATTCGACTGTAAAGGTACTTAGGAGCGTTCGGGTACGGGGGCCTGGTCGCTTGGACCAAACTGTGCTATTGGAGCTTGATCTGGGAGATGCTTGGGTAGTTTGTTGAGGCCTGACTTCATCTGGGGTTTTGTGGTACAGCGTACATCATGAAATTGGGATCTAGATAATATTGTACGAACAGTTCAAAAACCCAAAAAACCCTAACCGGATCAAGATAACATCATATATACTACATTAATAGTTCACAAACTAAAACCCCTAACCGCAGACACAGCCCTCCGATATTAGCCGGGACTCGGAGGTTTATGGTTCTCAAGCAGGGTAGAATCGGCCCCGGAATTTTCTGCTATATGGGCGTTTCTAGAGGCCTGAGGGGGATGCTGCAGTATATTGCATGATTAAGGGACTATGTAGCTTTGGGGGCTGAGGGTTGCAGGCCTGGGTTCCAGTTTAGGAGTTACCTGGACCCTAAGGAACCTACCTTTTTAGGCCTCTAATATATTTTTGAGTCTTTATATAAGTCCTTAAACAGGTAGGTTATTTGGGATTAAGGTGGGGGTTGAGGGTTTGGGGCTTAAGGGGTTTGGGGACCGACGAATGAGACTCCGTGGCACGTGCCTCCTGCGCAGGGTCTGCCGACAAGAATTCATGGAGCTGCGTCTGCCTCACCCAGTGACCCCGAATGAATGGAATAGAATCAGTCTCAAGTTGAGCCAGATTCCAATGGAATTTAGAAAGGGCTGTTTTCAGGAGGGGTCTGGCGTACAGGGATATTGGAGTTTCTGGGCTTGAGCGGCTTCTAGGTTCTACATGTGGAGGATCGGATCTGTGAGTGATGCTAGACGTCCAGCTATCGCTTGTCTACAGATACACAGATGACGAGAGACTAGACTAAAATAACAAATTCCGGTGATGTTCATTGAAGATCTGTGAGGCTTCGTGTTGCGACTCACGGAAACGCACTGTTCAGGTTTTAGGTCTGTCTGGCTCAAGATTTGCCAAGTCCCTTCGCGGCTACAGCAGGGTTAGGATTCAAGTCCTTGAACCCTTGAGCCGGAGAACAGTTTCTGAGCTTGTTGCATGTAATTCTCGAACTTTAGCAATGCCCTGCACAGAAGTCAGCTCGGTATACCTGCCCTATGGACTGGACGGACACCTTGCTTTCACCGAAGTGCTGGCAGGATTCAGGAGAACCCACAATGCTCTTCCTGAGCACGGCCTGATTCAAAGTTGCGAATGCAAAACATGACCCGCGTGCGAGAATTTACCATGAACTTGGCTTTCCGCTGACGGGGAAGCCTGAACCTAAAATCCCTCAGCCCCAATGCCTGCACCCCAATCCCTAAACCCTCAATCTTTCAAGACCATCCCCTCAACCCCAATCCCTCAACCATAATCCCCATAAACCCTAGACCTTCTAAAACCCAATCCTTAAACCCGAAGACCCCCACATGGAAACTCCCAAATCCTTCAACCCTGAAGCCCATGACACCCCTATAGTAACCTTATGGATCCCTTTCAAGGAACCCCAAAAGATCCCTTAAACGGCTGCCGCGTGATGGCCTGGTGAGTTCGAGGCTCGCCTCCAACTTGGCGATTTCCTTCTCGCCGGCTTAGGTCTTCGAGGGCTTAGGGCTTAGAGAATTTAGGGCTCAGGGCTTGGAGGGCTAAGGGTGTAGAGGGCTTCGAGGGCTTATAGGGTTTCTACGGCTTCAGGCTAGATAGGCTCCGGGCTTAGAGGGCTTACAGGGCCTGGAAGGCTAAGAGGGCTGGTTGGAGGCGTTTAGGCTTAGATAGGGTTGAGAGCTTTAGGGTGTGGAGCCTACCGGGTTGCATCCCTGCATAAACGTGGCTATATAGGGGGCTCTACGGGTGAAATTAAGAAGTTGATCGGGTTTGCGAAAGGCTTTGTGATAACTTTTACGGGGTGTGAAACGACTTCAACTATAGGGTATGTTCGCGGAATGGGCTAGGGGGTTTTTGATGAGGCTTCACAGGGTTTCTGCGCGTGCGGCTCAGGTTCTGGATCCGATTGGAAATGTATATACTGTTGTTGTCGTCATCAAGACGGTCGGAAGTTCCCGATTAGTGGGGCCTTTGTCTACAGAAAGCCTGTTAATGTCTTTCTTGTACTGACCAGCGAGTCATCACTTGGAGCTTCCTTGCATCACACGAGGCTCGTGCATGAAACCCCATACCGCGAGAAGCTCTTGGCTCACAAGATCTTGCCGCAAGCGGCTGCTTGATTCCTTTTGTCGCCACACCGAAGACCCTGCTGGCATGGAGTAATACAGGGCCGCTGTATTCTCGGGCATGAGCTAAACTAAACAGTTCCCCAAGACACCAAGCGTGCTCTAGGTTGAGGCGGGTCACTTTGGGAATGAAAGGGTGGGATAGCAGCAGGAGCAGGAGCAGTAGCAGTTGTGTTGTGCTTGTTGTTGATGATTGTCGTTGTTGTCGTTGTTGTTGCGGCTGTGGCTGTGGTAGTGGGTGGTAATTGCCGTGGCGGTGGCGATGGCAGTGGCAGGTCGTCGTCGTCATCGTCGTCGTAGTACATAATAATAGTAGTAGTAGTAGTAGTAGTAGTAGTAGTAGTAGTAGTAGTCGTAGTCGTAGTAGTAGTAGTAGTCGTAGTAGTAGTAGTAGTAGTAGTAGTAGTAGTAGTAGTAGTAGTAGTAGTAGTAGTAGTCGTAGTAGTCGTAGTAGTCGTAGTAGTCGTAGTAGTCGTAGTAGTAGTAGTAGTAGTAGTAGTAGTAGTAGTAGTAGTAGTAGTAGTAAGTAGTAGTTGCGGTAGTGGCAGTAGTCGAAGTAGTCGTATTACGTAGTAGTAGCAGTAGTAGTAGTAGGAGGAGAGGCGAGGTTGAAGAATCATCGTCATCGTGACAAGTGAATACTTGCGAGAAATACAGGAATGAACGCCCTAGTCTTAAGAAACAAAACATGCCAGCAGTCCAGCAACACCTGGAACACCTGTATCCGCATGCCCCGAAATCAACCTGTAGTGGAAGACTAGCATGTTTAGCTTGTGGAGGTACTGCACACGTCTGCATCTCCTGCGGCCAAGTCTCATCGCCATTCTTGAGGCCGTGAGCCAGCACAGGCACTTTCCTGAAGTCCAGAATGCAGAGAGAGGGCATAGGGAATTGGGATTTCGTATTTGTTTTGCGTTGGACTTCTAGGGCTAAGAAACTTTCAACAGGCGTCCCAGAAGCGACTTTGTCACTAAGCTTACATCTTGACTAATCTTCAGGCGTTGCGGTACAGTTCTACTATAAAACGCAATGTCGAACACATATCTAGAAGCTGAGACTAAAAACATAACAATGATGCCTGAAATTGGAGTATCTTGTCACGCTGTTTGCCAAGCCACAGCATATCATTCCACGCCAGAGTATGTTATGAACAGTGTTGTTGGACGGCATCATACAAAGCTCTGACAGGCACCAGCGAACATAGAAACATCTGGCACACCAAAAGGGCGGGCTATAAGCCTTAAACCTAGCCCAGCCAGGCCACAGGAACTCGGCACTGAAGCGCCTTGCGCACGCACCGACAGTTCGTCGCTTTGGGCTTCAGGTTCAATTTTCAGATGAGGCTTCAAGCTTGGAGTGTATACATGTAGGACAGGTTCGTCAGCTTGGGGTATGGGCTCTCGGCTGTAGACTTCGGCTTAGGTTTGGGGTTCAGGAACGAGGCTAGGCTGCTGAGGTCTAACACTCTCTTGGCATAGGCTCGCCGCTTACACCCTAATCCGTGAATCTTAAGCGCTGAACTCTGTAAGGAACCTCGCACAGAGACTCCACTGACTCTGAGCTCCCTTTACATCCTGTAGGGCCCAGAAACCTTGAGCAACACAGGGTCTGTCGGGTTTGATCCTGGATTTGCTTTCAGGATCACTGGTTTTATGCGTGCTGGAGGCTACTTGAACTCCGAAACCCTGAGGTGTGAACCGTCAGTTCCAAACCCACAAGGTGGTTGTCTAGCGTTTGGTCCTATACATAAGTCCTGCAAGCCTTCAATGGCATCTACATTGAATGTATGGATTGCCGGGTCTTAGAACGATGTTCAGTTCATCAGCAGTTGTAGACACCAACAAAGCTCATCCGAACTACAGCTCCAAGCAAAATTGGAGCCCAGTATGGCAAACCTAAAAGCGACAGAACTTCGGAAAATCGACAAGATCGCAGCAGTGATCCGTATTATCCAGATCCCCGCATGTGCAAACCCCAAAGCTCAAAATCCGCTCGGAAGCCGCAGTGTGTAGTCCTCGTGAAGCATTTGGAGTCCCTGGAAAATATGAACAACGAAACTCGGAAGTCCTGTCTCGGGGTTAGAGATCTAGAGGTTCTCGGGATCAAAGATTTAGCGCTATGTATGGACATCGAACCCACGGAGGGATGTTCATCCTCTAGTATAGGGGCTCGGCTTGAATAGTGTATGTAGCGTTGTGGGGGATGCTCCAGTATGAGTGCTCAGGGCTTCCATAGTAGCTGGAGCCTCGGCAGCTACGAAGTCCCAAACCTTCTTCCGGAAGTTCCCCCCCAAGCTGGCCTGGCCCGCTGCTCCCGCGCCAGCTCGGAGTCCTTGTTGCTTTAAGGTGCGGTGGCTCAGGTGGGTATCGTTGTTGTTGGTACGGAGAAATATGAAGAATTATTCTTGTTGTTGATGACAATAAAAACTGTATCAATAATAGTATTCATATGATATGTTTTGTTGGAGGGGGCGGGCGGCCTTAAGGGTTTAAGGCTACGTCTCCCTGCAGCTAAGGGTCCTCCGTGCAGCTCCCAGCAAAGCGGTCACCCAACCTGCCAGAGTTTTAGAGCTTCTAGTGCAAGGGACGTCATGCCCAGGGTAGTCCTAAGACCCGAATTCTAACCTAAACCCTAAACCCTATAAGCCCTAACAGTACACAAGCAATCCATGTCTGTCACAACTCAGATTTCAAACACCGTGACGTTTGGTACTGAGGCTCTACTTTCTAGTTTAGGGGTCTTGCTAACTGGAGTGTGATTTGCAACCAGAGTGTGATTTGTATGTTTTGTAATAATGAAAACAAGGAGCCTTGTCGAATCCGACCCCCCTATCCTCGACTCATAGGACCCTTGAGGCCCTTACGGATTCCTCCTGGCAGTCGGCTTTGCTGGGTTTGATGACGACCCCCTTGCCCTGGCTCTCGAAGGCTTCAAACGGGGTTGAAAAGTCTAGCCTTTCGCGATCCCGAAACCCAAGAAGTCCCTAACTCCCAAAACCCCAAACCCCTAAACACCCTAGAAGCCCGAAGTCCCGAACCCTAAACCCCCTTAAACTTGCGACACACTGAAATCCCCAAAACCTCAAACCACCAAACACCTCCTAAACCCCTAAATCCCCAAACCTTAAACCACTAAACACATCCTAAGCACCAAAACTCAATATAGAACTAAACACCAAAATCCCGAAGTCTTATAATAATAATAAAAATAACAATAATAATAGTAATGATAATAATAATAGTATTAATAATAATAGTAATCATGGTAATAACAATAATAACAGTAATAGTGATAATCATAATAATAATAATAGTAATAGCACTACTAAAATAATAGTAACCATAATGATAAGCCCTAAACACATCCGAAAAAACACCAAAGCCCCCAGCGCCTCCTGGCTCTTTCGAGCTCGACCTCCACTTCAATGGGCAGCGCGGTGAGGCCTTCCGCTCGGTGCGGGGTCTTGCGGGTTTAGTTTGCTGGAGTACTATGTACTGTTGGGTCTTGAGGGTGTAAAGTTTAGGCCTTTGGGTCTTAAGGGTTTAATCAAGGGTGCATTGGGACTTTCGCACGGCTCTTATCAGCACTAAGCCGCCCACGGAGTCAGGGTCTTCGGTTTGGAACTTGCGCGTTCAGGTGGATGCTCGGGCGGTTGGGGCTGATAGTGCAGTCACTAAAACCCTAATTCCTATATAGAAGCCAGTCCATATCGCCCGTGTGAAGCCAATTCCAACGCTTATAAGACCCTGGAAATCACAAGCGCTTAAACGTTGGACAAATGCTGATGGCTGGCTGGATAGGTTTTATGGTGTAGGGCTCGGGTCTCGAAGGGGATTGATGGCTTCTTTTCTGAGGGAACTGAAAACCCGAGCAAGCTTCAAGCCTGGCTTGTCTCCGCTGACCATGGCGCAAAACAGCCAGGAAGCAAGAAAGGACGGTCGTCCCTGGTATGGGGCACCGAAACCCTCTAAAACCTACACCCCTTGTTCAGTTGGAGCACTTTGGCATCTTCTTCTCCGTGGACTCTGGCCGCTGACTTTCAAACTTCGAGGCAGGTGCTGGAGGCTCTCATCCGCTCCCTCGGGTCTTCACGGCCTAGTTCCGGGGTCCAGGGCTTTTTGTTTGGGGCATTCGGCTGGGGTTTAGGCTGCCACAAAAAGCAGGTGCTGACATGGTATGAGAAAGGCTCGTGGTTGTCTTGCTCGGTATGCGGTCCATGGCCACGCCCCACTCTACCTACAACTGAAAGCGGCGCGCGCACGGGGCGTGAATTATGATCATCTTACCTTTGGTAAGTAGGGCATGGAGGAATGGGGTACAATTATAACTACTATTACTACCATTCTTCCAATCCCTACTAACCATAGGTAAGTCATGCCATGCGCGACGCCAACAGAACCTGATCATCGGTTGTACCCGCAAGCAATACCAACTCGTGCGATGCAAATCCTGGATTTATGCAGCCTACAGGGGCTATATACGGGTGACTATGAGCGCTCTCTATGAGCATTCCACTAGCGTCCCATGAGGATACAGAGCTAATTTACAGCTGCCTCCGGCAGGCAATGAGGATGAATGCTCCCAACGTAATCTAAAACTTCTATACTTAAGTCATGACAGCCTGTCGAGGATCTGCTCTCTGCTGCCAAAACAACGATCTGGCAGAAAGCATGTGTCGAATATCTGAACCCTACAACCCAACGCCCCGGATCGAACAAACGCCGTAACATGCAAGTCCCGGTCATCTAAAAGCATGTGCAACGATGAATCCCTGCCAGCGGATGCTTCAACCCGAATGTCTTGCTGCTATTGTTAGCAATAGTTGTAATAGTAGTAATATATAACGGTGATAAAAAATCAGTAGTAATTAATAGTGGTAATAGTAATCCTTGGGGCTCTGCAGGCGAGTCTAAGGTTCTGGGTGCGCGTCAGGTATGAGCGGTTTAAGGGCGAATCGAGGCCCTATACCCTTAACCCTCGAAGCCGTAGCTCTAAACGCTAGACAACCCTTATGGAAACTCTGGAAGAACTCTTCTAGATACATTGCATCGCAACTTCATAAAGCGCAATCAGAAAACCCTACCGAACCAACGGATGGAAAGATAGATGCACCGCCAGACAGATAAACAAATGGATAGGTAGACAAGTCCATGGACGTGCAGATAGACTGATAGAAGGATAGCGAAAGTGAGATCTTGTCACGCGTATTGTTCGTATTTGTAGATGCACTCTCAATTCCCCGTCTCTCCGTTCCTCCGGTCCTTTTTCCTGCCACGCACCATTCTCGGCGTTCCAACAGCAGACGTTCGCCGCTATGAAACCTGCTGCACTGCTATTCTAGAGGACTTTGAAGCGCCTCCGGCTTCGGATTGTGAAATCAGGCTCTACCCTATACAGATCCAAGTGCCTGATCATCATGCCACCCGACACTACTATGTCAGGCCAAAATAGCTTCAATCTCTATTATACCCTACAGTCTGAAACCCTAAACTCCAAACCCGAAACCCCTAAACCCTAAACCCTAAACCCTAAATCATAAGCCCGCTTGCTGCCTTGTCCTTGGGACTTTGGGGTTCTCCCATCCCGCTAGGAGCAACGGCTCGGTAAGGGTAGTTTGTTGTTTGGGTTCCTATAAGGGTTAGTAAAAGGGTTCTTGTGATAGACACTATAAGGGTTCTTTCAAGGGCTACTATATGTAGGGATGCGATCAGAGTTTGCACGTAGTTTAGGGATTGGTCCGGCATTGGTCTCTGTAAGGGTTCTTTAAAGGGTTGCAACAAGAGCTACTTTAAGACTTTCAGAGTTCTTCTCATACTCAGCATAAGGGTTCCTTTACTGTCAGGGTCTAACATCCAGTTTAAGGTTTGGTCCCTCTCAGGGTTTGCCTAAGGTTACCGTGCAGGTTAGTGTTTGGTTCCACTCAGACTTTAAAGATTAAGGGTGGTTGTCAAAATTCTGGTCCCCTTTTTGGGTACCCTAAGTATTAGGTGCCGTATTATAATCGGGACCCAAAAAGGGACCCTAATATTGACAGCCACTCCAAGATTTGCTATTAAGGGGGGGGGTTGGAGATCCAGATCTGAGGCTTCATTTACAGCTTAGGGTTTTTTTTAAAATGCAATGGCTCTTTCTCCGCACGATACAGCTTAGGGTTTGGGGTTCAGGGTTTGGGGGTTCAACTCGAATGTGTGCACCCCGAGCTGGGTCTAGGTGTGTTGGATCTGCTTGTAACTTTGGCTGATCATGTAAATACCTCTTGTGCATGTGTGTTTATTTGCTGCGTCAGACTATTGGTGTCGCGGCTAACCGGAAGCATTTGCTGGCAACCCTCGCCGATAGACTCCAAACGCCCGAAGCAGCCAACGTGCCTCAATCGTAAGCCCTAAAACCTGGACCCCTAAACCCGAAACCCTGAACCCTAAACCCCCTAAAGGCCCTAAACTGACTGAGCCCTAAAAAGCTACAGGAAGCCGCTTCTCGTGTCGCAGAGTGCTACGGTCCCTCAGAGTCCCATGGCCTCAGGCGCGTATCGGATTTGGGTTTAGGGTTTAGGGGTTTAGGGGTTTAGGGGTTTAGGCTTTAAGGTTTAGGGTTTAAGGTTTAAAGGTTTAAGGCTTAGGGTTTAAGGTTTAGGGTTTAGTTACAGTCTTCGAGATGGCTTTAAGGCTTACGTAAGCTAAAGGATTAAGTGGTCCCAAAAACCTTAGACCCTAAACAACACAATCCACAAGCTTCCCAGACTACAAAAAGAGCGTCGAGGTCCTGGGTTATCTTCTATCGGGATCGCAGAGGATGACCATGTAGACAATCGCGAATTCTTGGAGCTGTCATATGTTCTGGTTTCGGGTTTGGGGTTTAATGAGAAAATCTGATGGTGGTTCGTCCGGAACTCCATGCGCAAATCTGTCAAGGTTCTTTTTAGGTGCCTCCCTTATTACTTTAAGACCTCCGTCGTGGAGAGTCCCTTTTGTCGTCGTGCTATGTTGTGTCTATAGGGAGTAGGACCAGTAGGACCCGTGAGACCGGGAAACCCTATTCTAAATCGCACTGAACCAACCAGCAAACAAGACTGTAACCAACCCCGTAACGCCGTGAACCCCCCCAAAACCTCACAGGCCACAGAAGTGAATCGTAGCATGAGGCTTCGGGCTTCTGGGCTTCGAAGTTTGGCAGATTTCGGAGTTCAAAGATCTTTTCAAGTATGGGGTTTAGGGTTTATGGGGGGCGCTGAAGTGCTTTAGGTGGAACTTCAACACCCGGAGGCTCGCAGCGGAGTTCCGCTCAAATTGGTCAGAGAGCTACAAGCTTGGGCCAGTTCAGGTATCAGGCCCTTTAGGGTCTAGGGCTTTGCACTTGGGACGTACTCGTACTGGCAACAATATATCTGAAAGTTACAAGGTGAAGGCAACTGCGCAACATTTTCTGAAGCCCCACTAAGCCCAGTCTATATTATGCATGCATGCATGCATGCATGTATGTATGTATGTATGTATGTATGTATTTAATATTACTATAATTACTGCTAGCAGTACACTGGTGCTTCTTAGTATAGGATTTGGGGCTTACGGGTTTTGTCCAGCTTGGCTGTTTGGTGAACTCAAAATCGAATCCGTATGGTATGCTATGCGCTACAGCCAGAAGGTTCTGAGAGGGCTGTGGATTTCTTGAAGCCCTAAAGCCTTACAGCCCTAAAGCCCAAACCCTGAAGTCCTAATCAATACTGAGGAGTTCCTCGCATTGGATTTGAAGGCTTGCTCGTCCAGACTTCTAGGCTGAACGCAAAGTGCACTTGCATCAGCATCGTGTAGAAGCCTAGATAAGTGCAGCGGTTTTTTAAGCTATATAGTCTATAAATTTTAGAGGGTTTTAGCGTAAACTAGAGTCCAGCTATGGACCATGACCGCAAATTTAGACGCGTATATTCGCCAGTCTCCGCCAGTCTCAGCCCCGCAAGAAGTGAAACTGCGAACACCTGCCCTCAAACCCAAATGCCAGTGTCTCTGTGTGTGTGTGTGTCTGTGTGTGTGTGTGTATATGTGCTTATGTGTGTGTGTGTGTGTACGTGTATATTGATACTATATATTTGTATATATATATATATATATATACATTACATAAATGCTTACATACATATATAAATGTGTGCACAGACAAATATATAATTACAAATGTCTATATATATATATATATATATATATATATATATATATATATATATATATATATATATATATATATATATATATATATATATATATATATATATATATGTATTTGTGTATGCATGGAAACCACACTAACATGAAACCAAGAATATCCAGCCAGCCAGTCTTTTCCGCCGAGCTCGCGCAGGCTGCATCCTGACAGCCCCTGGAAACTCGAAACTTAAAAGGAAACAAGTATGCGTTCCCTTGATAGGCGAAGATGGCGACAGGCGTGTCCAGCATCGCACCAATATAGGGCACTTTTATAATTAGAGTAGGGTTTTGGGGACCAATTTACTATACTAAGGAACCCCACAATTTTTATAGGTAATTATTATGGCCCCCATCGTACACGGATGGTTCCCAGGACAGAAAGGAAGTCCCAAACACGAAGCTCCAAACAGCCCGCCATAAGCGTGTAGGGTTTAAGCTTTAGGGCAGTTGAGCATCCAGTGTCTACGTAGGGCTTGAGGCTGAAATGCCGAAAACCCCTAAACCAAAGGTCGTACACAGTGCAAATTCTCGAAAGCCCTTGAACAACAGACCCAGCCAACCCAATGCTTCAAACGGCAACCCTGATGACCTTCAAGTTTTAAACACATATCATGAACTACGATGGAAACATGTTTTGAAAGGTTTCTCAATATACAACTGCATGCAAGGGTTTATACCCGGATTCTGCAGAACGGCAGGTTGCGGTAGGATATTGTCTGTCAGGGGCGTAAAGCTCAACATAAAGAAGTGAGGTATTTGCTGCTTGTACCTTTGTTCAATTCTCTAGGGATAAGGCACATCGGCAGTACAACTCTCTGGCATATACGTCTTCATCGTCTTCAAGACAGCGTCATCACGAACACCATATCTGTGAGACTAGGGCTTTGGTTCGGGTTTATGGAGGGAAGCATTAGGCTGTAGGTTAGGACTTGCTGTAAGCTTGCTGAACCCAAACAGCCAGGAGTGTCCAAGCAGACTAGGGGGCGACGCGGTGCATGGCGTATAAACCTGAAGCTAAAATCCTGAACTCCAGGGCCTAATCCAAAATTCTAAACCCTACTGCCATAACAATAGGCCCTGCGCCCTAAGACCGAAGACCCCGCAGATGGTAATATGTTTAGACCGGGGTTTTGGGGGGCATCACGTGTACTTATGCTAAGTAACTGTAACCGTTATCAGACACTGGTACAGCCTTTATGAAAGCATGTCGACAGTAGTGACCCTTAGTAGAAACCTCAAGCCCTGCATGCCTGGTACACTGTAAACAAGGCTAACCAGGTGGACACAGGGCTCACTCGGTTGCATCTTCGCCGATGCTTAAAAGTTAAACCGAATTCACGGCCGGCCATGCTCTAAGAAACATAACGCAATATTTTGTGCCACGGTCTGTTTCATGGGTCCCCTAGCTGCAGCTACACATTCCGGTGACTGGGCTCTTATATCCGGGTTTGGTCAGAGAAGAGCTTCAGGCTAACAGATTTCGTGATTAAGGCGATTCCGAGATTCTCCCTACCACTATATTATACCACCATAACGAACTTCATGACTCGACTCATGATACCACCACCGCCAGAAGATCCCTAATAAGTAATGGGCAAAGGCGGCGGTGCCATTGGACGAGGAAGTCACCGCCTGCCTGGCTTCGTCCCCACAAGAACCCCAAACCCACGGCGACCTGAACCCCCAAACCCTTCTCTGGGTTGGCCTTCAAACACCATGAACAATATCAAATATATGTATATATATATATATATATATGTATATATAGGGGCCTCTTATAAACCCAAATAAGGAAAATAACAAGTCCCAAAATCCAACCTAGTTCTACATTCGAATACCTGCGCGATTCAGCTTACCCCGCTTGAGCTTCCTGGCTTCGCATGGCCGGCATCCTGCAACGGGCAGTCACCCTCCGCAACCACAGAGGAGAAATAAGACATAACAAAGCAGCTTAAGCTCAGGGCACTGCCTACCTCACACCTAAACTACGCATATAGCGCTGATCGTTTGGGGGTTACATAATTAATTGAGGCTGCTTAGGCCCTGCGGCCTAAAGCTAACATCGCGGAAGCCCGGTTCGGACATCAACATCAGAACTCCGACCCAGACTCAGCCTTATGTCCAAAAGGCTTCGGCTAGACGATAGCGGTTTAGGGTTTAGGGCAGGTGTCGGAACAAATACAGAGTTTCTTCCTTCGGGTTCCCATCAGAGGAGTTGTATGTCCCCCCCCAAAACCCTATTCTAGCCATTAAGGCCATTAAGTCCCTACATTAGCGACGTGTTGGAGTTCGAGGTTCTACTGTCAGTTCTCCGCTGGGCCCTCCGAGCCCAAAACCCTGGACACAAAGTACTAAAACCCTACATCTCGAAACCCCAATCCCTAAAACCCTACATCTTAACACCCTAAGCCTTGAAACCCCCGAAATCCCTGCATCTTCCAACCCCTGAACCCCCAAAACACCCTACATCCTAGGCCCGATCTTCTGAGACACCGCTCAAAAGATCACTGCAGGACCGAGGCCCGGCGCCGAAAGCCTGATCCCAAACCGAACAAAGGGCCTAGGGGTTTAGGGTCTAGGGTAATGTAAGGATTCGTTATACTATAGAATTATATAGAGCCTTACGAATTTGGGGATTATTCTCTTCTGGAATTATATGTGGTTTAGGGGCTAGTTCTAGGATTCATTGTACTGGACATATATATATAGGGCTAGATCTGGGATTCATCACAGAAAGTTGGGGGCCTAGGTAAGGGTTTAGGGTAAGAGCCCTACTCACTCCTGGTTTGCTGCAGGTGAATGCCCTTCCTCTCGGAGCCTGGGGGCCAAGCGTATTTCGTCCGGAAGACGCCGCAGGACATCGACAAGAAGCTGAGCATTACAATATAATATAAGGTGTAGGGCTTGGAGTTTGGGGGTTTAGAGGAGCTGCACATCTCCGCTTTTCAAGACCGCGAGTTCTCTCGCTTTTGGGTCGTCGCTCTCTTACTCAGGACCTTGCGACCTCCGCATCGAAGTGAAGAAGAAGACATCCCTTTTCCAGAGCTAGTTTGGTATGAGGGGCCGCTCCCATTCCAACTTCCGAACACATAGCCTGGGTTGGTACACTGTCGGCCCGATAACCGAAGACTTTGGAAGCCAAAACAGCTGTAGCAGTAGTAGTAGTAGTAGTAGTAGTAGTAGTAGTAGTAGCAGTAGCAGTAGCAGTAGTAGCAAATTCCTTGTCGACAGGATGCAGTCTTTGTTCACAAACGAGGAACCACAAGTTCCATCGACGTCGATGTCTGCTTGCAAGAAATCCTACCGACGACTCTGATTGAGAGACAGCCGGCTGCCGGCCCCCATGCCGGAAAATGCCACAGCGAGCGAATCTTCGCCAATCTGCCCAGCAAATACTGTAGCACAGGCACACTTGATTTGACGACAAAGTTAACACCTTGCTGCGATCTGCACACGTAAGCTTTTGTATTCACTCCGCAATGCTTAGGCGGAAACGGATCTGCAACAAGGACAACTGTAAATGGGCTACAGTAGTCCGAAAGCTATCTTGAAACCTACACAACATGCTATACCGAAACGTTCAGACAAGCACCTGTTTTCAGCAAACGACTGCCTTTTGGCATATGCGAGAAACCTTTCCGGACTCGCGGGCAATCAGAGTTGGTCTCGTACTGCAACAGGCAGGGTGAACCTTCTAAGTGATGGTTCGAATCCTTTTGCGACTGTTGAGTCATTGAGGTATCGGGTCACGAAGGTAAGGTCGCGGCAATTAAGGCCATATATGATGCAGGGCTGCCACACCCCCCCTCCCCCCCACCCCATGGTATCCTCCCCCCTTCCCCCCCGCCCCCCCTGTGGTGTGGGGCCTGTGGTGGTACTCTTTTTGCCACAACGTTCTTATGTGTTACTCCTTGTCTTCCCTCTTGTTGTGGCACCGGTGATACTGCTCATGATGTTGTGCTGCTCTAGACCGGGACATGAGTCGACGATCATACCATGCTCAACATCATCCTTGTCGTCGTCATGTTCATCATTGATACCTTCAAAAGAAGATCTGCCACCATCACCATCGCAATACAACCCTCATAATTCAGCATTGCAATTCACGTCAGATG
>CAJNDT010003491.1:195000-292500 GCA_905221615.1 Symbiodinium sp. CCMP2592
ATTCTAAATATCAACCCCAAAAAGGAGCTACGATGGGGCCAATGAGTAGGTCCTAGAGAAAACCAGTTTGAGGCCTCAAGGTTTATTGGCTTGGGGCTTATGGTGTTGGGGGTCATGGGTCCAGGGCCCAGGGTCCATGCGTTCTCACACCAAGATACAAGAACCGAAAAGTCATAGGCAACCGCACGCACTGCTAACCGCCAGTACCATGATTTCTGGGTTTCCGGAACCTCCTAGTATTCAGTCGTCGTGACAAGAGAAAGCGCGAGATACATACAAAAACGACTACCTGCACCCCAAAAGTATGTAGAAGAATAGCCTTTTATAGGTCTTGGGCCATTATTTTACCTACTTTTGAAGGTCTAGGTATGTTTGCAGGAGGCACAACCCGCTGCAGTCCGATAAAGGCTCGACTCTTCGCCGAAGCACTGGAAGCACAGTAAGCAGATGCAGGAAACTCATCAGCCAGGACCCTCCTTGTACCCTCAAATAGGGGTATATGGTCCCAAATAAGGGGCATTTAGGGTCTAATAGAGGGTAGATGGAGGGTCTGGGAGATGGTGGGTGCCTTCATTTGTTTTGTTTGGGGAGGGGTGACTTCCAGGATTGCAACGTGCCATATCTCAGGGTCCGCTCTCTTCTGAACCTCCAATATCATCTGCGAGCCAGAGAGGAACTACCTGGTCTAAACCACTGGTCAACAGCGAATCCAACACCATGCACCTATCACTCTCGAAAGCTCCACGCATGATAACTGGTTAAAGGTTTAAAAGCATAGAAGCAATAGATCCGAAAACTACAACCCGAATGCATTCAACGGAGGTCAGGCTTAGCCTTTGGACATGGCGGCGCGTTTGTTGCGGTTCTTAGGGTTTCGGAGTTTCGGGCTTAGGATGAGTATAGGTGGAGCAGAAGTAGGAAGGGCAGCAAGAAGTAGAAGCAGCAATGCAGAGGAATGCTGGGTGAAGCGAATTCGCAGGCATTTGGCAGAATCAGAGGGAGTAATCATATTGACGGGTACTGGAGCTCCTTTATCCCTAATCCTAAACCCGAGCTAATCGTCAGGGTCGTGAGCCTGAAGTCAACGCCGTACACTTACATCAAATACTCCTAAGTAGTAAAGTTGAAAGTCCCATGTAGTGGAGTCAAGTCTCAGAAGCTCTTATGGACCGGAGAAAACATACCAAGCGATGAAGACCTGCGTGCACATGTAAAACTTGGATTTTCGATTGTCCTAAACTGAATCCCCTTCTACCGCCTAAACTACCAAGCTAAAGGCTGCGATTCAGGGGTGAATTTCCCGCGTCCGAATTCGTCCTAACACGACTACAATCTCCGACCCTCCAGGTCGTAAACTAAACAATACATGGAGGCCCCAGGAGAGTGATCTTTCATTCATACTACCCTTCTGTCCTCCCTGTGTTGCACATCTTGCAACTACCTTCTTACATATAGCTACGCCTGAATGAACATTTTTGTTAACAGGCATCTACAGTCGTATGTGTGGGTGCAGAAACATATGTACATAGAACGACCTTATTGCTTATATGAGTGCCCTCGGGTCCTCGGGTCCTCCAAGTCCGGACCTAAAGAGTCCAGCGGATTCTTCGGCTCAGGTGCTGAGCGCTCAGAAAGGATTTGCTTTCTAAGTGAGCCATGAGTACATTGCATTTGAATGCATGCTCGGTATTCATAGTCATAGTGATGTGCAGCTGCCTCATAACAGTTTACTGTAAGTTCATAGCCTGTTACGCCTTACCGCAGCAGGCTGTCTGATACCAACCGTGTGGTTGCTGGCTCACAGCCTACACGAAACAGCACGGAATATTTATGGAACCCTACAAATCTTTCATCCAGAAAGCTTACTCGTTGTGCTCTGCGGCTTTGCCGACATGGGTAACTCCCGCCGCCTGAAAACACAACTTTACCTCCCTCCCTCCCAAAAGATAAAAGCCAACTGAAACATGAACACTCGATCCAGGGCTTCGGGCTTCCGGCATACGATCCCACAGCCCGCCTGAGCCTTTCAAAGCCCAAACCCTAAACACCCACCTCTTCCCCACTCAGTCCCTCGACTTGCTGGTACACCAATACCTTCCCTCTGACTCAAAAACAGTTACATGAGTATACACATATACAGACACATACATATAATAGGTATATATATATATATGTACATACACCAAATTTTCGCCTGCACATACACCTACGCAAATATGCACCTACACATCTAAGTGCATGCATACATAAATAAATACGTACATGGTTACATAACATATTGTACTTACATACATGTCTGTACATGCACACATGCAAACCTATCTGCCTGCATCCATCCATCCATCCATCCATACAAACATACATACACACATACGCACATACACACATACACATATATACATACATACATACATACTTACTTACTTACTTACATACTGACATGCATTACATACATGCGCAACATACATACATATATACATACGTACGCACGCACGTACATACATGCATGCATGAGCACAAGCAAACCAACGAGCACACAAACAAGCATTCATACATCATAACACATACATAATGACATGTGTATTTGTATACATACGTACTTACATGCATACACAGGCATACATACATATATATATATACACACATACATATACGTATACCTATACCTATACATATACATATACATATACATCTACATCTACATCTACATCTACATCTACATATACATATACATATACATAGACATATACACATACACATACATATACATACATACAGACAGACATACATACATACAGACATACGCACATACATACATACACACAGACACATATGCATATACATGTGCCTATACATGTGCATGTGCATATATGTATGTGCATGTGCATGCGTTTGATGTGTATGTGTACGTGTGGAATCTGGGGGGGGGTCTTGGCGCAAACAAATATGTTCAAATACACGAGCACGCACACACAGACACACACACACACACACACAACAAAAAGACACACACACACACACACACACATACACATACTACATATTATGCAGACAAGTAGTGTTTCTGGTCCTCTCCGAATCTTGCCAGAAGCTTCCAATGTGCAGGACAATCAGAAGAGCATGTCCCAGCAGCTGCAGCGGCCACACCTCAGTGCTGATTCTTCTTACGCTGCATGTGGTCTCTGAAGAGGGTCTACATTCCTGTCCCGGCAGTGAAAATATCAGCAGACCTGAACATAGCTCCTGTTCATCCCTAAACCAGGAAGCCTGGTACAACTCTTATCCATCCGTAGATCCCTAGCCCTAGAGGAACACCAAGTGCCGCACACGACCTGTGCCGGGTCGAAATACCGCCGGTCACTTGGCAGTCCCCGGAGTTTACCTCGGTTTACCCGCGGTTCGGGTCTTTTGGGTTTTAGGGCTTGGGGTTTGGGATCTAATCTTTAGGGTTGAAGGTTCAGGGCTGAGGGTTGCGAGCCGAAGGTTTAGGGTGCAGGGTTTAGGTGCGTTTTTCCGTCTGACGGGTTGAAAGCCTCGCAATGCAGGCTAGGTTCGATACATCTGCCCTGCGACCGCTCAGTCCGGTGTTCAGGTTTGCCAGGTTTAGGGTTTGTGGTTGAAAATTCCAGCAGACTTCTTCAGGGAAGCCCGGTTGGGTTTAGGGGTTTGAATTGGGAGTTTCCGAAAATTAGGGGCATATTATTTTGGGGTCCTTATAATAAGGGTCCTACATTTCGGGCACTATATTAGGGTCCCCTAGTTTCGGGAACTCCCAATTATGAAGCAAATGTAGGAAGTCACGCCGCCGTGAGCCTTTGGAACAATCCTCCCCAAACGGAAAGCGGAAGACCTGCGCGCAAAAACATGTAAAAACAAACAAGTCCCAAAACTCGAAGTCGTATACTACAACTCCCAAGCAGAATCCAGGGAACCCGACAACCCCGGAACAGCCGAGCAGCAACCGGGGCATTGCCAAACCAAGCAGGTGGGAGCTGCCTCCGGCAACAGCCGTCAGGCTTTGGAAGAGTGGCTTTTTAAGGCTCATGAGGTTATTTTGGGGTGCCTTAAAAGGGATCTATAAGGGCTCCTTAAAGGGATCTCTAAGGGTTCTATAAAGGGTTTGGGGTTTTGTTGATGTACCGCAGCTTTTTGAAGGCTTTAGGGCTTGCTGTTAAGGTCTAGGGCGCTTGGCACGAGGTTCGAGTGGGCTCCATCAAGCGTCTTGTTCTCTAGGATTTGCAGATCCGAATTCAGTGGGGATAACAAATCCTACGCCCTAAAGCGTTTCGGGTACGAAACCTGCTCAGGCCTCATGGTTTGAGGTTTAGGATTAACCGTACGAAACCTTCTTCGCTAGCAACAGGTCCAGGGCTGTTGCTAGGTCGCCTAAACCGATCTCCGTCAATCACAAGGCCCAAGAAAACCGTTCAAAATTCCATATACATATATATATATATATATATATATATAGATATGGACCAATACAAGAACCCATGAAATTTAAAGTACTCTCATGTCACACACACAAGGGATCAGACCGTAGGTCTCTGACGATATCCCCTCAGCCCCGAACCCCACGCCCGCAGCCATGAACCCAATAACTAATCAGTGCGTAAAGCCGAAGCCCTCAGCCCAAAGCCCTGCGGACACATGACTTCGACCTGAGTGCCGGATGCTGGATCCCTACCAGGATCCAACAAGAAAATCCCCTTAAGAGTTTAGCAGCCAGGGTGTTCGATTTGGTATCTACTATCGTAGAGGAGAGTTGGGCAAGCTCGGTCCTAGATACACCCTGGACTGTGCAAACATTGAACCCAAAACTGAAAACCTTTACATCCAGGCCCATAATGAAAGTGCCGAGCCCTGAAATCTCAAGCCCTGAGAGCCTGAAGAATAAGACTCTAAATCCTATCTAACCCCCTGCACCCCCAAAGCAACTTGAACAGCAGCGCAAGGCCAAAAGGGGTAGTTGGGGTCCGAAGGTCCTGAACTCCTTCGGTCTATGTTTAAACTAGCTCTGGGTTATAGTGAGTCAGGGTTTAGACGTTCGAAATTCTTGGAGCAGCATCATTGTTGCTGCTATTGCAGTCTTAGAGACCAGGGCTTTTGATGAATATTATGCTGAAGTCTGCTTCTGTACTGGGTACCCTGTCAGAAGACCATTCGAAGCTAGCAGAAAACCCATCATGTACCGCTATACACAACAGCAGCCCTACGGCCATCTCAAACCCTAACAGAAACCCTTGCAGAAGCCCTCAAATACCCTTGTTAAGGAACCTCTATGAAAAACCCTAAACGAAGCCTTAAAGAAACCTCAAAAAAACAATGCAGAAGCCTGAAGCAACTGCCCAAAGCTCCCAAAATCGGTACAACCCGGCACGCAACATGATAGAAACCCTAAAACAGTAAAAGCCAGTGAAATACCCAAAACTTGACGCAGAAGCAACATAACTGTAGAACAGTTTATACGCTGAGCCCTAAACCAACCCCTCTATGAATCCTTCTGGGGCCCTGCTGAACTCATAGAAACAATTAATGGAGCTACGTTAAAAACTTTTGAGCACAAACCCCTTTTAGCAACCCTTGTGGTACCCCGTAGTTGAACCATGATAGTTAGAATAGAACCCTTAAAGGGAACCCTAAGTGTAGAACCCCATAGGTACCCTTAAAGGGAACTCTTGAGGGAGCCCTGTTAAACCCGCTTCCCCATGGCACCTGGCAAGAAACTGCCAGGAGCTCGTGGATCCTCGAGGATTGAAATGATGGGGAGTTTGGGGCTCTAGGGTTTAGGGGGGGTTTAGGTTTAACTTATGGGGTTTTGGGAGTTAGAGTTTAGGGCTCTGGGGTTTAGGGGGGTTTTAGGTTTAACGTATGAAGTTTTGGGAGTTTAGGGTTTAAATGCTTTTAGGTTTGGTGGTTGAGGTTCTTGTTATAAGGTTTTGGGAGGTTAGAGTTTAGGGCTTTAGGGTTTAGGGCTTGGGGGTTGAGGTTTAAGTTATAAGGCTCCGGGAGTTTAGGGCTTAGGGGTTAAAGGTTTCGCTCTTAGGTTGAGGGAAAAGGTTTTGGAGTTTAGCACTGAGGGGTTAAGGATTTCGGTTCAGGGTATAGGGTATGGTCTACCATCTTGATTGTGTTACCCGGTCTCTTCATTATGGGGTCCTCACCTCATCCGAGATTGTAGGCAAGACCGGTTACGTACATTGACGAATCGTATAAGTAACTCCCAATCCCTGAGCCTGAAGTGTCCGGATGCCTGCAACCCTTGAGCAAAGCGTGCTGCAACCCTCCGGCCCGCAAGCAAAACTCAAGAGGAACACTGAGGACGTATAGGCCCCGTCAGCCAAACCCCCAAACTCCGATCCCCCCCCCCGCTCCCCTGGGCGGAAACCAAAGAACGAAACTGTAACACACCTGGACAGTGAAATTGAAATGCACGACAAGCAGATAGACACTGGAATCATGGACCTGGCACGGCTGCATGAAGCAGTGGATCGAGAAAACAACTGCACCCTTAGCTCCTGTGACATCAATGCAAAATTTAGCTGGTCTCCTTATGCTCGCCGCGAGGAATTGGGATTCGCGGTTTACCTTTTTCAGACCTTACTGTGTCTGTTGGGGTGTGTATTGTGGCGACAAGCACAAGGATTGTAACCTCCGAGTCCAATCGATTTCGAAACTCCCCCCCCAGATTGCAGTAGTACTACTACCATATAATATAGATTTCTTCGAGTATTAAGTTACTACTACAGATCGAGCATGAGTTGAAGCCTCTCAGGCGATTTGACTTTGCTTCCCAAAGCTTTCGAAGGCCTTACAATCCCAAGACAGACAGACTCAGTGAGTTGGGCCCAGTTGTTATAAAGCCTCAGGAGTCTCGGAACTGCTTTAGTATGCCTTAACTTAATCGTTAGACTAGGGGGTTTTTGGAACATTTTGAGCTGTTCCGAACTACTAGTACAGGAGTAGTGTTAGAGGTTACTGAAAATTCTATAGTAGCTGTAACACCGCCCTTCCTTGCCCGAAGAAGCCCTCAATTGAAGGCCCAAAGACAGTAGCATGCTGCGTCAATTGTTCATGCCGCGGGGGTGGCGTGGAATGTAGGGCCTCGCCTGCTGCTCTTGACAGGTTAAAGCTAACAGTTTAACATCGCGATGTGGGAGTTTCCGAAAATTAGGGGTACCTTATTTTGGGTCCTTATAATAAGGATCCTACTATTTAGGGTACTATATTAGGGTCCCCTATTTTTGGAAACACACATGTCTGTATGGACGCATAAATGCCAGAGGCACAGGCGCGCGACACGAACAGCTAGCAGGTACCCAACTTCCCTCTGAGCCATCGGCAGTTCTTGTGCCACGGTCAACACCTTGTGCGTGTCACAGCACCTTAATGCACGGGGTTTACAATGCAAGTCTTGCGGAGTTTGGGTGCTCACTTCAGGGTTGACGGTATGCAGGGCCTGTTGAGCTTGGGATTTGGGCATCTGCATTGTCAGCCACAGGCGACAGAGTTTTTGGTGTACCATACAATGGTCACATCTCAAGACCGTCCAGACAGGACCCAGCACGAGAAAAAGCCATGGTGGCTCAAAGCAAACCCTGAAACCCAACCCGCACATCCCAAACCATGGAGATTTGTCCCTTGACAAAAAAACAGAGGTCATGAAACAACATCCCCCTCTCTTCGAAAAGAACACACAGCTATCAACTACCGCATACCAAACCCTAAACCCTAAACGCTAACTCCGATTCTCCAAACCCTGGTTTCCGGGAGCCCCACCCAGGGCCCTCTGGCACCGGCCAGGTCCAAAGGAAGGCCAACAGTGACTGCAGTTGCTCCTCTAGGCATTTTTGGCTCGAGGGGTTACTATAAAGGGTGGTTGTCAAAATTAGAGTCCCTTTTTGGGTGCCCTAAATAATAGGTGCCGTATCGTAAATGGACCCGAATATTGACAACCACCCATAAAAGGTCTTTTTGAATGGGGACCTGAGGGTTCGGTTTACTATAGGGTTTACAGTTTCAGGTTTTCAGGGTTAGGGGTAGGCCTAGTGTTTGATTGAGCTATTGGCGCAGCCAAGGGTTGTAGGGTTGCGTAGGGGGCTCATATCTCCTCTGTCGACCTTCGAAGGCTGTGGGGTTGACAGTTTAAGCTTTTGGGACGTAGGTCTTCGAAGGCAGAAGGGCATGTTTTTGGAAAGCCTTCGGAGAGCGTGGATCATACAGGTTTAGGGTTTAGGAGTTTATGGTTTAGGATTTACGGGCCTAGGGTTGCTCCGGCAGCCCTCCACACTAAACACCCCACTCAGAATGTCGGTTTACGCTTTGAGTCTGTGGATTTACCTGCTACTAGGATCTCAAGCCATACATGTAATCTAGGGGCCTTAATAATTGAATAGGGCTTTAGTGCCCCTTCTACTATAATTGATACTACGGAACCCCCCAAATAGTATTGGTAGCTATTAAGGCTCCTACAATTATTACAGTAACCTTATAGATCCCTTATAGTAACCCTTATAGTTATAGACCCTTTAGAAACCCTATTAATGCCCCTATATTCGGTCCCGGCTCCTCCTTCTCCATGGGAAGGATCTCCGGCGGGATGTCTGCATTGGAGATAAAGTTTAAAGGGGGTAGCGCTCAGGGCTTCGGGTAGAAGGACTGAAGGAATGAAGGTTAAGGTATATAAGTTATTCCGCAGTTTCGGCGAAGGGTGTGTGGGATATGAGGTTTGGTGGTTGGATCACGGGCGGCTGCGGTATAGGTTGAAGCCGTGCGGGTGTTCAGCATACATACCCGAAGCCCGAACCAGCACGGCTCAGAGCCTCAAACATTAAACCCTAAACCCTCAAACCTTTGAAGCGAAATCCCAAACCTCGAGGAACTTGACCAAGAAACTGCTGGGTCCTAAATCCTCCCAATCCCCTCCGGGTGCCTGGCTTTCTCTGGACGTTGTGATGGGTTCAACGAACATGAACCAACTCAAAACCCTCAACCTCTAACCCTTAAACTTATCGCTCCAGGGTTCAGAGCATATTCAGGGTTTGCGGATTTAGAGGTCCTGGGCTTTAGGCTTTGGGGTTGACGTGTTAAGGGGTTAGGATAGCTTAAGATTTAGTCGGGACGGGTTTCAAAGGACAGTTTCTGCATCAGGGTGGCCACTGTGGCCAGTATGATTCTTGGTACAAGCTGGCGACCCAGACCCAGCCCTCGAAAGTCAGCTGCGCAGCTCCGATCCCGACACCAAGCAGTACTCACATAACTGCCAACGATGTCATACGAGCTGGAACACTTGCACGGTCCACTGCCAGAGCAAGCTTATACTTCCAGTCCTATGCAGGGGTGCAGGGGTATGTAATATAGGGGCCTTACTCACTAGAATAGAGTTTGGGGGCCCGCTTTATTATGACTATAACAAGGAACTCCCAAAATAGTACAGGTAATTATTTAAGTCCCTATAGACCCAAAAGCTCCATGCACAACACGACAAGAGTCGAGCCGGAAGTCCTCCTACTTGGAGGATCATGGGACTTAGTAAGGTCCTCAGTACCTTAATTGGGGTAATAAGTATAGGTACCCTTAATTATAACCCTAGGTACTAAGTCCCATGATCCTTTAAGTAATCCCCGCAGACCGGGCCTGTTGAGAAGGCATCACTTGGCCGATTGGAGGCTTGACCATCCACTGAGTTTCCCTCGTCCTGCGGTATGCGGTGATACAAGTATAGAAATAAGGGGATGCAGCTACAGGTTATTCAAGGTTCTAGTGCTGAGTGTTTCACGCCCAGCAACGGCTCTCGCAGGCAAGCAGAAAAATGACTGCAAGCAGATGGGATATCAAGGCAGGACCAGTTGGCTAAGCCATGAGTTATCCATGGAAGATCTATGTGAAGAGACCTGTGTAATTAGTATCTTAACCAGCATATATACATGCAGGGTGACGAGGCCGTAGGCTCGGTCACAAGTTTCGGGTGTGAAGCTACGAGGTCAAGGGTTCAGGGGGGCTGGAGCTCGGGAGCGGAAGAAGCTCAGCACTTTGATAGTAATAATAATTCATAATAATCAATTAGTAATAATAGTAATAATACATTTTCAGAGCTTCGCGGCTCTCGAGAATTTTTTTTGGCTGCACTTCAGGGCCTTCAGCCTTTGTGACCAGGGCAGCTTTGTATGGGGAATGCCTGGTCATCGTAGCCCCGGTATATCCATACATGGTTTTGCCAAGCTCTTTTTTAGAGTACACCCTGTACCCAACACCCTCTTCTACTTCTTAAGGCCCAAAACTCTCTTCTTCAATGATCGGGCCCAAAACAGTTCAAACTTTCTAAGACAGGCCACTCATATAGGGTCAAAAAGTTTCAAAGTTCTCCCGTTCCGTTGGCTATCTATACAAGAAAAAACAGGCTCGTCGGCCCGGCTAAGCCGCCCGGAGCTGCAAGACAATATTGGCCCTTTGTTGGTAGGGTTGAGGGTTTACGGCCCAGGGGTTTGTGGTTTAAGGGTTTAGGGTTTGGGGTCGTGCGATATGTTCCCTCCGGCTATGCAAAACCTACAGAGACTTGCAAGAACTCTCAACCTTAAGCCACCACGAAGAGCAACTCCTGTGAAGCCCGTTGACCCATCCTTGACATCGTGTAGAGAAGGTCTGTTCATGGAGAAGATGTTCCTTGGCAGCTCTAGCTGGATCGGGTCTCAGGATGTGTATCTCAGCATGTATGGGCGAGGGGGCCTTAGTCCTGCACCTACACCTAAGTCCTTGACGGAACAAGGTGATTCAGAGCATGTTTGGGAGTTGTTCGCCAAACGTGAGGCTGGGAGTTTCAGTCTCATGAAAAATACACCTGCAGCCTAAAACTGCGTGCCGAAACGAACTGCATTCCAGAAATCTGCGAAGATGATCTCGAACCAGATCTTCTTAACCAAGCCATGGGATTTCCAGGGCTCGGTTATTTTTGCTTTTGGGTTGTCCACATCAGGCTAATCAGTGTCTCTTGTGCTTTTTCGGCCTCCACAGCTAGATTATTGGGTTCAGGCTCGTGGTAGTACAGAATTTGCAGACGTCGTCAGTCAGTATCTTGGGACTGGAGGAAAGGCGTGCCTGTGAAACCTCAAAACCACCCTAGATCCCCAAACCCCTGACATCCAAACCCTCGAATCCAAACCGGCAATGTGAACCCCGCAGCCTAAATGTCCAAGTCCAAAACCGCAAACACCCAACGCCCTCGGCTTAAATGGCCCAAAACTGTGTCCAGGAGAGATGCACCGAGTCTGTAGACATCTGAAGCATTTCCAGCGTGTAGGTATGGCAGGCGCTCCTGAAAAGCCGTCCAGCACGTGGGTTTCCGAGCTTCGTATCGGGGCTCGAGGTTTCAGAGTTTACGTGGCGGCGGGTGTCGACATTGGGGTCCCTATCCCCAATAGCCCCACTCGACGGGTACTTGGACCTGATGTCTTCCTGTGAAACTCTGTTCTAACAATTAGGGAACAGAGATTACGACCCCAAGCCAAAAAACAAACATTGAAGTTTCTGAAAATAGGGGACCCGAATATGGTACCCTAAATAGGAGGATCCTCATAACAAGGATCCCAAAACCAGGTACCCCCAATTTTCGGAAACTCTAAAGACCCTAAACCCCTTCTAGAACCCTTCTAGATCCCCTTTAAGGACCCCTTTAAGGACTCCCTTTGAAGGTCTCCCCTAATTTTCGGAACCTCCCACAGTGAACCGGCCTGCGAGCACAGACTTCCTGCTCTTGCACCTCGCGCGGGCAGGCTTGGGATTTTGGGGTCGTCATCTCTGGGCCTCAAAAGTTGGAATAGGGTTCTCCCTTTTAAGGGTTCCTTAAAGGGTAAAGGGCTAAGGGCTACTGTAGGGGATCTATAAGGGGCCGCCTTAATACTGTTGATGGTATCTTAAGGGCCCTGAACTATGGGAATTACGGTATAATCCTTATTGTGGCTAATGCAGGATTTACATATATCATCAACCGTAGTTAGAATAGGGTTCTCCCTTTTAAGGGTTCCTTAAAATGTGAAGGGCTAAGGGCTACTATAAGGGATCTATAGGGGTACTATAATCTAGTGGCATTAGTAGTTAGAATAGGGTTTTGGGGCCCACTATGCTAGAGTTTCTAAAAAGGAACCACCAAAATAGCACAGGCAATTATTAAGGCTCCTATATTGGGACTCTGGGGGCATGTAGGGGGCTTCCGAGGGGCGGGGTTCATGGAAGCTCTGACTGGTTACCAGGGTTCCATGCATTACGGGAGTGTTGAGAGACTTATGCCTTCTGACTAGGATTCTATAAGGGTTGCCGAAGAGTCTCTCAGCGGTTTCAATCAGGTCCCGCATTGACTTTAAAGTATGGAGGAGCGCATGACGGTTGAGGCTCTGTGGCGTCCAGGTAGAGTTTGTGCTCCGGGGTTCGAAGTCGGTCTGTGCGGTTGCAGAAGCTGCGATTATGAGGACAGTGCTGAGTCACATGGGTGGTTGTCAAAATTAGGGTCCCTTTTTGGGTCCCTATCATAATACGGCACCTATTATTTAGGGTACCTAAGGGGACCTTAATTTTGACAACTACCGACATGGTTTAGACCGTGTGGGGTGGACGTATGCGGAGAGACACAAACCCTGGAAGCCCAATGAACACCAAACAGGCAAGTCACACACTCGCTACGTATACTGCATGTAGGTCCAATCCTCGCAGGGGGATCGACCCACTATAAGGAAGCCAGAGCGTGCATTGCCTTTAGTTTGTGTCCAATCTGCGTGCCGATAACAAAAATGCTTTCACCCCGAACCCTTGAGAGAAAGCCCGAATCTACACAGCTACGCTAGCTATTTCCGCCTCGGTAAGGCCCACGAGGTAGGTCTTTGAGCTGCAATCGTGGTGCTCCTCAACCACAAATTCAACAGAGTATGGGGCTTGTAGTTTAGTTTAAGGCTCAAGGTCTGCAAACCTTTCGGCCAAACCCCGGCATTTTACGTTTGCAGGTCCCCAAACCCTGCTCCCCAGGACAGCTTCAATGCTTCGAGCTTCAATCTCGGTCAAGTAGATCACGGCAGAGATTTTGGTGGAGTATGAGCCGACAAACGTCACCTGCAGCTCTGGCTTACCGCAGAACCCCAAACCCAAAGCTGTATAGGAAACTCCAGAAAGTTGGAATATGGTTTCATGGTAGGATACCCTATAATCTACCATAGAAGGGTTAGGATAATCATATTCCAACTTTCTGGCTTTTACTTTAAACCTCGGACCATGGAATAGACTAGGTATCATGCCCACTACCACGCGCTCGTCAACCCTACTACCTAGGGGCGAACCCTGTCGGACTACCAGGGGTCAAAAAAGAGCCAAGGGCTTGTTTTGCAAAGTACCGCTTTATACTTCAGCTCCAGCTACTAGTATCAACGAATCCCGAGAGGAAAATGGGCAGTTATAGGCAGTCCGATCTGCTTTCGTACTTACATTAAGACCCCGCATCCATTAGAGTCCCATCGGTTCGCCCTCCCCTGTAACCTCAGACGCAAGCCTAAGCCCAAATCGGAGCAGCAAGAAAAGTCCTCCAAGGGCCGGGATCTTTGACTTACCATGAGTTTCCACACCAAACTATGCCAAAAAAACGCAGGTATGCTGCAGACCACGCGAGTCTTCCCGAAGCACCATGCGGACATGCTTGTTGTGAAGAGATGCTTATACAAAATTAACGCACGTGCGCGACACTTTGAAGGAAACGTTGCGACTGGCCGGGCACCAGCCCCCGAATAGAGAGAGGGCACATGAAAGAGTTGAAAGGGCCTTGCAGTGCTCCCGATTTTACGAGCTTCCAAAAAGCAGTAAATCCCCCAAAGGTAGACCACGAATCTTATGTCCCTTGAAGAAAGCGCTCTTCTAAACGAGCCATGAACACCCCTTTCCCCTAAACCTGAAACTCTGAACGGGAATACTGGTCATCGAAATGCCTGCAACCCTTAACATCCTCCGCTACAAGGCGAACATGCTGAGCCGCATCCTGCTATGAACATTCACCCTACCTTGGGACTCTACAGCACAAGCCAGCAAGTCAGGGTTCCGAGTACCGAACACGGTTTGGAATCCGAAGCCCTGAAGCGTTAAGCAGAGGCCTTAGGCAGGGGATTGCACAACGAAAACCAGTGTAGAAATTCCAGTTTTAGGAGTTTAGTGTCTTCGATTTTAGGTGGGGCCCTGAGACATTGCCAAAGGAGCCCTTTATGTGTTTTTGGCTTCCAGGCTGCGATTGACTTTTCAGAATACCTATAGTCTCCATTGTAATTCCATGTTTTTGGTTAACCAAAATCTATATATACTATAGGATCCTAACCATAAAATTGGTTAACCAAAAAAGGGGGACTACAATGGAGACTAGAGGTACCTGATAAAAGCCATGCGGCCTGCAGTGGATGCTTGCTGACCTCGCTTCAGGTGCAGCAGCTCCGGCTTTCGGTTAGAGGGTTTAGGGGTTAAGGGTTAGGGTTTGGGGGCTGGAGGGGTGTAGGGCTGTGCAATGGCTTTATCTGTGACGGTTTCAAGCGGTTACATAGCTTTGCTAAAGTCTGCGGCCCGCAAAGCGCTAATCCTGGTTGCTGAGCTCCGGGGCACAACCAAGCCGTGTTCCTGTAAAGGTTAGACTAAACCATACTGAAACTCAAAGAGCTTAAAGTTACCTATCTGACCATTCAGCTAACCATAAGATAGGGGCCTTACTACAAAACGAACAAGCCTGTCGGACTTCTGGGGGCATAACAGTCGACAACAATCACAAAGAAGCCTGTGGAAAGTGTTAGTGTGTATGCAGGCTTCTACAATACCCTGAACCCTCAACACTAAAGTCTAGGGTGTAGGATTGAGGGTTTAGGGCTGAGTCACTAAGCCCTAAACCTTCAATCCTAAACCCTAAACCCGCAATCCTAAACCCTAAACCCTCAATCCTGAACCCGAAACCCTCAATCCTAAATCCTAAGCTCTCAATCCTAATTACATGACCAGCGACTCCCTCGCTTCGCATGTACTGCTTGAAGCGGACCACATCTTCCTCCACCAGAAGGTCCTCCCAACTCACACAAGACCGAATATGGGGGCCTTAATAACTGAATTCGAATAGGGTTTTGGGGTATGTTATACCATAATGATCAGGATAAGGAACCACCAAAACAAAATTTGTAATGAATTCGGCCGCTACAGTAATTGGGGTTTTGGAGACCTTCCAAGTCCCATGCATGGGCTTGTGCAAGCTTTTCAACCGCAGTCTAACAGCCCATCGCGGTTTTCCCTTTTCAGCACCTTGACCTCGAGGCTTGACCCTAAACCCTTAAACCCTCAACCATGAATCCCAAATTTGAAACCCCAAGCCAAACCCCACGTCCATTTACGTACAGACTAAATAGACATCATAAGCAGCCCTGGTGTTCAACCTAATACCAGTCTGGACCTTTAGCTTCTGCTAGACTTTCTCAATCCACTGAACCTTAACCAGGTCGTCTAAACCCTAAACTTTGTATCTGATATCACCCCGTATAAAGGACTCGGATCTCAATAGTCCCACCCCCAGAAAGACCCGTACTACAAGAATACAAGGCGCTCTAACACGTCACCCCTACTTTGACGAAGCCCCATACTCCAACCCTACCCAGACCTTCCAAAATCCCTTAATTAAGGAATATACCTTAAATTATAATAGGATCCCAAATATGAATTAAGGTATATTCCTTAATTGAGGGATTTTGGAAGGTCTGGGTATGTAGTCTCCAAAGCTCCTTCGAAGCCTCCCCCCCGTGGCCAGAACTGTAGTCTTCAAGAGGGTGTTCTGTTCTATCTAGGGTCTAGGGTTTGCAGGTTTAGGGGTTTAGGGGTTTTGGAGTTTAGGGTTTAAGGGTCTGTCTAGGGTCTAGGGTTTAGGGTTTAGAGGTTTAGGGGTTTAGGGTTTAAGCATGTTCGAAGGTGTTCGATGCCGCTGAGCCTACCCCAGAAAGACCCTTACTACAAGAATACAAGGGGCTCTAACACGGCACCCCTACTTTGACGAAGCTCCATACTCCAACCCCATGTAGTCTCCAAAGCTCCTTCAAAGCCTCACCCCCGTGGCCAGAACTGTTGTCGTTAAGAGGGTGTTCGGGTCTAGGGTTTGGGGGTTTGGGGGTTTAGGGGTTTAGGGTTTGAGCATGTTCGAAGGTGTTCGATGCCGCTGAGACTCTAAGTAAGAAACGGCCTCGATGCTCACAGCCCCGTAACCATAACAATAGTAGTGTAATGGTAATAAGAAAAAAATAAAATGCAACAGTATGATAATAAGTCTACAAAAAAACGTAATAATGATAATTAAAGAACAATAATTACTACTAATAATGACTACAATAAATATATATATATACACACACACATATGTCTATGAGTGCTGTCCTGAAAAGCTCTGCCCTGCAAGTCATTCTTGTCAGAATGGAAGAGGACCATACCTGCTACAAGAATGGTCTCGGGCAGTCTTGGGGTCTTGGGGTCAACACAAGCCCTAAACGCAAGGGTTTAGGGTTTAGGGTTTAAGCTTCAAAAAACACAACTTCAACCCCAAGGCAGAAACCATAAACCTAAAGCTCAAAGCTTTCGCCCCGAAAGGTTTGTCATGGGACCCCGCTTGCCGATTTAGTTGGGTGGCTGCTCCCTTGGAGGCTCTAGGGAAACTTCTCCTGGCCCAGATGCTGTAACCTACTATAATATATACTGTGTTCCCAGCGATGAAGCTACATATATCTGAAACACTAAATCCTAGACTCTGAAATATGAACTCCTGCAGCCCCATCCCCATCTTGCCAAATCTGCAAGCGTAGCCCCTAACCCCCAGCTCAAAACAACCCTAAACTGTAAGCCATAAGTTAAACCAGCCTAAACTCGAAACTACCCCGGACCCAAAGCCAAAATCCCGAATCCCAACCAGAAACCCTAAATAAACTTAAACTCAAAAAGACACTTTACTTCGCATTAATCTGCGGCCCGTGTAGTGCAGTGTAGAGACGATAAGTAGCAAAGTTCTGCAACCTTTTTTATCTGTCGGGCAGCCTAGTAGAGTGTAGAAAAAGTCGCATTGCACAGTAAACAATTTTTATACATAGTTAATAGTGTAGAATAATGTAGTATAGCCCAGGAAAGTAACACCCAAACAACCCTAACCCCTAACCCCTAAACCCTAACCCCTGAACCCTAAACCCTGAACCCTAAACCCTGAACCCTAAACCCTAAACCCTGAACCGGAATTTCCTAAACCTTTTAGCAGGCGAGGAGCCCAGCTTTCCTGGTTCCAACAGTCGCAGATCCTTGGGGAAGGAGGAGTCGAGGTTTAAAGATCTCTGGGCCTTGGTGTAGGGCTTTTAGGATTTAGGGCTCCTTTAAAGGAGTCTATAGGGGTTCTTTTAAAGGAGCCCATAAGGTTACTACAAGGGTATTTTAGGGTTTTAGACTTTAGGGTTTAGGGTTTCAGGTTTCAGGGATGTTTTAGGGTTGTTTGGGGTTTATGGCTTCTCGATCGTAGTTCCAACAACGCATAGCATAGCATGGCGTGGACCACCTATATGATAGCATGCTTGTGCCATTGCATTCCATACCATACCATGTCTTACCATACCCAATCATATCATCCCATTCCATACCAAGCCAACCCATGACATCCATGCCATGCCAGGCGACTCCATATCTTACACGTTGCAATGACAATGCTGGAACCCTGGCACTGGCGCATGATTGGACATGCTGACAGCCCCAATTACATTCAGCCAACAGAGCCTCAGAGCCAAGGGGAAAAAAGTGCCTTACACCGCGAACCGAAAGCTGCAACGCTCCGAGGTGCCCCATCGATCTCGAAGACGGCATCGCACAGCATGCCCAGGAGATTCTGGAGTGCCCCTGGCTCGTGATATAAGGGCTTAGGGTTCAGGGTTCAGCGTCCCGGAGCTTAGCACTCTGACCCTAGAGCCCGCACTCTCGGACCTGTATGAAGCCCCAGAGTTCGCTGATAGGTCCGCTGTTCAACAAGTGTCGGGTTTAGAGAAGCTTTTCGTTGCTGAATGCATTTCTATTTTAGGGCTGAGTACCAAAGCAAAGCCTTAAAGTTTAGGAGGTGTCGGCAATTGGGGTATACGGGAGTTTCCGCGAATTAGGGGTACCTTATTTGGGGATCCTTATAATCAGGATCCTACGATTTAGGGTAGTATATTAGGGTCCCCCATTCTCGGATACTCCTATATATCTCTGGAGCCCGAACTCTTGGTGACTCTTAGTGTTCGGAGAATCTGTGCACGATGTCGAGAATTCGAACATGTACCCCCGAAGCTCAAAACCGTAGACTCAAAGCCAGCAACGCCGCTCCTCTTCATGCAAGGCGCTTCATCATCAGCCTTTCTTTCCTCTGTGATGTTCGAAGGTCACACGCATGCCCCTAAACTCCTCCATGACTTTCCTCCACGACCCTCAACCAGCTCGCCGGGCCTCGCATTGACTCGACCAGCTGGGCACGGCACTCTGCAGCCAACTTCGCCTGACATTGATGCAGTCAGTCTTAACCAGGCCTGCATTCTGTCGCTTCCTTTATTTCCAGACTTGCTGCTAGCGATTCCTAGCCATGGGCCATCGCCTTTTTAAGAGGCTGCCATGCACTGAAAATCTTAAACATCCAAACCATTAAACAAAATGAGCACCGTTGCTTTAAAAACTTGCTAGACACACAATTGAATCCAAGAGGGCAACCCTTTTGACGGAACCCGTAGGTGTTCCGTTGAAGGCCTCCTTTAGCACGGGTTCCTGTAAAGGGTTTCTTAAAGTTTCTACTATATCGGAGCCGTCATAATTGGAACAGGCTTCGGGGCTCTGTTCTAGTACATTATAATATTCAGGAAGCCGAACAAAATAGTTGTGTGGCTCATCCCGACCCCTACACTAGGGTCAATCGACAGGATTTCAACAGACGCCTGACGTACAACAATAACAAAGGAAGCTACGAGACGTAGTAGCACTACCAGTAACAGTAGCCGTCGCCGTGCTAGGAAGTAGTGGCAACAAGCGTGTTCGTCGTTGTAGCAGCGATAGCAATGCCAGCCCAGTTGGTCAGAACACCGTCCAAAGAATCGAAACCCCAGACCCTAAGCCCAACCCTAATCCCTAAACCCGGACAAGGAAACTGCCAAGTACTGGGCTCTGCAGGTTGAGTTTAGTATCAGAGCTTCGTGCTCATCTACGTCTGGCGATGCAGTTTAGAATTTGGGGTTTAGGGATCCTAGAATTTCTGGGTTCCCTGGCCCAAATCGGTCAGAAGCAGCGCGTGGGAAATGAGGCTACGACGTAAATCCAAAAGGAAGAAAAAGGGCGGCGAGGGAAGCAACTGCCTAAACCAACACTGCCATCAAAAACACTACCTCGTGTAGATTGTAGGATCGCGCCGTGCCGCCTCTTGCCGGCCCTAGACCTCCGACGTGCACAGAGTCTCCATTTTCAGAGGGTTCAATTTTTAGTAACCTCGCAGAAAACACGAAGCCCGGTGCAACTCGTTCCTAAGTTCAGGCTGAAAGGCCTGATCAGCCAATTTCGCCTGAACCGTGGCTTCGTGAGCCTGTGTCGCAAGCTGCCGTATCGGGAGTGCGTCGGAGGATGAGGATCCGGGAGTTTGTGCGGCTCTAATGAACAGTTTATGCAGCTTAATCCGGATTTTATATTGGGCTTAGAAGTAACAGGGAAGAAAAAAGTATAGACGTCTATTTCATAGCGGTTCCCTTTAATAAGTAACAGGTCCCAGAAAAAAGTCTTAAAGTATGGTACTCCAAAGCCCAGTATACAACGTGCACACCTTTTCTGTCAGGGGCTCAACAGGATTCGAGGGCCTTTTCCGGCGTCATAAGACGGCTTTGCACAAGGTCTCTGAAGGTTCTAATCTAAACGCTGCTAGGGTGTTTAGAAGAGGTGCCTGCATTATGTAGCTTGAGGTTTTAGGGATACTGTACTATAAGGATATGGGGCTTTTGATTCACGGGAATACTGCTAGTAACTACTGGCGAATACTATTCAGACCACTACAGTGTCACCACATTGCGGACTTGGGGCTTCAAGGGTTTTAGTATCTTCGGGGCTCACGGCGCAAAGCAGGAATCCGACGGCAGTTGCAAGTGCTGCACATACCTCTGGTGCCACGGAGGGTGTAATGGCTTGAAGGCATGGAAGTCAAAAATGTCTGCAAAGTCGTACCTTACCAGCCAACACACCCTGAAGTGAGAAATGCTACGCACTATGTTAAAGCTAGAGAAGAAAGAACTGCCTTTCAATCATCCCAGGTCGTGAAGCGCTAGGCCTGCCTCACAACCCAAAACATTTAGGCGTGTTTACCGCGTTTGCCCCGAAGTTGTCCGGGGTAAGCGCTTTGGTCTGACCGAAGTTGTGTTGATGGCCTTTTGCCGGCACGGCTGGCTTGGAATCAGGAACTCTGCAGCTCGAAGTTTCGATCATCAGAATCTGGGAGTGCTTCCCTTAGATCCTATAAACCCTAGAAAACCGGGGCTTCGTTTTTGGCCGGTGTGCCCCATGCTAGTCTCCCTAATATAGGGGCCTTAACAATTAAAAGGTATATTATACTGTAAGTATAATAAGGACCCCCCCCACAAAAAAAACAAACAATGTATAGTGTAGTTAACTATTTAGGTTCCTATATTGTGTAACCACGGCCTCGATGATGCTGTCAATGCCTGGCTGTTTAGTGAGGCTGAGCATAGCCGAAGCATCGATGTGATCTCCGTCCGCGCTGCTGCACTTCTGACCCAGCTCGTTGGTTCTGCGAAGGCGGAGGGTTTTCTTGATTGTGCCTGCGGGAGATTCCCCACGCTCTGGTCTCCTGCGACCATGTTCACCATTCTCGTGGTCATCTTCGCTCTGCTGCTCGGGCGCAGTTTATTGAGCACGGCGGCCAAGTTTTCTTTTTGGGGATCTGTGCGAGGGGCGTGTATGCTGCACGATCTGCACGGTTGTGTCTGGCTGTGGCCGAGACCATTCCCCGAGCTCGCCAAGCCTTCAAGAGGCCATCATCATCAGCATCATCACGTCATCACACACCACCCTGCCAGAACCGACAGAAGAATCCCGGGCGCTAAACCCCATATACCTCAAATGGTGTGTTTAACCTCCCTTTCAAACCACAACACCCCCTAAAACCCCCCGCGTGGAGCCTCGTTCTCTGCCTTGGCCGCGCGAGTCTCCGCCTTCGGCAGAAGCTAAGGGAGTTAGGGGTTACTTGGAGGATCATGGGACTTAGTAAGTAAGGTTATAAGTACCTTAATTGGGGTTATAAGTATAGCTACCCTAGTTATAACCCTAGTTACTAAGTCCCATGATCCTTAAGTAGCAGCCTGTAGGGCCTAGGGGGCTAGGCCTCCCAGTGGCAATGACAAAGTTTGGCAAGAGCACTCAGGCCACGTGCTACGCGACAAGAGTTTTGCCGCAGTCTAGATCTTCGCGCTTAGGCGAAATCCAAATTGCTACCGCAAACAGCGCTCGAAATCCTAAAATCTATAATCCAACCAGGGCCCCCCAAAAGGACCTGAAAGATAGCTTCAACTCAAAAGCCCTGGGGTCCACCGGAAGCCCAAACAAACAAACAGAAGACCAGAATTCAGAAACCCTCGCTTCAAATCTCAGAGTCGCGAGTGCAAAGAATGCTACAAGAGACACCCTTACTCCCTCAGACCCTCAAGCCTTCGACTTCAAACCTTCAGCTACAAACCCTTGAACCCCAAACCCAAAAACAAGTATACCCTGAGCCCGAAATCCTGAGAACGAAAGCCCAAAGCCCTCAAAACCCGAAACCCTAAGTTCCAACTCCAACCTTAACACCAAATCGCCTATTTTTTTAAGGACTCATAAAAAAGAAACCATAATAAGGAACCCTAAAAAGAAGGGTTCTTTAGGGTCCAGGTGAGAGCTTAACTTAAGCCTGAACCGAAAACACCTCGCAAGAGGCTCCCTCGCGCTAAAGACTCACCTTTGGTTAGTAGGGAATGGAAGAATGGAGTACAATTATAACTACTATTACTACCATTCTTCCATTCCCTACTCACCAACGGTAAGTAAAGACTCATTAAGGACACCTCGGCGGCAGCGGCGCGCTCGGCCTAGCGAGAGATTCGCGGTAGGTTAGAGTAGAAGGGGAGGGTTGAGGCAAACGACTGGGGTATAGGCCCCTCTCATGGGGCGTCACTCTATGAGGGCCTGTATAAAGTTCGAATCTTCAGCTTTTGCTCGACATTCAGCGTCAGGGTTTAGGGTAGTTGATTGAGACTAGGGGCTTTTGGGCTTCAAATTTAAAGGGATGCACGCTTCTTGTTCTGTGATTACAGTATCATTACAGGGAGGCGTAGGGTGTGTTCGGAAATTCCGCGCTTGGGGGCTCGTGGTTGAGTGTTCTGGGGGGCTGCTATGTTACTTTGGGGATAAGGCTCAAGTTTGTAAGGATTGGGAGCTGGGGTGTAAAATTTATAAGTGTCGAGGAAAGCGGTATGGTTGGGTCAGGGCGGGTTTGCCCGCGATAGTTGCCAATTTCAGCTAGACCTCAAAACCCAAATCACAAACACAGGCACACACAGAGAGCCCTGATAGCAACCATGTAAAACCATGAATAGAGCCCTTGCAAGACCCAGAGCCCGAAGACCTTAGAAATCTTACTTGGGGTTTCAATCAGCCTTTTTTAAAAGCCATGTAATATCCTCTACAGCCTGAACCGCCCTAAACAAACCCTAAAGCCCCAAATGCAATGTTTGCAAGAAAGCCTTAACCCCCTGAAGACCTGAGCCCATGCTAAACCCTAAACCCCGGGAAAGCTGTCGCCTGAGTCTGGGCCACCTCCAAGGCCTCAGCTGCTGTTGCCTGCAGAGAGCTCTCCAGCTTTTCGGGAATCTTTGGTTCGGGGTGATCCTTGTCTCGGGTCTTGCAGGGTCTGATACCGGTCGTACTCGGGTTTTGGAATACTTTACTATACTCCGGCAATACTTCGATCAGGAACCTTTAGGAAAGGCATTGGTAAGGGTTCAGGCCTCAATATTCGTTTAGACGGGTGTGATACTGCTCGGGGGGGCTTCGACGTTCGGCAGAGGGCCTCGGTAGGTCATCGTTAACGCTTTTGAGGGGCTGCCGGGATTAGGGTGTAGACCCTACGGGATTTTAAGATTTTGGGGCGTAGGCGTTTGAGGGTTAAGCTCTTAAGGGTCGGGGGCCTGGTCAGGGGTACTGAAAGGGCTGCCGTGGGGCCTGCGTTTGTGCATGGACAGTCTCCAGGGTTAAGGGGGTGAAGTTATGGGGCTAGCTGAGGGAACTTGTATTTGTAGAGCCTCAAGCAGTTGAAGGTCCGGGGTTCAGGGTGTCAGGCTTTACAGAACGAGCGATCGAAGTCTGGCGGGTTTTAGCTGCTGTCCGGTTGGTGCCGGAGTAGGTAATCTCGGATTCACAAACGTCGCAAATCGCGCACCGTAGAGCCACCCTATCTCCCTATAAAGGCCCTTCAAGCCTCACCAAAAAACCGTTGACCCGGGAAATTCTGTTTGGAAGGGTTTCGAGGCTTTCCAGGTGACAGGACTCAGTAAGTTGAGCAGTCTAAACTCCCGAAGATAACCGCTGAAGACCCTACAGAAAACCCCATAAAGTTGGAAACCGGACTAAGGCCGAATAGTGCTGGGATTCCCTATACATTACTCTCAAGGACTGAGGCTACTGGGTTTGTAACTTTTTTGTCTTATACCATACAGAGAATTCACAACGCCCGAGCAACGGCTCATAGCAGCCACCGGCCTCAACCTAAAGACCTCCCCAAACTGTTCAAAGCCACCAAAGCTCATGTCAAGGTGACCTTAGCGCAGAGTGTGCTAAAACAGGGGCCCGAAAAGTTGAAGAAGTATGATAAGAAGCCCCCAAAGTAGTATGGGTAGTTAACTAAAGTATTCTAGGCCCTATCGAGTTTTAATAAGTACAGTGTTGATTTAGGCCTATCAATTAGCTTGAAGTCTTTATGTAGGCCCCTATATGGGAGTTTCTGAAAATTAGGGGTACCTTATTGTGGGGTCCTTATAAGAAGGATCCTACTATTTGGGGTACTATATTAGGGTCCCCTATTTTCGGAAACTCCCATATAAAGTAGCGTCACCTCGTTCTTACTGGCCGCAAGCTCGGCGATCTTCAACTTGAACTCGGCCTCCGCCTGCCAAGCCAACTTGATGTTTGAACCTTACTTAAAGGATCATGGGACTTAGTAACTAGGGTTATAATTAGGGTAACTATACGTATAACCCCAATTAAGGTACTTATAACCTTACTTACTAAGTCCCATGATCCTTTAAGTACCTTTCAACCCCAAACCGTTTCGCGGGGTTCTTTTGAGGGGTTCCTACGAGAGCTGTATGAAGGACGTATTGCTGTAGGGTTTTGGGGTTTTGTGTTGTTGGGCCTAGGGGCTTAGGCTTTAGAGCTTAGAGTCCTCATAGTTTGGGTGTTTAAGTGTGTAGGGGTTCAACATTTCCCTACCTGTGGCTTTCAGGGCACGGTTCTGTTCAGTGGCATTTATCATATAACGGGGGTAGGGGGGTCGAGGGTAGGGGGCCTTGATGCCCATAATAAGGACCTAATAAGTCCAATTATGGAAGTATAGTCGCCTTACACGCTCCAACAACGGGCTCCAAGTACCTGCAGAGTGCACTGCGGCGAGATTTTGCAACGTACCTGAAAACTTCAACCGCCCCGGATGCTTCTTGGTGACGGAGCCGGAGCGAGGTACCCTGGAAACTCAACCCCACAAGAAACCTCCTGGACCCACAAATCGAATCCCAACCATACACCCTGAACCTACCCTTGAACCTTCAACCCTCAACGCCACACCGCTAGCCCTCATCGATTGGGTCGGGGATCCTGAGCCTCATGGGATGTGGGTACTTTTCTGAAGTGGGGTCCTTTATCATGACTTTGCCGTACTACTTTGTGAATCTAGAGTGGGACCCTAATTTAGAGAAATGTCCCTGTAGACTCTCTAGAGTAGAAGCCAGCAAAGTGCAACTCATGCTCCTCGTGCACTTATTGTGAAATGAGTGAAGTTCGAGGACCTGCCGCACCAAAAAGCCATAATCCATGTTTCAACTTTCTGGAACCCTAAACCTCTAACCCTGCCCCTGCACCTTTGAACCCTGACTTCTAAGCCTGAGGCTGCCTGCCAAGGGAGGGCGGAACAAGGGGGGGGGGGGGGGGTTACGACAAACAGAAAAGCAAGTATCAAAGCTTTCTGGCTGTGTCTGCGCAGCCGCGATCTTGCGAGACTCACTTGCAGCACTTGCACCTTGACTGCCACAAGCTCTTGTGAATGTCTTCCTCTTGAACATCGAAGGGGTTGCTGCCCAAGAAGATCGTGTCTTGCATCATACGTGTGTTGATTTTGCCCGCTTGCTGCTCTGGACCGCCCTTCTGCGATCGTGCAAGCTGAAGTGAGATCATGATTTCCATCATGACCTTGGCCTGCCTAAGGGCGTCCTCGGCCAAGACATCAGGTTTGCAAGGCGCTCTGCCGCAGCACGAACCCTGGCATTCCCATCGTCGTACTTCTCCATTGTTGCTGTGGCAGCCTCATATGCCCGCAATAGCCAATCATCCGGATTCTTTTGCTTTGGTCACTAGAGTCACCAACGCCCCAGAAGGCGCTAGAAGCTGTGCTGCATCACAATGCCGACGAGGGACACTCACAAACAAAACATCTGGAACATGAGATTGAAGAGTAAAGCGGAACTTATCAAACAAGGTCATCAGCAGACCTCATTCAGGGTTCCTATATTTTCTTTTGCTGGCTTTCCATCGGTGCAGATGGCGTTCATAGGGGGTTTATGGGAGCTGATAGCATTTGGTATGGGGCCTTCGTGATGAAAACAGGCTCTGGGGGTACATTGCAGAGTAGTTGTATGGGTCTGCCAGGGATTCACTTGCAAGGTAAGTCATCCAAGCAAGTACAGCACTGAATGCAATTGTGACCTGCAGTTTCTGGCCACACAACCCCTCAGCTAACTATAATCATGCCACACTGTCAGCTCCGAAGCGTCTGCAGTCCAAACCCTCAGCCCTAAATATAACAGAAACCTTAAAGCCTTGACGTGCCTTCCGGTTTGTGATGTTCAGGAGAAACCTCGGACAAAGAATTCGAGGCTGCGTGCTGACTTCAAGGGTCAAGGCATTGGACACAGTAAGTGGGTATGGTTTATGAAACGTAGGGTTTTGGGCTAGGAGTTGTAAGCGTCCCTACCCAGACGAAGCCCACTGACCCTTCAAACAACTGAAGGAAATCCGCAAGCCTCACATAACTAGGCCTACACGGGGCCTACACACTGTAGGGCTTAAAGGATTTTTGGTTCACTGGGCACATCCCCATGGATTAGAAACCACGCATACTTCTCTAAGCCCTGAGCCCCGCCCTCGTTAGGCTAAATGTTGGTGATGCCAGCAACAGGGAAGCAGTGAGAATAGACCTGTATGGTAATCACATCTGCTACTTATGACTCAATACTTGTAGAGAAGGGACATGACCACAAAAACGGGATATTGCTCCCCTAAACCCCAAACTCCCTAAACCCTAAACCCTAAAACCAGCGGATAAGAAGGGTCGAGATTTGTGCTGGGATTCTGCTTTCGGGAGGGCCTTGGGCACTTCAGATCCGGGATACCCGTAGGATCAAGTTCTCGTAATTTAGGGTTTAGGGGTCTAGGGGCTTAGGGGTTTAGGGGTTTAGGGCTTAGGGTTTTAGGGTTTAGGGGTTTAGGGTTTGGGGGGGGGGGGGGGGGTATTAATTCGATTCGAACGGGGGTTTATTGGAGTGCTATATCCACAGGCCCCATAGTAGTTCCTGCTGAGGGTTCATATTTTTTAGAACCCTATAAGGAACTACTATGGAGCCAGAGGGTAGGTACCTGTTACTAGATGTGATTCGTCGCCGAAGCGGTGCAGAAGTCTTAAGTTCAATGCGGAGAGACCTGCTGTGCTTTGTCGAAATCGCGAGGACGGCCACAATGAAGACCTGCACCATCAGCTTGATTGGATTTCGGAGTTTTCTGGTTCAGCAAAACACACCATTGAGGACAATATGGCACCATTTGGGGTACCGGTCATGTTGCACTCTGGTGTTTCTGGGTGCTTGGAAAAATCAACGGTGTTTTCGGGTAGATGCTGCCATCCAAGTCACTGCTAAACACTGCATGCAAGCAACCTAGATGTGGGGGCCTGAATATTTCGAACAGGGGTTTGGGGGTGTTATTGTTGATAGTCATAATAAGGAAACCTACAGAACACTATCGTACCTTTTCAGGCTTCCATACTACACCCTAAAAGCCAAAAACCCTAAACTCTAAACCCGAACCCCAAACCCTATAGAGCCCACACCCTCTGAGCCCTAAGACCTAAACCCTCTCAGCGCCCAAACGCCTTAAGCTTCAGTGGCGGCCCGGCTCCCGAAGCTCCATGCGGGAGTTTCCGACAATAGGGGACCCTAAAAATGGCACCTTAAATAGCAGGATCCTTACAAGGACCCCAAAGTAAGGTATATAACCCCCTAGTTTTCGGAAACCACCATGCAGCTGCCGAGTTTAGGGGTTACATTAAAGAAAGAGTGACGTCCTACTTCGAGTAGTATAGGGGCCTTAATAAGTAAAGTGGGGTTTCGGGGCCCACATATAGGGGCCTTAATAATTAAAGTAGTGTTTGGGGGACCATGATACGAGAGTTTCAATAAGGAACCCCCAAGATAGTATAGGTGATTATTGAGACCCCTATACTAGTTATTGTAGGGGTGACGTCCTATTTCGGATATCCAAACAGGGAGCCGGCCATTTACAGGATCCAACTAGTTTCGAGATCTCCTACGACAGCAAGCCCGAGCGGCTTCTTAGTGTTTAGGGCGTACGGTTGAGCGTATAGGCTTGCGCATGGTGTACATAGAAGCCAGAAAACTCGAACACTATTATTCGAGTGCCCTTGACAGAAGGATAAACACTCCCAGCACTCGACGAGCCTGCATTCCAGCCGACGGCTGTCCTTGTTCCCAGCCTCTGTCCATTGGAAAGGAGGTGCTTCAAGCTTCCTTTAGGGATCTTCAATAAAGGTCCTGACCGAGTCAAAGAGCCTTTGGGGATTGAAGTTTAGACAGGACGTAGAAAAAGCGTTGAAGAAGCTGCCGTCAACACGAAGGCTGCGATTCGCGAAAACTCGACAAGCGTACTATCAAACAATCGGATACCGAATCAGTCCGGTGCCGGTAAGCCCAGCACGGACCAAGCCTTGCAGAACCCAAAGCAAGCAGCCGTCTCCGCTTCAATGGAAGGTTTCCATGTTAGGAACTACAGAAACAGTGATCATTGTGGGCTCTTGGTCGACGTTACCTAAACCCCCCAAAGTAGGTAAAATAATGGCCCAATACCCATAAAAGGCTATTATTCTACATACTTTTGGGGTCCAGGTATTAAATCCCTATACAATAATGTGCGCTTGAGGGTGCGTTGCTGCGAACGATGCAGCCCCAGAGCTGGCTGCGGTCCATTGTAATTGCCTAACCCTCACGGTTTACCTTAAGCCGGAATTACCTACCTTTTCAAGGACTTATATAAGGAAATCATAGTAAGGAACCCTAAAAAGGTAGGTTATCCCGGCTTAAGGTAGGGTGTAGGGATGGACTCGCCCAGGCGCTTAAATCTCAAGGACGGGGTTCGTTAAGAAGTCTGAATTAAAGAGCGCTGGCCGTTCCGTGCTTTGGTGGCTGATATTCGTCAGGGTACCGCAGTTGGGGTTTATGGTCTCGGGGTCTCAGCTAGAATTCTCAACCCTCTCAAATCCTCCAAAGCCCCAACACCCTAGCCCGAAGTCCTGAAAATCCTACACTTCTGTTATAGAATCCGGATAGAACCCACACCCTCAACCCTTAAATCCTTGATGGACAGGCTGTTGTTTCTATGCGATCCAAGCAGCCGTTCGCACTCTCCAGCGCTAGGAACAAGCAGGTATGTGCAACGGTCATGGTCCTCGGTCTCGAAACCCTGAGCCCTATAAATCCTAAAACCAAATACTCTCAAGGATGTTATAAGGGATCCACTAGGGTCTCATGCCAGAGTCATGGACCTGAAAGGGTTTAGGGCTTCAGGTACTTGCACTTTGGATTTAGCGCTTTAGAGTCGAAGTGGGGCTCTTAGCGAGTAGGGTTTGGGGGCTCGTGCGGCTGAGGTCTCAGAGGTTAGGTGTTCAGGTGCTGATATCCAGGGTGACGGCTACTGCTGCAGCCCTAAAAAGGTAAGCTCCTAATGGATCCGTTTTGGGGGCGAGTAAAACACGACGGGGACGGTGATCGGGATGGTGCAGGAGAAGCTATAGGCATGATGCTCGGCAGCTCTGCGATGATGACCACGAACATACTGACGGCTATGGTGATGGATCATAAGATCAGGGTGATACTTAAGAAGGTGATGGCCCTGGAGGTATGAAGTAGCACGCTGATGATAATCGTGTTCTGGAAAACAATCATACCGAGTCCCAGAGACTGTAATCTTGGTAGCGGGTGCTGCAGTGCGCTCAGATCATGCTATGTAATGCCGAGCTCGATGAGTTGCTGCCAGAGACAATGGCGCTAAGGTTTATTATACCAACCCTTAAATGAGGTCTAAACATCCCAACCCGCAGCAGCAGCGTTCCTCAGTCCGAATCGTACACCAGGGCTCTTTGTCAAACCCTCTCTTCATCTTAAGGGGCTCCAAAGAACGTAAACTGGTTTGTAGATCTTGCCTTGGGCCTAAACCTATACCCTTGAAGCCGAAGCCCTTGACTCCAACCCCTCAAACCTCAAGTTCACCAACCCTAACGCCTTAAACCCCTCCCTATCCCCCAAAACCCTTAAGCCCCCCCAAACTGCCCATGAACTGTTCTGGAGTCCTTATAGAAGCAACCTTATAGACTCCGAAATCCCTCAACATGCTCAGAGGCTTTACAGAATCTTTCTAAAACGCGCACAAACCCCTACGAAAACAGGCCCAAAGCCTGTATGGAAAACTTGTTCTGGCATAGAATATAGAAAGCTTCTAATCCTGCAAAAACCCGACACCGTGAACTTGAACTCGAAGGATCCTAAGGGTTCCTCCAGGGACCCCCATGGAGAGACCTGTGCAAACGCCCGCCGTGGCGCCAAATTATGCCCACCGGGAGACAGAGCGCCATCCTCGGACTAAGGATGCTTTCGGGGGGTGGTGGTGCTGTGTCTGTCTAAGGGCTCTGAGGGTTTCATGGTTGGGTTTTTGCGGGTTCTAGGGTTAGGGGTTTCTGCTATAAGGGATGAAGGTTTGGGGTTGAAGGTTCTCCGCGCTTAGGTTTTTGTGTCGAGTGTTCGTGGGGTTTTAGGGTTCCTTTCAACTTCCTTTCAGTGTTACTCTAAGGTTGGCAATAAGCATCATGAAAAGGGTGTCTATAAAGACTATTAAGGGTCTTCGGAGGCTTTGGGCATTGGGCATTAGAGTCTGTAGGGCCTGTAGGGTTTCAGGGTTTAGGTTGTCAGGGCTTCGGGGCGTGAGGGATCTAGGTTGTAGGAGGGTTTCGGGTGCTTTAGCGCGGTGCTCTATAAGAGTCTTTGTCTTGCAAAGGCTGTGTACGCGTCATAGTCTCAGCAAGGTTGCGCAAACACCGTAAGCTATTTCTATACAACTTTTTACGTAAACTACTACCGGTACATATATAGAGAGAGAGAGAAAGAGAAAGAAAGAGAGAGAGCCAACACATACTATGTACACGCGAAAGGTGTAGGTTATGTCATGTACATGTGGATGTAATGTATATATATATATATATATATGTATATGTGAGAACATCTGTATATAGGATTGAAAGTTTGCACGCTGTTCCATACGGGCTCTACCCGGATTTCCCTGGAATATACAAGCTATGCCAGCTATGTATGTATGAACGTATGTACGTACCTGTCTGTATATGTATATATGCAAATACGTATGTCTGTGAATATAACTTTGTCCTGAAATGTTTGTAGCAGGAATTTATCTAACTTGATTTACGGCGTGCATTGAAGTTTCAATTCCTACTGTCCAGGGTCCAGGTTAGGTTTGTTTATGTTTTGAACTTCGAGGGATTGAGTTCAGGATCTCAGATCACAGGCGACCGCCAAGTGGTGTCCTTTCGAGTCCTTTCATCTTCACACCGACATCGTGTAGTCGCAGTTTAGGTTTCGCGGTTCAGAGGTCTCGTATCAGATTTAACTACAGACTGTACACGGTGCGATGGACTCTTATGGCGCACGCGCGGCATGTCATATGCAGTCCTGGGTAATTAGACGGCACTGCGTGAAAGCAGACCGAACCCCTTGCACAACCGTTTGTGATCTTATGACATCCCACTTGCTCAACTATCACCTCTTAGAGCCACATCCCGACGCAAATCATGCTCTGCGAAGCATTGTGGCGCACATAGGGGACGAGGACAATGATGCTGCTGATGAGAATAAGACGGACATAATCTGAACAACTTTCCCGAGAAAGAGGAACTCAAATTCACCCCTTGGTTGTGAGCCCCAGGTAAACAGGCAGAGCGGACACAAAAGGTTGCTGACTTGCCGCGGCAGATGTGGGAGTTTGGCAATAGTAATAGAAGACCTTTGACAACGACCCGCCTTTAATGACACCTGCGGGTCCAAAAAACAACACGCCTCCTGAATTAAGCCTAAACAAAACTACGCAAACATGACACAAAGTGGTAGGGCGTACTCTGAAGAACTCCCCACGGACGGTGCATCGCAGGAATTAAGACGACGGGCCTGAGTGCGGAATAAGATCACTGGGAGGGAGAATGCCTCGAGTTTCTTGCAAAGCATCCTTCGTTCTGCCGTTTTGGGGTCATTGGATTTTGATCCCGCAGCGGCCAGCAAACATACCCTTGTATTAACATGACAAAGAAACCCTAAACCCCAAAACCCTAAACCCTGAAGCCCCACCAGAATGCAAACTCGGCTCTATGTCCGCCGGTCGATCGTCAAAGCTCTGAAATGACAAGAACAACGGTATACTTTGGGTTCCCATACAGTAACAGTCATAGTAGGGCTACTATGAAGGTCTTAGTATATCTGTATGATGAACACCATCCAATCGTTACTGAGTGGGGGCAGTACCCAAGGTACACTTGAGTGCAGCAAGGCACGAGATCATGGTCACAAAGATCATGTGGTTGAGCCAGATGTCTTCGTACAGGAACAACTCCGACATATAAAGGTCGTGGACCAGGCAGTATGTGTACCAGGCGGCTAAAAACCTCAGCGCCAAGGATCCAACACATGACTTCAACTCATGGCCGTCCGCACGAATATGTTGACCAAGCACACCGTACAACTAGCTGAAAACTTCACTCCGTCGCGTGGCTGTCCGCTTACCTTCGATTCTCGCATTGTCTTAACGAACAGTCCATCTGTAACCTCTTCTTCTTCTTCTTCTTCGTAGTAGTAGTAGTAGTAGTAGTAGTAGTAGTAGTAGTAGTAGTAGTAGTAGTAGTAGTAGTAGTAGTTGTAGTTGTAGTAGTAGTAGTAGTAGTAGTAGTAGTAGTAGTAGTAGTAGTACAAGTACAAGTACTAGCAGTACTAGTAGTAGTAGTAGTATAGTAGTAGTAGTAGTAGTAGTAGTAGTAGTAGTAGTAGTAGTAGTAGTAGTAGTAGTAGTAGTAGTAGTAGTAGTAGTAGTAGTAGTAGTAGTGGTAGTAGTGGTCGTGGCAGCAGCAGCAGCAGCAGTAGTCGTAGTAGTAGTACTCGCGGCCGTCCTCGTCGGCGTGGCACTCGTCGTGGTGGTGCGAGGACGAGGTGTAAAGCAGTGGCATCTTTTCAGCAACAGTAGCAGCACTCGTCGCGATGATGGCGGCAGTGGGTATCGCTGCATCAAGAGTATTTCCCACTTCTGTTTACGACATTTTCCGAGGCCATTCTCGAAATTAGCCTGCATGTTACATACCTCTAAGCCGATTTTCGACCAGGCCACTTCCCCCAATCATGCACGCGCCTCAGAATCCTGAGCTGAGAAGCCTGAACCATCCTACTGCAAAGGCCTGAAGCGGACTGGACTTTTGAAAACCCTTGGAAACCCGACTGGGAAAGAGAAATAAATGCACACAAATACGGAAATCCCTCTACAAAACCAAAGCTCTCAAACCCTGAACCCCTCAAATGACAAAGAACAAGAAAAGTCCACAACACCCTAACCAAGGGACAGCCAAATCAGTAGCCTGGCTGGTCTAGAGGGACGGTAGCCAAAGAGCCAAACGGAGGCAATCACGAGGACCTGCCCAGAAGTCACGTAGTGTTGAGAATGTATATGATGGGAATTTAGGTTTTGAAGGCTTAGGCTAGTGGGGCCCAGCCCTAACTCCCAAACCCTACTATTGTTTGGCACTTAATGGGGTTTGGAGCACTGTGGCTCTCGTTGAAGGCCCTAATCATTTATACTGACAAACCCCGAGATCCCTTAAAATCCTGCACCCTACCCGGAACTGCAAGCCTGCAAAGTAGCTGGCTATCATCCCTTACTAGTCAAGGGGAGTACAGCCCTGCAATTCCTGGTAACTAGTACATAATCTTAAATAAACCTCAAAGCCAGAACCCCCCAAGCCCTAAAGCGCGGAATCCTAATCTCGGGGAATGTCTTAGCTTTGAGCTGAAAAGGGGGTAGAGGGTTTGGGGCCGTGCGCGTTTGGGGCTCGGTGCACTAAGACTTAAAATCCCAAAAGCATCAATTTTTCAGGGGTTTAGGGAGCTCTATGCTATAATCATATTGGGGAACGCTTCAAACCACTCAGGCTGCTAAGCTAGCAGGCTCAATTACTGTGGCCACTGCAGCACAAGCCCAAATCCTCGAAATCAGGCCAGAAATCCCCAACTCCCTGGACCCAAAACCCGCCCACGACCTGGAGCCGAAACCCCTCTCTTGTAGAGAGGTCGGAATAAAATTACAGGTATACATGTTTTTGCCAAGGACCCTCTTAAAAGCATCATCGCGTCACTACTAGGGCTTAGCACAATGTGCAGTGTTAGGGGCTTGAGGTGTGTTATAGAGATTTATAGAGTGCTGTAGAAGTGCTCTGGAAATGATCTGCACGGGGGTGCTATAAGACTTTTCAGATTTGCGTTTGATTTAGAGTTCTAGGCTTTGACACAATATGTCTGCGACGAGAGTATGTGGAGTTTCGTCGAACCAGTGCCCTGAATGGAACTCAAGAAAGATATGATAACGTGGGACCGTAAATGAGAGCAGCTTTATTGCGCAACTCCAGGACTCTACGCCCAAACAGTCAAGTTGAGTTGCCCTTAACCGTGAACTTGCCAGCCGCTCCAAATTCAAATTCCAAAACTCCCGCCGTGAGAACATTGCTGTCACCGTAAAGGATGCTCATGTCGCTGACATCGTCGCTGGTGAGGAAGTTGCCTAAAAAGGGGGGCCCTTCATTTGTAGAATAGGGTTTCGTGGTACATGAAAGTAGAAACGTAACCCAAATTCCCCATCGGCGGAAGCTCAAACTTCCAATGCACACTATACCAGGCCGTGCTGTGATTTGAAGCGCCCCTACAATACCCCTGATAGAAGCCATCTCTATACTATTAGAAGAGGGTTTTGGGGCCCATTATACTATAATCATAATAAAGAACACCCAAAATAGTATGGGTATTTCCTGACCCACATATAGGCGTTATTAGATTGAAAAGAAGGTTGATCTTATGCCTCGACTTCTTTCCTGTCGTGCGGGCTGAAATCTCACGACTCACGGACACCCGCCAAAATTCTGTGGTCGGAAGCTATTAACATAGAGGGTCACTAAGAACTAGAAGAAGCTGTCCGGGTAGAACAAAAGTAAAGACACATAAAGGTATGAGGGGATGTGACTATTCGAATATGAAGGCACGCACGAGGACACTATGCCCGGGACCTTGTCACTGTTTGCTCATTAGTACCCAAACCCTGAACCCCAACCCTTTAATCCTAAACCTTCCGATATTATCATCGGTGTAGCGCAACTGAAAGGCAGGTGAACAGTCATCACTTCACCAGGGTTTTACTCTGTCCTATAAGAACTTCACTCAGGAGAGTGTAGCGTCTTAGGGTTTCGACTTTATCGCAACTCGGCTTAGAGGCAACTCATTGCTTGCCATGCGGTCCTCAACCTGCAGATCCTGAGCCCCATTAGGGTTTAGCCCGTCGGAAACACGATCCTTGGACAGCCAGTGTAGTCTACTGCGAATCTATCCACTACGTGCATGCACGATGCTTTTCCAGTGTCTTAAGAGTCGAACAGTCTCAACAACTCTACAAAACCCCAGCAATCCTAAATCCTAAACCCTAAAACCCTAAACACCCCGAGAAACCGCCAAATCCCTACGCCCTAAAATCCTAAAATCCATATACCATGAAAACTCTAGAAACGATAAACCCTAAAAAGGCCCCAGTATGGACTCTGAATCGCCGAGACAGCAAAGCAACGTACCAGAGACATCGCCACGGTCAGTAAGCAGTAGGGGCCAATGGCCTGGCGGTTTAGGTAACCCTAAACCCTAAACCCCTAAATCCCTACGCCCCCTAAACCCTAAACCCTGAACCCTAAACCCTAAATGCTAGGCTTAGGGTTTTAAGGTTTAGGGGTTTAGAGCAGCAGGGCTTTAGGGTTTCGGGTTGAGGAGCTTAGGTTGTTCCTGAATTGCGTACGGAGCGGGTTAACTAACATTTCAGGGTTCAGGTGCTTTCAGTTTGATCTAGCCATGTTTACCGTACTGTCCTGTGCTTGAGCTTTTCAGAATTAGGGATACATATTTTGAGGACATAGCATTTCAGGGCTTGTGTTCCTTCCTTAAGAGGATTCACGGCTTCTTGGCTTAACGGCACTACACCAAAATAGTTCGCAAATCGCACATGTGAGAGATTGGGGGGGGGGGGGCTTCCTTCGCCGAACGCTGTCGCGGGTTTACCTTTCGGGCAACATACACGACAATATGAAAGTCATGACTGAAGCTGCGCATGTGCTGAGATTTAGTGCTTCGTTCAGCTCTTGCAGGATCTAGACCAAGCAGCGGGGGTATGATAGTTAGTGGTTGCTCGTAAGAGGAAACATGTTCGTGCATTTTTCGATACACCTTATACAACACTCATACCACTGGAATTTGCAAACCTTGTAAGCCCCTTAAACCCTGAAGAGAGTGCCATGAACACCAAACTCCTCGAACTCACGGGCACAGGCATTCCTCCAGTGGCGTGTTTTAGGGGCTGGAAAGTCTAGGTTCGGTCCTAGGCATGTATACAACATACACCAGGTTAACGGCGTGGTTCGTCCGCGTGCGGGCAGCGTAGTTTGGTGCAACCGGATTTATAGTGTCATGAGTGTTTTCACCGGCCGGGGTTTTAGCTGAATCTGACCGCTCTTCGGGACTCCGAGGTGTGGAAAACCATGGCAGGCGTGGCAGTTTCACTTGAGTGCAAGAGGAGACCTTGGGGCGAAAGCTTTTTCCTGAGTCGTTGGCTGTTGGTTGGTTGTGGTCTCCTTTGTTCTCGATGCACCAATTTGTTCTCGATGCACCAATACCAGGGAAGTTATCATCCTAGGGGCATGGATGCAGTGGTAGCAACAACGTTGTCAGTTGGGGCCTGGATGCAGTGGCGGCATTGAGGTTGTCATGGATGCACTGGTAGCATGGACGTTACCATCGTTGTGAAGTGGATGCATTGCCCAATGTAGAAGCTGCTAGCACGGACGTTGTCATCGTTAGGGGCATGCGCGCGATGGTAGCATGGGCGTCATCAATCTCGCGGGATGGATGCACTGGCTTATGGATGGGCTGGAAGCATGGACACGATCATGGTTGTGGCGTGGACGCATTGGACGACGGTGACGGATGGGTTGCTAGCATGGATCGCTGCGCCCCCCCCTCTCCCCTCCCCTGCACCCGACGCCGCTACCATAAAACAGAATCCTTCCATTTATCTCTCTTCTCAAATGCAAAGCTGAGGATTGAGAGTCCAGGACCCAATTTGTTGTGGGTCATTCAGGCACTAAACCCATAACTCCAAATCCTGACTTCTCAGCGCAGTGTTTACAGGGCACAGGCAGCCTGAATCAATGTGTAGTAGGCAATGTCGGCCTGGAACGTCTCCAGCTGCCTTTCTGATTCGCGCATGGGGCTCTATGCACGATGCTCAGTATATTGCTTACATTGGAACATGCTTCCGAACTCGGCAGCTTCCAGGGCGTCTACGATGCCTGCAGACCGCAACAGCATCGTCGATAATGTCATCGACACAAGCAGCAGCAACAGAACCTTGATTCTGATCCAACATCTAAACTCTGTGTGTCACATTCATCAGAACAATCGTCACAGCGCGTGCCACCATCAGCACCACAAGCCACAATCTCATTGATCATTCCTGCAAGAACTATTCCAACACAACCCCCCCTCCACCGACAGCATGCTTCTTACTTCCAAGCCATGTATTTATACAGGAGTATATATACAAATATATGGAACTGTATAAACAAAAATATATAAGTATGTGTATATATATATATATATATATGCTCTATATGTGTATGTATATATATATATATATATGTATACATTTATAGTTATATATATTCATGTGCTAATTTACTTATTTCTTTATTCATTTGGTTCAGCCAAACAAACAGCCTGAATGACGAACCGCCTCCACGCCAAAAGCAGTGCTGGCCGTAGCCCCGTCGTTGACTCAACCCTGAAACAACAATTCGGTGGGGGCGGCCTTTCAGGTGAAAGGAGGCCCATCGTGAAGGTATGCGCCTCAGCAGCTAGATTTTCGTGGGCTCTGGGAATTTCTGGCCAGGGAATCATGTTTCGGGGTTTCGGGCTCAGGACTTGGGTTCGTCGCTTTCAGTGGCCTACACCACATACTAAGACTATCAGATGCGCAACGCCCACTATAGGAGTTGTCAAGCTCTTTCGTCACTTGCGCACGTTGACTCTACCATCCGGGGGGGTTGGCAGATTCCTAGCAGCCGTGACTCCAGCGGTCCTAGACTGATGTAGAATAGCTTATAGTGGGCTTGGCATTGAGTCTGGCATCCTCGTCTGACAAAGGATTTAGGACGGTTTTAAAGTTTTGTGACTTGGGATGTACCGGCTATGGTCGCGGCAAATTTCCAGCCCGAAGAAGGACCAAATATCTGGACACAAGATAACCTTCAACCTTGTCTACCGCATTTTAGGTAGGGATAACCCATATGGCCTGCTTGTTAGCAAAAAACACTTCGCAGACAAACAGGCAACCCCCACAAATGAAAGTTTCTTGAGCGAACGATTAGTGTTACTCAAGCTTCTGAGTAGGGACCTGCTTTCCACGTGCTCATGCTTCTTTATTACCGACCTACTCTGACCTGACAAGCTGCTCCGTGAGTTCTATAGCGGGAACTCGAGGGCTATCACCACGAAGGCTGACTCTCACAAGCACCATGCATACCACCTCGATGGCAAAGACCCAGCCCTGAACCACTTCGGTATACCCTGGCCTACTTTTCGAGTATTTTCGACCTGAAGGATGGTGAACCATTGCGACTGATGACGTTGAACTACCCCGAAAGCTTGACTGCTAGGCTCCCTTCCTAGGCGAAACCCTGCTCCGCGCCAAATCCACCAAGGGACCGAGGAACTGGGACTTTCTGGAAATGCTTCTTCAGTCGGCTGGACTGCAGAGAGGGAGGGCGTCTCCCGTGCTTTCCAACTGGCCGCGAACGCCTGAGGAGGTGCTGAAGTTTTCGGGAGTTTGGCTTGGTTGGGGTGAGAGCTTATACGTATGCAACCATGTTCAAGCTGCTGCTTCTGGGATGATACTGCCATCGAAACCATGACGACTGCATTGTCAGTCTGAGTGTACATCACCATTCCCGTCACTATTCTTGTTATCATGATCATTGTTGTTGCTGATATTATCACTATCTGTCATTCTTGGTGTTTAATATGTGTTGTACTCATTTGCCAATACTAATGACAGCCCCGCGAGCTTTGAGAAAAACACCCCGGCTATGTTTCTTTCATCTGGAACGAGCAGCGTTTTGGGGTAAAGTCTAGTCTAGGGACCATAAAGCAAGAAACTGAATATTTAAGCTTAGCCCAGAATTTCTAGCCACAGGAACCACGCATTTCTGCCCAGAGACCTTGACGCGAGAGCTGAGGAAATCGTGCACGGCACCGCTCCTTCCGTCTTGGCATGCTGCAGGGTGTTCACATGTTGCAAATCTCACCTCACGATTTTGAAGCGATCGGGTTCAAGATCAGGACCTAAACCGTACCGGAGTTGCCCCGAGACCCTCAGCACCTCCAACTTGGCCACTAACGCTGGCTACAACCCCGATCGCAGGCCTTTCCTGCATTGGGTCCCTGTCAGGGCTCTACCAGAGTACTGCAAGAGCCCTTTTAGGGCTTTAGGGTTCTATGCTTTGCGGTGTTGGCTTTTAGGGGTGTCAATCCAACAAATAGGATCCGACAAGGCTATGGGGACCCCATACCACAGGTAATGCGTATGCTACATAGGAGCATATACGGTCACATGCCCTAAGTTGTGTAAGCCGCGCAAGGAAATTGCTAGAACAGAACAGCTTAGGGACTTGGGCCCAATAATTATAAAAGTCAAACGAGCAATAAGAACAGTATACCAATAATAATACGACTGATAATAGGAATAGTAATACCCCAATCTCAAGCAAGCCTTTGTGGGTTCCTGGGATGTTGTTCAAAAGCCCATCCGAGTGTCGTCATAGTTTTCCTTTATGTTCGCATGCTATCTCTACTGCATTTTTGTATTAATATAAATATAATCTCAAAGCTGACCCTCAGAAAACAGTTGCAAACCGCAGAAGGACATTGTCCTGATTAAGGCCACGCGACGCAAAAGCGAACGCTCCATGAATTCCGGTATGCCATAAACCTTAAAACGCTGTCAATAAAAACGCCTGAGTGCTTCCACAGACCCTGGCCCCAAGCTCTGATTCACGCTTCTCCCAGAACCAGAAACATCAACCAATACATGAAACTCCAATCCCAAACACCACGAAAACCTTAATGCGACAACCTCCCAAAACTCAAATCCTTAAAGCGTGAACCCCGTTACATCATCCTGTATTTTTGTCCTAACAGTTACCCCTACTTGTAGAGGCCTTTCTGGAACCCCCAACCCAGGATTCGGGCCTATGAAGCTTCCAAAGACGTCCTCGGAATGCTGTTCGTTTGTTGGTGGCAGCTTGTCGGTGTGGCAAGGTTTATATGTCTCTTCTACGAAGGTGATCAAGGCCTTATCTGATTTTTAACTTTGCAGGGGATGTTCAGAAGGTGTTTCACGGCTTTACAGGGGACGGGGGGAGGGCTTCTTGTATTGAGAAACTTGTTAACTGAAGGGCTTCGTGGTTCTAGGGTTCAGGGGTTTGGGGGTTTAGGGTAGGGTTTACGGGTTTAGGGTAACCCTTCGAGGGCTGTGCTGGCTAGGCCGTTGGGGACTATTGAGGTCATGTGATCAGTCCGGAAGTTTGAGCTCACATGGTTCATGCGGTAACCTACCTGTCCAGTTTCAGGTTAGTCTTTGGGATTGTATCGCATCTCAGTGCCCGAAAAGGCTAAATGTTACCTACCTCTACTACTAAGGAAATAGCTAGCAGCTGGTGTGTGTTGATTTGTTGGTTTAGATTTGGCTTTTATAGTTTTGACATATCCCAGAAGTTGAAGGAATCCGTTTCTTAGAGCCAGCATCCCACAAACACTTACACTGAACACCACAAAGTTGGAACACGGTTCCAGGAGAGCTTTACCCTTTGGGGCCAAGTTCCCACTCTACTTTAGGGGCCGCATGATGATGGGCCCCTGGCTAAGACTGCAAAAGCTCTTTATGCGAGGTTGCAGCTTTAATGTTCCCTAATTTTTGAATTCCACACACATCTCTGGTAGAGCAACCTGTAGTCCGGCTATTGGAGGGCGGCAGGTTAAGGTCCACCCGTGCCAGGAGGACGGACGGAGAGACCACCAGCCCGGCCTGGGAAGGCCCCCTTCTACCCCCCCGGTATCCGTGCCGCGGAAGCACCCTACCCCGAAAAAACAAATCCAGAATCGGAAGCTGGAGTTTGCTAACTCGCAAGTCGATTTTGAGGCTTGAGAAGATGTTCCTAATGACGAAAGTACTGCGAATACCGAGCAAAACGGAGGTGCGCGAGAAGAGTACGTGGGAGGGGTGGTCGGTGGAGGGCACCTACTACTGCTGTCACCACTGCTATTACAACAACAACTACTACTACGACTACTGCGACTACTACTACTACTACTACTGCTGCTGCTACTACTACTACTACTACTACTACTACTACTACTACTACTACTACTACTACTAGTAAGGCGACAACGACTACTACTACTACTACTGCTACCGTCATCTTTATCAATAGTACGAAGACTGCTACCACGACAACTACCTTTTAGTACCATTGATATGACAACTACCTGCTTTGAGACTAGTGCTACTACTACTACTACTACTACTACTACTACTACTACTACTACTACTGCTACTACTACTACTACTACTACTACTACTACTACTACTACTACCACTCCTGCAACTACTGTTGCTGCTACCACTTCTACTACTTCTACTACTACTACTACTACTACTACTACGATCACAACCACTACTCAAAGACTTACTCCTACACGGGTGTGCACCAGGAAGTCCTACATAAGGTTCCAAATGTTTCGGGCAGCCCTGAACCGTGGGTGAAGTCATTGGGGCTTACTGGCTTACTGGATACCGAGACACCCAAGCGGACTTTTTGCGCAAGACCTCACCGCTCACGTGTCTATTCGTGGTGATCGTGGTGCTACTCTCCTCTGCCATCGTTGGAAATCAACCGCAACTGGCAAACCGTAATAAGCCACCAACACTACGTACTCGAAGCTGGATCACACCCAAAACCCTGGCATCTGCGAAACCCGCATATCGGAAATCCTCAGGCAATGTGCTATGACGCTATGATTGAAGTTATTTACCAACGGTTGGCTCGGGTGTGCTTGCCCACAGCGACCATGTTGATAGCGGCCGCTGCAAGGTCCATGCCAAAAGGCCACAAAATGCTGCTGCCTGCGGCTGTGGCTGCGAAGCCGCTGTGGCAGCTTTTCGCTTTACCCAGTGATCTGCGCCATTTAGTTTGTTTGCACACCTCATGCAGCAGGGCCGCTGCCGAAGGATCACCGGCAGCAGCTGCCAGCCTCTGCCAGTCCTGGGACTTTTGGAGCCCTTTTGAAGATTACAAACGCGGCTTCTGCTGCCACAACAACAACCACAACGACCACGACACACCGGTACCACCTATTTCTTACGAAGATACTACAGAACTAGTATGTGTTTTTGTTGTGAGGCATGTCCTTAGGCTTCGCCGGTATCTGGATCATCATCCTGCCGGGGAGCTCCACGTTGCACTTGAGCCCCGTGTGAACCTTCAGGGACCAAGTTCGTGTTCATGTCACGGCGGATTCCAGAATTATGTACTTAAGGCTTCTCATGTGCAAAGCATTGTGCCTGCTGTCTGTCTAATGGCGCAGCATCCGACTCAAACGGGAGCTCGTCCGGCTCGGCCTTGTAGCATGAACACACTATCTTGCGAGCTAAAGCTGTCTCCTAAAATAACAGCAAAGCTTACTATTGCTCGGGGTCTTGCTGTGTAAGAAAAGAACTCACCCCAATGACAGATAACATTCATAGCCTAAACTGCCTCGGGTAGCTTCTGTCGTTGGTGTTGCGGTCCACGTAGCCCAGGCGATGTAGCAGGCGCTGCCGGCAGGATTTCTTCCAGTCCTGAAGAAGGCCATGAAGGTCCTCATTCTGGCACCGGAAGACGCCATTCTCCTGCAATGTGAGCTACGTCTTGGCTTACTACTTTAAATACCATCTACTCATCTACTCTCGGTCGATATCTAGGAGATCATGTCACTATCTATCTACCTGTCGAAATTGTCTTAGCAGCACAATCTTCTGCTTGAGCTTAGGCCCTCTAAGCTTCTGTAAGTCTACACCACTACACATATGGCTTGTTTGCGATCTACTACCCTTGCCCACCTACCAACCAAAACAGAAATTCCGATAAAACCCACCTGCATCTCGCAGAAGGCGATCTCGGCTGAGGCCACTATGTCACCCTGGGTCACTTCCACCCCAGTGGAGTTTTGGAGGACCCTGAGGACGGTGTTCGGACATGCGCGTTCCAGTCCGCCGCGCTGTTGCACTGACGGGAGCGTTACCAAAATGCAGCATGCATGTGTGCGGCACACTGAGGCAAAGCTAGAACTTGATTCAGCTTGGTTTGGTCCCCACACACCCACATGTTTGTGGAATGCGAACACAAAGCATTCACGTTTGTTGGAAGCTTTGTGCGCGCATGGCTAACGCCAGGATTTTGCTTCAGCTAGGCTTCTTCCCGAGACCCACACATCTGTCTGCAAAGTTGGAACTCGGACAATTTGGAGTTGGAACTTTTGTACCGGGACAAGCGGGTACGGGAAATCAGGGCATGCAGGTTCCAACTCTCCGGCTTCCAACATATAGTTCTCTTATGAGAAACTTCGGCGTTATCTTGAGCCTCAGGTCTGGGACTTCCACCACGCCCTTCCCAAGTGCTGAGGGTTAAGGCTTTAGGGTTCGGGGTTTAGGAGTTTAGGGTTTAGGAGTTTAGGGTGTAGGGTTTAGGGTACAGGGTCGAAGGCACCGGGGTCCTGTGCGCGGAGATAGGAAAAGATTTGACTTACCGACGAAGTGCACCCTACATCACCCTACACACATGACTGCACCGATATAGCAACCCATTGGTTTACCACCAATCTTCGTTGCCGCAGTGGCCCTAAACTTTGAATGAAACCCACATACAGCAAGACACTCTTCAACCCTACCTGCACCTGCACTCACATACACTTAGTACTTACGGTTATTGCATTTACTGCTATTCTCATTGTTTTCAGTGCGCTACCATCATTTCTATGATAATTAGAACTCGTGTTCCTATTAGTACTGTTTCTGCTATGATTATTACCTGCATGATAATTAGTCACCGTCCCTCTTACTACTGTTGTCGATAACGCTTTATTTGATTCACGTGATTCTGATTTGGAAGTTGTTGAGTCGAGACCAGTGCAGCTGTGGCACTCGCTGCGACGGCTAGGTAAAGCACAACCTGGTGTAGGACAAGGGTTCCCTTTGAAGGGCCCTTTAAAGGGCTCTATAAGGGATCTCGTGTAGGGTTGTAGGGTTGAAGGTTTAAGGGTTTAGGTTTAGGGCTGGGGGCACAAACTGTAGGTTTTAGGGGTATTCGGTTCTTGAAGGCGCATTGCAGCCAAAGGGTGGCCTGTTTGAGGATTAGTAGGGTTTGGGTGTGTTCAAGAGGTACGCCCTTTTGCATGCCGACAGTCTAGCTAACTCATAATCTGAAAGTGCAACAACGAAATCGTTCCAGTAATTGTTGAGGGGCCAATTAAGCCAGCAGCTCTAGATCGCTTTGTCCCACATGGAGGTGTGATAAAATACACTCAAAGGGGCTCGAAAGGGGTTTCGGCTTTGGAACGGTCCCAGGTCCCTAAATCCGAACGACTCTTCCCAAAAGTGAGCTGCGAGTTGAGGGTTTGAACGGTTTAGGTTTGCATCCTAAACCCCAAACATCAGCAAACGCTACGCTCTACGCCCTAAACTCTGGGCTCATCTTCTGAAGACCGCTGTCGCTCCTCGCGCGTAGCCTATCGAGATCCCTTCGAACGCTTGCACACCGGCAGCCCGACACCCCAAAACGTTGAAAGTGTCGGCACTTCACATAGGGCCTGTAGGGGCGTGAGTAATTCGAACCGGCATTTGGAGTACGTAGGTTCGACTATCATTCTAAGCCGGTAGCTCTAAGGAACAACAGTGCTCGCAATTCAGCAGGCCGCTGCATTAGCTATCTCTCAAACTTTGGATCCCTGTTTAAGTTTTAGTCTGCATGAAAAAAGGCACCCTCATAGTTAAACAACGGCCCTAAACCGGACCCTAACTTAGAGAACTACCCATTAACTGCGTGGGCCTCCCAAGATCTTCAGGTTGAAGGCTCAGAAGGGCCCAAGTGTGCGGATTATATGGGAGTTTCCGAAAACAGGAGACCCTGGTATAGTACCCTAAATAGTAGGATCCTTAATACAAGGACCCCAAATAAGGTACCCCTAACCCTAATTCTCGGAAACTCCCATATAGCGGTCTGGTTGATGACTAGCAATGTTCCCATATAGTCCTTGAGCAATTCTCGATACGCCAGAAAAAACCTGATCGACTTGAACTTATTGTTCTTATTAGTTTTATTCACATTATTGCTACCGTATTATTCTTCATCAAGGCCCCCTGTGAAACCGTGAAAGCCTCCCAGGCCCTTGCATTGCCTGCAGAAGCCCTACAGTAGTCAGGGCACGCACACTGCCCGAATCCAGAACCAGTAAATCGGGTCGTTCTCCCGGGCGTGAAGCATGACTGGCTATGCTGTTACTAAAGCTTTAAGGCTGCTTTGAAGATTTCTTTTCCGGGTGCCGTTAAGGGGTCATTTGAGGGTTCCTTTACGGGATTGGTGTGTTAAAGGGTTTGGTCATGCTCTCTAGTGGGGTGGTCTTGGGTGTTTCTAGGGTCCATGTCCCTGCGTCGGTCATCAATCAAAGTACAGTATACATGCTGGGAGAAATCCGGAACATCGTACCTATCACTTTAATATTGGTACGGCTAAAGTGTCTCTGATCATCTCCCTTGTCTCTTTCTATTGAGCCAAGCTGCAGGCAAGACCCTAAATCCTGAACCCTAAAAACCCTCCCCTATACTACTCTAAACCCTAGCAACCCTCAAACCCTGCGAGTTCATAGAACCGGTACAATCAAACACGTAACGAAGTAAACCTGCGCTGCCCCTGGTGATAGGACGCTCCCGTAAGGTGTGTCAAGAAACTCAGCGCGTCAAACTGGCTGAAATCACACAACTTCCTGTGTGACTACTATCGCTGCATGTATGCATGCCTGCAGAACATACACATCCACCACGATGAAAGAAAGATGCAGCATGCCTTCATGCATGCATGAGCCCATATCTCGCCTGGTGTGTAGGCCGTAGATTCGAAGCCCTAAACCCTCATTAACCCCCCTGAAAGCCCTTACAGTAGCCCTTGAACCTCCTTTAACAAACTCCAAGCCCAAAGACCCCGTCATCCTCTGAAACCTTCCCAGTATACCCAAAAAGACGAAAGCCCTGAAGCCTCAACCCCAACCCGCTGAACCCCAAACCCCGCAAAAACTCCGAAACTCTACGATACCCTATATAGTAACCCTTATGGCCCTTGACCCTATGATACTGTGTAACCTTATGGATCCCTTTGAAGGAACCCCTATAATTAGATCCTTTTAAGGCAGCCCTATAGATCCCTAGACATCATAGTACCCTTAGGGCCTTAGAGGATCCCTTTAAAGGAACCCCTATAATTAGATCCCTTTAAGGGAGCCCTATAATTATAGATAGTACCCTTATAGGGCCTTAGGGGATCCCTTTAAAGGAACCCGTCCGAGCTCCCGAACGCTGCGTAGCGCCTTTTCCGGCCAGCGGGCTGCCCCGGGTGGCCGGGGCTCCTCGAAGCACCGGATCCCTAGGGGGTCCCTTTAAAGGGATTCCTAGGGATGCCTAGGCTTCCCTTAAAAGGGATCTCTAGGGGGTCCCAGAAGCTTACTATTAAGGTATCATGCGGTTTGGGTAAAGGGATTCCGGGTTATAGGTTAGGGGTTCTAGTTTCGGGTTTAAGGCTTTAGGAGTTGAGGGTCTTTGAAGTTTAAGCTTCAGGGTTAGCTGGCACAACCTCGAGACCACAGCCGCAGACCCCTCAACATGAGCCTTTCAGTTCCAAACTCCCACTCTAACCCCTGGGCCCTAGATCCGAGAAATGCAAACCTCAAACAACCATAAACCCCAAATCCTTGTTTTCGAACCCCAGAAACCTTTAACTTCTCAAGTCGCGAAACCACAAACGACAAAACCTAAACACCGTGTAAACCCTCAAACCCTGAACACTAGACTCCCTATTCGAGCCCAAGATAAGCCGTAAGCAAAAACAAAAACTGAATCCCTAAACCCTGCGTCCTAAAATCCCAGCCCCTGAGGCCCTAAATCCTCTATGCCCTAAACGCCTAAACCCTCTCTGATACCCGTGCAGCAACCTTACGGTACCCTTTAAAGGAACCCCTATAGATCACTTTATAATAAGGAATCCCTTTAAAGGCACCCTAGAAATCCCCAACGATTTTCAATGGATCCCCAGGAATCCCTGTAAAGGGAGCCTTAAACCCTCTCTCCTCTGCGAAGGCCACACCCTGAGCTGCCGACCTAGGGCTTGGGGTTTAGGGTTTAGAATCTTGCGATGAGCGTCCGGGGAGCGAAGATGATACTTTGCTTGAAAATTTAGGGCTCCTTAAATGGATCTATAGAGGTTTCTATAAGGATTCTATAAGGGTACTATAAGGGTAGCTCATACATATTATCTGAGGTATCTTATAAGGGCTTAAGGGTGCTGTGATAATCCTTTTTGGTATCTTAGGTATCTTGCAGGGGAAAATCAGATTTCGTTTTTTCTCTGATATGTGGAGAAGTACTGGAGAGCTCGCAGTTGTTCAGAGGGTTTGGTAATCTGCCGAAGCTGCAAGAACCTTAAACCACAAAACACCCCCAAACACCCGAAGCTCTAAAACGATTTAAACTCAACAAAAAAACCTAAGCCCTCAGTTTAAATCCCTAGACCCGACCCTAGACCACCCTCGTGAAGCCTAATACTGCCGTCCGGAGCTTTCGTGTTCCAGCGAAGAGAAAGATCAGGTTTGGTGTTTAGGGTTGCCCGTCGTAAGCACTGGAGTTGAAATATGTCAGGTGTGGGGCCTATGTCGTAAAATCAGACTATGAAAGACATACCGGAAGCGATAAAGAGTACACAACTAACAGACACATACCACAAACCAACAAACATGTCTACATCAAGTCTATAGTAATAGCACTACCTACGAATCACAATAATATGCATATATATATATATATAGAAACAGAGAGAGAGAGAGAGAGAGAGAGAGAGAGAGAGAGAGAGAGAGAGAGAGAGAGAGAGAGAGAGAGAGAGAGAGAGAGAGAGAGAGAGAGAGGGGAGAGAGAGAGAGAGAGAGAGAGAGAGAGAGAGAGAGAGAGAGAGAGAGAGAGAGAGAGAGAGAGAGAGAGAGAGAGAGAGAGAGAGAGAGAGAGAGAGAGGAGAGAGAGGGAGAGGGAGAGAGAGAGAGAGAGAGAGAGAGAGCGAGAGCGATAGCGAGAGCGAGCGTGGGAGGGAGAGGGAGGGAGAGCGTGGGAGGGAGAGGGAGGGAGAGCGTGGGAGGGAGAGGGAGGGAGAGCGAGGGAGCGAGGGAGAGAGGGAGAGAGGGAGAGAGGGACAGCGAGAGAGAGGGAGAGAGAGACAGAGAGAGAGACAGAGAGAGAGAGAGAGAGACAGAGAGAGAGAGAGAGAGAGAGAGAGAGACAGAGAGAGAGAGAGAGAGACCGAAAAAGAGAGAGAGAGAGAGAGAGACGGAGCGAGAGACAGAGAGAGAGAGAGAGTGCTCCAAGAAAACAGCGCACACACACACACACACGCACACATACAGAAGAATAGCTCGCAAAGAACAGCTAGCCGGGGATCGGGCTCCCTCTTGCGTTGCAGCTGCGCACCGAGGAACTCCAGCGTCTGGCGAAGACTGGAAACTCTCTTGATTCTTGGACGTCTCACAAAGAGGCGTTACTGGGCTTTGTAGATTTGTTCTTCGTGAGCGTTCTCCGGTTTTTTGGTGTTCCAAAGAGGGTCATAGCACTCCACGGGTACAAGTCTTACTTGTTCTCTAATTCTAGGGTTTCGTGCTTTTGGGTAACACGGCAAGAGTTTACTGGCTTACTTTTTGTAACTGACGACATCTGGCGATTTGAAGCAAGAACACTAACCCAGAAGATCCCCCGGACCCTCACCCGAAACGGATCCACATGATTCGTAGTTACGGAAGCAGGCTTCCCAAAACCATGCCTAGGATGGTCTTTTGGGGCTTAAGTCTCGCGTTAGTATATACCTGGACCCTGCAAAACATACCTTCTTAGAGGTCCTGATTATGAGGTCCTTATATTGTATAATCAAGCCTTAAACGATAGAGCCTCCAGGGCCTAGGTACAGACCCTCTAGATAAGGAGCTCAACTGAGCCCAAACTAGGGATTCCCACGGCTGCAATCCTGGGGCTCTGCCCTGAAGCAGCCAAACCCCCAAGCACCACAAAGAGCCTAAACCTACAAAGCCTAGTGTGGAGGCCTGTACAAGTAGGAGTATGATTGTGAGCGATGTGACAGTAGAATATGTGAGCACCATAAAGGGGTGTACAACAACTCCTCTACACCAATCCTTCAAATATACCTAACGCCCCCCAAGCCATAAAGCCCGGAACCATCCCGAAACCCCAAACCCTACAACCCCCCCAAACGATAGACCCTAAAGCCTCTATGGATCCTACTTGGAGGATCATGGGACTTAGTAAGTAAGGTTAATAAGTACCTTGATTGGGGCTACAAGTATAGCTACCCTAATTATAACCCTGGTTACTAAGTCCCATGATCCTTTAAGTATTCCCCCTCTACCCTAAGGCCCCAAAGTAGTTCCTTTTTGGTGTTCATATATAGAACCCTCTAAGGTAATCCCAAAAAGGAACTACTTTGGGGCCTATGGGTAGACCCTACTCCCCCCCCCTTTAAGCAAGAAGAAGTTTGATATACTATAACTACTATAACTATACTATAGCTATATTAATTATAGCTATACTATAATAACTATATACTATACTATAAAGTACCCGATCCTTTAAGTATTCCCCCCCCCCCCCCCCCCCTACCCGCTCTAACCGCGCGAGACCTCCAGGAGCTCCCTGAGCCGCGTCGCGGCGCCCGTGGACTTCTCCGCGGAATCTGTGGCACCCAGGACCCGGCGGATTCACGGGTTTTGACAGGGCTTTAATACTAGGGTTTTAAAAGGTTTTAATATAGGGTTTTAATAGGTTTAATAGGGCTTTTTAATAGGGTTTTAATAGGGTTTAATTGCGCTTTTTACTAGGGTTTTAATATGGCTTCGGGTTTTTTGTTTTTTTGAACTCCTTTTCTACGCCGAAATGGGTCCCGAGAGGCCACAAAGGCCAGGGCTTGGGGGTTTAGGGTCATGCGTCGTTTAAGCGATGCTTGAACGACTTATAGGTTTGCTGGGGTTCTGCAAGGCTTTAAAGACCTAAGCCCCAAAACCGCACTTAAGCCCCCAAGAAATGCAAATTACAGTTCTACAACCATGTAAAGTCTTAAGCCCCTAACACCGACTCTAAACTCTCCCAGTGAGGCGAGCTGCTGTCGCCGCTGTTTCCGAGGGCCTCGGGCACCTGTTGTAGGGAGTCGATGGGGCTCTTGGTTTAGGAAGTTTAGGGTTCAGAGCTTTTGGGGTTTCGGTTTAGGGTTTAGGGCTCCTCAAGATGCGAGGGGGGCAGCGACTCGGGCTCCATGATGTGGGACTCAGTCTGCTACCAGTAGCACGGAAGCATAGTTGCAGGATCCGGTAGGCATCTCTTCCTTGGCTGGGATTTCTTATAGCCGGGGTAATGCTACACTATACATGGCCATGCCAGTTGGCGCAAGAAGGTATACGGGCATCTTTACTAGGTGGTCTTCTTCTATAGACGTGTTTAGAGTCTGTCGCATTTGCGGTAGAAGCTCGGAGTGTCTCAAAGCTTTTCATTCTTGGAGAAACCTTGATTTCGAGGGGCATGAGATCGAGATATCCTGGCCGATGTATGGTTTCAGGACCTATCCGATCCAGCTTGACCTAAGTCATGGAACCTGAAATGAGACTACTGTCCAGCTTTCCTTTTTCAAGTAGGCTAATGGGGGTCCACGTTACTTGCAAAAAGCGCTTCAAGCAGGCAGGAGCAGACCATGATGTTTTCGTTAAATCAGGCCTAAACTCTGGCAACCAGGGAGGAAGAAACTGAAACCTCAAGAATTATGGCTAGGGCATAGCGCCGAGCTTGGGGTTCAGGGTTCAAAGGGGCATAGAGTACCTGCAAGCCGCCCCGTGAACTTGCGAAAGCAAGCCTTGGTTTAGCCAGAGCGGGTGGCGCCTTGCGCAGGTAGTCCAAATCGACGCAAAGCTGCACAACCCCAGCTGGCGTCAGCTGCCTTATCTGCAGAACCTGCGGAAATGACTTGCTCAGCACGGTGGAAAGAGCACACACAGACACCCTCGGAACCCCAAAACCTAAACCTGAAAACCTACAAGCACTGAAACTGGAATCGTTGGAGCGATGCAACACTTGACCCGTCAACCATATTACATCATACCGTATATACACATATCTGAACATATGTACATGAATATACGGGTGCATACATACATTTGTATATCTATGTGTGTGTATATATATGTATATAATTATATATATATATATATATATACATGTGTGTACATGCACGTGGGTATATCTGTGTATGCATGTATCTATGAATGTATGTGTGCATGTGTATGTATACCTTGGGGTTCCTGGGTCTATGGAAAGCATCAAACCGCATACCCAGCTGCAGACAACCGGACCAGGGAAGGGTGGTTTTGAGGATGTCGGGATATTGACTGCACGTTCCAGTCTTGGCAAAGGGCAGTCCAGCAACCAAACGGTTCCCAAACTCATGACCGCTCCTAGAACCCGAAACCAAAGCCCCCAAAGTATAGATACTACAGCACCCTCATAGAACATTTTTGCAACAAGCTGCCAGAGAGTGCACATAGAAACGTCAGCAGGTGTGACAGTGTGCTTGCCTGTCACAGCTCTGAACTAAGCCTTAGAATCGTCAGCAAATCCCGTGACCCCAGTATGGAGGTCTCAAGAAGTGACCTATATATCAGCATAGATCGAGCCTTCTGCACCACCACTTCCACCGCAGCCTCGAGGACAGCAGGTAGCCATTGTAGCTGGGAGCTCTCCTGGTCAAGTTGCTACAAAACGAAATTAATGAACTGCGCCGCGGGAGATTCCGGGTGCCTGGTCGTTCCAGTGGCGAGACCGACTGTTGCTGAGAGCTTTGAACCCTAAACCCTAAACCCTAAACCGCTTTCAAGGCGTAGGGCTGAGGGCTTGTACCTGGTTTCCAGCTAGGCCGGAAGCTCAGGGCAGGAGTGAAGGGTTTAGGTTCAGGTTGTAGAGAGGCTGGGCATATTGGGGAATGCCTAAACACGATACTATACATACACCTCGCCTACCCCTGGCATTTTAAGGCTAAAGCGAGTACCAATAAACTAAGATCCAAACAAACACGAAGCAAAGCAAGTTGATGTCAAACTATGAAACCTCAGGCCATGGTACTTTCAAAAATAGCGAGCAACAAAACGAACAACCTAAACCCTAAAGCCTTCAACCGTCAATCCTTACCCCTTGAACCACTGAACCTCAAATCCCTACGCCACGCCGTGTCCTGTGATTTCTCGAGCTGCGGTATGAGTGAGAACAAATGCTCTGGGACCTCAGATAGCGGCACTGCAAGGATTTTGTAATAACTTTGGGCTCTTTAGCGATAATGCTTGCAGAGAGGCAGTTATCCACGAACAAGAGTGTACATATGTATATATACACACGCATACACAAGATGTGCTGATTCGTGCACTTTTGAAACTCTTCAAGACGAAAGAGCCATGATACAGGCCATCGTATGTAGGGATTACAGTGCGTGACCTAGATTAGCCGGAGGAGTAAAGTACTTTCTGAAAAGTCTATGTAGGGCACCAGGGACGAGTCACTGCTCTTAGACTCTTCACGGCTTCAGGGGGTTCCTGGCAGGGCATTCGGGTTGCAAAGTTCTCAGTCTTACTAGCTTTTCGGTGCTTGAGGCGCAGGGCTTAGGGTGAATTAAACAGTCAAACCCCCCAAATCCCGCGAAACCCTGATCCATCAATCTGGGATAAACCCTGAACCCTAAATCAAATCCCTCAAGCCTAAACCCAAAAAACTTAATTAATCCCTCAACCTGGCCTAAATCCCTGAAGCCTAAATACCCTAATCCCTCAACCCTAAAGCCTAAAACCCTAAACCCCTTCTGGAGAATCTGTTGCAGCCAGCACACACGATTTCAGTACTAGTAATCATTCCTGCCTCTACATGACAACTGTGAGCTACATTGAACCCCAGCCCTAACACAAATCCGAGCAGCTTCGCACGACAGACGCAAACGCACAGCTAATTCAGGCCCCTTAGCAATCAGCATAGCGTATTGCGGTATATGATGACTATATACGCAACAAGGAACTCTAATGCATAGTATTCCTAAATATCTCAGCTTCTATATCAAAGCTTCTCCGAGGCTTGGACGAGCGTAATGCACTGCAAAGGTCCGTGTGACACCTGCATAGGGTTTCGGAGTTTGCCACAGGCCAGGATAAACAGCAACGGGCATGGGGTACACTAAACCGCAACGCCATTGCTGATCATTCCGACTCTTATACTAAACACTGAATTCCAACACGATCCGAAACCCTAAACCTTCAGTGATATGTTGCTACGGGTTACCTTCCTGCAAAAGATTCGACCATGGGAAAGGATAGCCGGGAGGTCTGTGTCGGCCTTCTCCCTGGAAGGAAGCCCTACAACCCCATGACTCTGAATTCAAGGCTGCCGAAACTCTTATGAAAACTACGTATGCGCCTTAGGTGACTATGGCGGAACCCTAAAGCCTCATGCCTGAACCGACCTTTAGCCGCTATACACCTTCCAACACAGCTGCTGCACTCTCTGCACTACTTGGCTGCAGCTAAAAGGCCAGCGTTATTTAATGTCACGGAGACTCACTCAAGCAGTTCGTGCTCTGCGGGTTCTATGTTCTATAGGCTACAAACCCATGCCCACTGTGGTTCGCTGGCTTTCAAAGCCAACAGCTTTCAGGAGGTCAACGAGTGGATCATGCCGGGCACCACTACCCTCTCGGAGTAACATAGGTTCTCAACCCCAGACTCGCTAGACTATTGAAACATGTTGAAACCCTCCCTCGAAACCCTAAGCCCTAGAACCCCACACCCCAGAACCCTAGAACGCCAGAACCCTAACCTAGGCCCTACCTATAGTCTCCACCTTTTGGGGGTTACCTTACAGGATCCTTAATATATAATTGGTTAAACCAAAAAAAGAACCACAATGGAGACTACAGGTAGAACCGGACACCCTCACAAGAAAGCGCCCCATTGCCAAGTTCTGTGAGCGCCTCATCGGCTGGTCCCTCTCGCGACCACTCCTCGAGGGCTAGGAAGGGTTTAGAGTGTAGGGCTTTAGGGTTTCAGGTTTAGGGTTTTGGGTTGAGGGCTTTAGGGTTTTCGGGTTTAAAGGGTCTTGGGGTTGCCCACCAAAAGACATCTGGCCAGTGAGATGTAACCCTTTGTCCCTCCCCCTCCCCCTCCCCCCCGACAACACTGCCTGCATCTCCGGATAGCCCCGGAGGATGTTGGAGACGGGCTCAGCGCAGCAGCGCGTCACCACTCCGCGGACCTGGTGATACTATTCCCTAAGGGTCCATGTACCTAGATAGTATATACATTGGCCTTAAAGTACTCCCTATATGGGTACATTGGGCCCAAAGTGTATACTATTTGGGTACATGGACCCTCTGGGATTAGCGGCCTTATATAAAATACTCAGAACAAGGATTCCCAAAGGCTTCTTTACAAGGATCTGCCAGGGTTCTATAAGGTTTCTCAAAGGCTTCTGTAAAGGGTTATCGAAGGGGTCTAAAGGGGATTTACGATTTAGGGCCTTCAGAATTAGAACGTTTTTTGGTGTGCCCCACAGTACGTGTAGATATGTAGTTGAATTAAACACAAAAGCAGATCCCATCCCAGAGACCCATTGAATCTACCTAAGCACAGATAGCGGGAACAGCAGGTGGTAGAGTTTGAGGGTTGGGCTCTAATTATGCAGCTTTGGGGCCTTTTGGTCTATCTAGGCTGCAGGGTGAATCCTGGCAGGTAAGAGTCAGTAGCAAGCTCGGTTACCCAACGGTTTAAGGTCTTAGGGTTTAGGCCAAGAGTTTAGGGTTTTTGTATAGGGTTTAGGGGTTTGGGGTGTGGTTTAGGCCCAGGCCTCACCGAAGTTGCCATGTTTCTCGCGACTTTCCGACTCGAGTCTGTCTTGGGAGCTTTCAGCCCATGAAGCAGGAGGAGAGGTAGTCGCAGTATCCCCTTGATAATAAGACTACACCAGCTTGACCGGCGACCCCCACACACAAAGAGATTAACCGAGCGAGGCTGCTGGGGGATCTGATTCATGACCGTTCTAAAACTCCATAGAACACGGTGAAGCACATAACATCTTCATAAAACTCCAACAACAGTAACAACCTATAAGAAAACTTCACAAATAAATGGACAACCCTATAGCACAATATAGCATACCAATGAGACCCTCATCAGCCCTATCAAAGCCCGATTGAACCAACAAACAAGGCCCCTCTGAAGTGGAGGCTCCATGTGACCATATAGTATATGCTTATGCCTCAAAAGGGTACCTGCTTGGGTACTTCAAGGCCTTCGGTCTTTCTAAGCAAGGAGCCTTGGGGGAAGTGTACTTTCAGGTACAAAAACTGTGTGCAATCGAGGCCTTCGTCTCCGCCGCGGCCAGCGCCGCCGATGCTGCGGGCAAGACCTGGAAAAGTCTTCTCGTAAGAAGTTATAGGGCTCAGGGAAAAATCAGAGGAGCGTCCTTAGCCCCAGGGCTGCAAACGGTCCAAAGTGGCAGTCAAGATAGAGCTGGGAACAAAATAGTAGGTAGTGCTTGCCTACTTGGCAACCTGGAGCCTTTTTGGCGGCACATGGTCATAAACTGAACCGTGCTCCTAACTATTATTCAGGTGTGGATGTATGGCGGATGAGGACATGTGTTTCTTTGTTTGATTGCAGTTGGGACTTTCCGTCGCTAGTGCTAGGGGTCACGCACTTAAATCTGCAGCTGTGTTTGGCTCAGGCCCTGTGTGTGTAGTGAACACCAATAGAACAGCCCACCAACTCTTTCACTCAAACTCGTGGCAACAAACGGAGATAATACAAGCCCTCTTCCGTACAATGAAACTTAAACCACCTCAACCAAACAAACATTCCACTGAAACACCGCTGTAAAATCGAAACCCCCACAAATCCACAAACGACACTCAACCGAGACACTAAACCTGCAACCGCCCCCCCAAGTCTTCGAACATTCGAACACCCGAGGCATACCGAAGGATCGGATCGAGGCCCCCACAGCGCGGCCAGAGTCGAAGCCACCGATGCCAACGCCATCCATGAGGTCTGCATTTCAGGTTTTTGGGGGGCAAAGAGCAACAGGACAGTTTCGCATTCAGGCTTTGCTGCGCAACATGGCTCTAGACTTTGACCTGAGGCAGCTAACTCTGAATGATACATCGCGAATAAGCACGGGAGGGGTCTCCCAAGAAATGAGTGAGATCACGGCATGGCTTGCTATGAAAACTTCTGGATCCATAGCTTCAGAGCGTTGGAAGTGGGTTCAAAAACGAAGGCTTCGCATCCAGACGCGGTGTTGGGGTAGCAGTGAAAAGCTCGAGGAACGCTCCTACACCCGAGATTCCATGTCACACTGTGAGTGATAAAGTCCTCACACTAAGAAATTTGTTTTGCGCACGCTGAGCTAAAGCTGCTCATGGTTTGCAAAAGATCAATATTGTACAAGTAATTCTCAGGCACCCAAGGAAGGCCGCATCCTTGTAAAAAGGACCCTAAAAGGCACCCCCAATCTCGAGAACTACCCTCGTACGGTGCCCTCTCTCCCGAGGCCCTGAGGAATCCGGGGCCTGAAGCGGCTTTCAGGGCCGGAACGGAGGGAATGCCGAGCTGCTCGCACCAAACTTCCGGATCCTACCGAAATCCGGGCTTTGGGGATCAAGCATTGGAGGTTTTGGGGTCCAGGTGTGTCGGGCTTAAATCGGGCAGAGGTTTCGGCCACTCAGTGTCACATATGATACAAGTTTGTTTCGGGATTCTGACACCGTCCGCTCTTCTCAGTTTAACCGTAGCATATTCGGAGAAGCATCCGCAGTCAGTTGCCGTCGTCGGTGTCATCGTCACCGTCGAATTGTTTTTCGTCGTTGCGCTCTTCAGCGTCGTCGCCGTTGCGGTTGTTGCAGTCGTAGAGGTCATCGTTGTGGCGGTTGGTGGTGATGGTGCTGCTGGTTTGGGTGGTGGTAGTCGTCGTCGTTGCAGCGCAGTGGCAGTGGCAGTGACAGTGGCCGTGGCAGTGGCCGTGGCAGTAGCAGCAGCAGCAGTAGTAGCAGTAGGAGTACTAGAAGTAGGAGTGGCAGTAGTACGGTGGCGGTGGCGGTGGCGGTGGTGGTGGTGGCGGCGGCGGTGGTGGGTGGTGGTGGTGGCGTTAGTCTGTAGCTGTAGTGGTAGCAGTATAGTGGTGGTAGTAGTAGTAGTAGTAGCAGCAGCAGTAGTAGTAGGTTAGTAAGCTAGTAGATTGGTAGGTTCATAAGATGACGACACTAGTTGTGCCACTGCTCAAGGTGATGATGCCCATCATGATGACAGTTCTGTCCATCGGTCATGTCTTTGATTGTGATGATGATGCTGATGATGCCGGAAATGTGGTGTGGCTGCTGCTGCAGGTAATGCATCGTGCGGCTGCCCTACTGAACTGCTGCTGCCTCCCCTCCGGTGTCACTGGCGACTTCCAAGCATTTTACACACACACACACACACACAGACACACACACACACACACACACACACACACGCACACACACACACACACACACACACACACACCGGTCACCAGGAACTGAAGTCAAGAAACGTAAGCACACATGCACAGGCACGCTAACAGGCGCAACCCAAAACCCTGCATCGTATGCATGCCTTAGTCGACGCCTGTCCCCATCCTCAATCCCCCAAGCCCCGTCACCTTCATCTTTTCCTTCAGAGCTCGGCTGAATGGCGACCTTGCAGTGCAAGATGTGGATTCAGGAGGCACGCGGCTATTAATTACTCTTTCATCTTCGTCGGGGCCGGGATATTCTCCAACAGCCAGCAAGCTGGAATCCTAAACCGCAAAAGGCAAAAGTCAACAAATGAGTCTATCAAACAGAACTTACGAGTTCACTGTGCAGAAATCTTGCACGGACACTCCCCAAGATAGGCCACAAAGAATACTGTAGATCCCAAGGGTACGGTCCTCAAAAACCCTGATCAGTTCTCCAAGGAGGGGTACCCTAGTTGTAACCCTCAAACCTGCAAACTCCAAACCTTAAACCCCTCAGCACCCTAAACCCTATGTAAGTACACTGACCATAACAAGCCTAATCCCTGGTTTCGGTACCCGAACCAGGAAGTAGACAAAACCCTAGCTCTCAAAACCCTAAACCCTACACTAAACCCCAAACCCCTGGGCGCCCCAGTTGAGGATGTCGCTCGAGCTGTGATGAGTGAAGCTGGCCGGCTTGCTTCAGAACTTCGGCCTGCCGAGTCTTACCGATGTATCATAAGAACCCTTAGGGGGTTCGGGGCGAGGGACCCTAATATAGTACCCGAAATAGTAGGATCCTTATTATAAGGACCCCAAAATAAGGTACCGGGGCAGGGGGCCTGAATACCCAAAATATAATCATAGTAATAATAGTAATAGTAATAATAATAACAGTAATAATAAAAATAATAATCAGGACTTGGTAAGGCCTATTTAAGGAAGTATAATCCTCTACACCTCCCCCCTACCGCCCTCAGGGTCAGGGGTACTGTAATAATTAGATTAGGCTTCCTTGAAAGGGGTCTAGAAGGTTTGCTATAAGGGAACTATAAGGCTACGATAATTTAGGGGCCTTAATAATTTGAATAGGGTTTCGGGGTATATTATACTATAACTCGAACAGGGAACCCCTGAGACAGTGTTGTTAAGTTGTTTCGGCTCCTGTAGGGGCCTCCATCTTCGGAATGACTATCCGGTAATGGTCCCTTGAAGGGTGTCTTTGAGGTATATGGGAGTTTCCGAAAATTAGGGGGAGTCCTTATAATAAGGATCCTACTATATAGAGTACTATATGAGGGTCTCCTATTTCCGGAAACTCCCATATATGAGAAAGGGACCTTAATCATTAACTCAACAGTCTGCATTGCAATTCGTTTGTGGCTCGACCAAATCACATAATCGGGGCCGTATATGGTGACCCAAAAGCGCAAGTACAACTGAGGCAAAGTCTCTTCGCGAAAGCTCTGGAGCTCTATGGCATCAAGCTGACATCAGAAACATCAAAGCTCTTCAGCCCGAAATGCAAAGACAAACCCTAAAACCCTCAGGCCCTGAACGACCAAAGCCTTGAAACAGGTGAAATATCATGTCCTGCCATGAACAGAACCCTAGAGGCACTTGTATCAGAAGACATGAAGGCAACCCTATCGACTTTAGGTCAAGGCCCTAAACCCTAAACTGCAAATTGTGCCTTGAATACCCTTGGAAGATCCTGCTGAGCCCCCAGGGCCACATCTTGAGCGTTGAGAGTGGCCCTCGTTTGGCCGGCCTGGAAGGAAGAAAATTTGGCCGGCAGCGTGTCATGAAGCATTGCCTCGGCGGCGATGGATTTGGGCGATTGGACTTTTGGGCTGGAGTGTTTTAGGGCTGTTGGGCTTGTTTGTTGTGGGCTTTCGGGTGTTAGGGTCTATGCTTAGAATTCTAGAAACTACTTGTAAATGGCTGTCATAGAGTCTAAGAGTCCGAGCACTTGAATCTCGTGAGCACGCGGTTTAGGAACAGTGGCATGCTCCTTCTGGTTAACCAATTTCCAAGGTGCATGAAGCTGCATGACCTCCTGCAGGAAGTTGGGGTCATAGCCTGGCGTCTGCAAAGGATAATTACTTCTGACGATAATGGTGACCACGAAACTTATTTTGAAGCCCGAGGAAGGTTCATGATGACGATGGTGTTGTGGCTTGTAGTGGTGATGCTCCTGGTCGACTACCTTATGGGGTGTAAGGTTCGGCCTTGAAGTTCGTGGACAAGTTTGGTGGCAAAACAGGACTGTGTCCTTGCAGGCACGATAGGCGACGGTTCATTGGATGCATATGCATACGCTTTGTGTATACATATGCGTACGTAGCTACAGTGATATATGTGCATATGCCACATATCTATATATATATATATATATTCTGTATGTATGTATAAATAAATATATATATATATATATATACATATATATATGTAGAGAGAGAGAGAGAGAGAGCCTGAGTGCGGGTGCAGGGATGAACTTCATAGGCAAGATGCGAACGTGTGATCGTTGAGGTTCAATAAGTCTAACTAACAAGCAGAACCGTCCATATACTGATACTTGTTGGCGGTGTGTAGGGCCCGTCTTGAGATGGACGGGGCATGTCTACCAGTTGGAGTGTAGGCCGTGTAGGCGCCTGATCTGTGCCCCCGCGACACCATGTTGTGGTAGGTCGACGGTAACAGACAATGCTTCGGGACTCTTTCGGTAAGGAGCATATAGGCCCAAAACAAGCACATACATACATACATACATACATACATATATATATATATAGATATATATGCTCACCCCCCCCCCCCGTTGACAGACCATGCCCTTGTGATAGTGTACTCTCGTTCGGTGACTAGGCTGAGATATTGCATCTAAACACACCACACATGACGACAATCTGTAAAGCAAATCCTTTACAGTACATATACCAAGTATACTTTTAACATGCCATGTACTGAGGACGCATGGGCCAGATGCGCGACACGTGAGTTATGAGTTTTGTGGTAGCATTGATATAGGATGAGTATGAGTATTAATATTGGTACTAGTATTAGTATCAGCAATAGTATTAGTGTTTACTGTAAGTATATATATATATATATATATATGTATATATCGACAGTAGTAAGTATACATTAATGTTAGTGCTCATCTTCGTTTTAGTCTTAGTGTTAGTGCCAGTGTCAATGCCAGTAATAGTACCACTGCTAGTATTAGTATCAGTCTTCATGCTGGGTTTAATATCAGTTAATAATGGCAGAGGTGCTAGTATTGGTATCAAAATTAGAGTTAGTTTCGATATGTTACTATTCTGATAGTTTCGTATATCAGCAGGTTAGTATATCAACACATTGATGTGTTCGAGAGGCAACATATTTGTATACTTGCATATTCGTAGATTTAATACTTTAGTACAACTGATGCATGAGTAAACTAGTATATTGCTGTATTAATATATTAGTATATTAACATACCAGTATATTCGTACATTAGTGTATTAGTATACTAGTATATGCAATATACGTGTATTGTCTAAAGATTTATAAGTGTATCAGTATGTTGTCATATTAGTACACTAACCTGCCACGTCGGTATACTTGCATATTACAGTAGTCGCATACTAGTATAGTAGCATACTAGTATAATAGCATACTAGTATAGTATATTCACACATTAACAAGTAGTGTATTGTTACATTGGTATATGGGTATATGCTTGTCCGAAAACATCAGTATATGAATGCATTGATACATATCGGCATTTTAAGTTAATGGTATGTGTTCTGGTGTGCATTAGCATATGCACGTGTCTTTTGTAATTGTATTAGTCTTCACATCAATATGAATATGACTATTGGTATTCGTAGGAGTATTAATGTTAATATTCGTATTAGGATTATCCATAGTCGCATTAGCCTTAGTATAAGTGTTAATAATGGTATTAATACTGGCATTATCTTGAATATTCAGCAAGTTATCAATGTCAGTATTAGTATTGGTGACAGCATTACTGTTAACAGCATAAGAGTATACGCAGTAGTATCCGTAGGAGTATCAATACTTATGTAAATCTTGGTGTTGGTATAAACAGTGTTATTGGTATTAGTAATAGTGCTAGTGCGAGTGCTAATATTAACATGAGGTTATGTATTCGTATGAACGTTTGTCTTATATTAGTATTACTCCTGATTACATGAAAATACTAACAGATAAATACATGCATGAGCTAATGTATTTGTACTTTAATATAGTGGTATGTATATCTATGTACATTGGTATATGCAGGTGTGTATTAGTATTGGAATTAAAATACACTACTACCAAAATGGGCATAATTATTGATATGCGTAGGAGTATGAACGTCAGTATTCATCATTATTAGTATTTGTTATTTGTATGGTGCCTATTCGTGTTGGCTTAAAAAAGTGTAAATGATCAATGTCAGTATTAGAATTGGTAATAGTATTCGTAGGAATACATTTTTTTTAAATATATATATATATATATGCATATATATATATATATGCATATATATATATATATTAATATTGACAATCGTCTAAACAGACCTTGCCTTTGCAAGTGAGTCGTAGTGCATGGTCTGTCATCCGATGGGTCACAATCAGCCCATTGAAAATCAATTCCAGAAGTTCCAAAATTCCCAAAATTTCCGAAATCTCCGAAATTTCCGAAATTTCAAAATTTCCAAAATTTCCAAAATTTCCAAAATTCACAAAAAATCCAAAATTTCCAAAATTTCCGAAATTTCCAAAATTTCCCGACCTAGCCGACAGGATTTTTCCAAAACATAAGGGCGGACTTTTTGGACATTTTGGAAATTTCGGAAATTTCGGAAATTTTGGAAATTTTGGAAATCCGGAAAGTTAGGGGAGAGAATTTTGGAAATTTTGGAATTGAGTTTTTGAAAGCTGAGTGCCACCTCCCCCCGATCACAGACCATGCGCTACGACTGAGTTGAAAGGGCATGGTCTGTCAACGGGTCTCAGTCTTTTGGTGGTTCCACAGATACGTTCGGAGGGCTCAAACTCGATACCCCGGAAAAAGCACGAACACGCCGGTGGGAGCGATGTTTTGAAGGGGATGGTCTGTCATGGGGGGGGGTGACCATATATATATATATATATATATATATACATACACACACACAGCCCTTGACCCGAAACATCCGAAATTGGAGAATGTTGGGGAACACCCAACTTGCAGACGGCAAGCCTGAAGAGTCCGTGGCTGCTGCCTGCTCCAGAGGTTGGTGCATCTCGTGGTGGGTGTCCGGAACTAGCGCTTCGGGGTTTGGGCTTACTCGGTTTTGTGACGGGTCTGTGTGTAGTCCGGATCCTTCTATCAAAAGAAGATCCCGAGGTTGAAGTCGTAAGTGGGGCATGGGGGTTGCAACTCAAACCTAAAACCGCACCGTACGTGTGATCTTGCCGGGTTCAGGTGCCCGTCGGATTAAGGTTTAGAGGTTAAGCAGCTTAGGCTTGAGGCTTTATAGTGCCTAGAGTTTATTTAGGTGAAGAGTGAAAGTGCGACAATCGGTATATCCCAGCGTGACTGCCCAGTATGCTCGACTTGTGAGATCGCTGGGAGCAATACGTTAAATACGTTCTAACACTTTGCCATGCTTTTGTAAGGATAACAAAAGCCTATGCGCGCGCAGGGTCGTACTGGGACCCTCGAACGCACGGGCATGCCAGAAAAAACACCAACTGTGAAAAGATACGCTGAAACCAATAAGCACGATGTACACGTATACAGGCAAGCCTGAAAACATGCTCTGTCTGTCAGTCTGCCTGCTTGCCTGTATGTCCATACATGTGTTTGTGTTCTTGCGCATGCACTTGTATAACGTACAACTTGTACAGAATAAGGTGTGATATCTGCATCCCCGAAACCCTAAACCCTGACCCCTTATAAGCTTTAGCCCTTAAACCCCTAAACCCTTAAACCCCGAACCCTAAACCCTGAACTCTCGCGCCTCAGCGCTCTTGGCCTTCAGCGTGTTCGCGAAGGTGTCGATGAGACGGTCCCAGGAGCGCCTCGGGGCGCCGTGGGTGCCCAGACCTTCCAAAATCCCTTAACTAAGGAATATACCTTAATTATAATAGGATCCCAAATATGAATTATAAGGTATATTCCTTAATTAAGGGATTTTGGAAGGTCTGGGTGGATCCACGGTTGAGGGTTTAGGGGTTATGGGGTCTTCATTACAAGCCAACCTCCTTTGAGCGAGCTCACTATCCAGATTTCTAAGCATTCAAGAAACCTAAGGGTTCGGTCTGAGAGTCTGCTAAGCCGAACTCCGGAAGTACTGTAGGAGGCTGCATCATTAGAGCAGGGTCTGGGGGGGCAAAGCTATCGGAGCAATTGACGTTGGGTTTCGGGTTTTACGAAGACCAAGCTGACTGCTAATGTTATCCCCGCCGGGTTTCCTACACATAACTTAACCGTACAGGGTCCCCCAACCCTAATTAAACCCGTAAACCCTGACCCCAAACTCATGAAACCTGAGACCTGTTTTGAGCCCTATGGATTCAAGCCATCCAATTTGGATGCTTCCAATGCCTACAGTTGCGGTGTTCTGGACTTTCTGCGGGCATCGGGCTTTCCACTCCTAAACCGCATGAGACGCTCGACCCGGAAACTGCTGCTTCTTGAAGAGAGACCCTGAAGGTTCCCTAGTGGCGATGTAAGTACCCATAGGTAGGATTCTATATATGAGCCCCAAAAAGGAACTACTTTGGGGCCTCTGGGTAGTTACAGTACGAGTGTAGCCTGAGTAAGAAGTCCCCGCAAGTGGGTCTGTAGTGGAAACCAACTGGTGATGCCGAGTGGCCAGTACGCTGCATTGGCTTCATCCACGCAGGCGAGCCTAGGCCAGTCATGAGGTCGTGATTGTTCAGCGGTTTAGGGCATGAACACTTGCGGGTCGTGTCTTTGGACCGCAAGTAGCAAGTAGACTTTATAGTGGTGCTCTGCAAGGCCAGTGCTCTACGAGTCCTCCCTCAGGCAGGATGGATGGCATTGCATGGTCGTTCTCCTTGCCCACTCCAGCATCATGCCCTGCAGCACCTTGATCCTGAGCAGGAACGTCATGATGGGTGATGCCCTGCAGTGAACTCCTGGTCTTCCTGATTCACTGTCTGTCTTAGAGTTCATCGGCGTCGCAGGGCATCGTTGAAGAAACGTTCCTCCTTCATCTTGTCCAGGGAGCAATGAAAACTCCAAACCACCCAGAAAACGAACAGCACAACATTCAAAAATCAACAAATGCCAGTCCTGAATGACGCCTTAAATCTTACAAGAAAGGGCAAACAACATGCTAACGCCTAAATACAAAATGCGCCCTAGCCCACCCCCTGCCCCCCCCCCCGCAAATTTTAATTCAGAAACAAACAATTTGTATGCATGTATGTATGTATGTTTGCATGTATGCATGTACACATGTATGAAAGTATGGAAGTAAGGTATGTATGTATGCATATGAAATGTATACGTATCTACAATATACATATTATATATATATATACACATACACATATCTGAATATGCAGTATGCGTGAATCTAGTTACACATGTATATGCACTTGCCCTCAACGCTAAAAGACCTCCCAACAATGGTTACTTCTGAGCCGCCCCACCAAGGCACGGCCAGCTGCGCGGCGCGCTGCGTTTCCAAGCGCCGGGCCCAGGTACTGGGCAGCGCCAGGAGCCTCTTAGGGCTTCAGGGAGTAGGGTTTAGGGCTTTAGGGTTCGGGTTTAGGGTTTAGGGCTTTAGGGTTTAGGGCTTTTTTTTTTTTGAGGACTCTTTTCCAACTGGTTAGCGGGAATGCCTTACCAGGCTGAGCCTGTGGTTGGGGCCTCGTGTCTTTGGGCTTTAGGGTTTAGGGCTTTAGGGTTTAGGGTTTAGGGCTTTAGGGTTTAGGGCTTTAGGGTTTAGGGATTTGGGGCTTTTGGGTTTAGGGCTTTAGGCTTTAGGGTTTGATGGTTTAGGGTTTGGGGGCTTAGGGGTTGAGGGTTTAGAGTTTTAGGCTTTAGGGGTTGAGGGACTACATCGTCCTTTAAAATGAAACTTTGGTCCTATATGGGGCTGTAAGGACAAGGGTTCCTTTAAAGGGATCTGTAGGGGACTTTTGGATACAGGTTCTTGTAAAGGGTCCTATAAGGGGAGTGCAGGAGTCCAGGTGCCTTTACCGTCGAGTTTATGCTAGTCTATCGGTTATTTAAATGCTGCCTTGAGGATTATAATGGTTTCGGTCTTCGGGTCTTAGGATTTGGGGTTTTGGAATCCTTATACCCAGAAACCCTATTCAAATTGTTGTTAAAGGCCCCTATGGTACGACTGCAGGAAGTTGCTGTAGAATAACATGGGCGCAATATGGACCGTTTTTGGAGTTAGCAGGCTGTTAGAGGTGCCTTTGGTGGCTCCATAACTTGAAGCCAAGAGCCGATATTTACGGATTTTCAATCTGCTATTTGGGGTTCCTGGCCGTGGGTTCCCGTACGCTAGAGGATTATCACAGGGATCCGATGAGTATCGGCGTCAAAAAATTGTAGGAACATGGGTATGTATTGACTGTCAATAATAAGTAATGAGTTCTAGAAACCCTTCTCGCTGGAGATTCCGTTCATTTGCCGTACTTGCCCAAGTCCCCACATCCCCCAGGAAGGGAGATCCGACGAATGGCATCTAGGGTTTAGAGATGTCGGATGTGCGGATTGAGATTTGTGGCATTGACTGCCTGGCTGGATGTGATGTCCTATGACGTACTTGTCAGGATCTAGGGGTTCAGGATTTTACAAGTCGAGGCTTAGCGAGTCAGGTGAGGTGTTTAAAGCTTTTAAGGCCAGGGGGTTGCATCTCGGGCTGCAGGTTTAGAGGGGGCGTGGGAGGAGGACTTTGGCGGCTTCGAAACATGTTCAGTTCGATCATCAAGAACAGTACCAGTGCTGCAACAACGTTACGGAGTGCATGGGTTCGCAGTAATATCTTAAAGTGGTTTCAATGAGCCTTCAAGCTTGATTTGGGACGCTCACGGAGTTGTGGTGGATCGATGTGTCTGGGGCCCGATGCTTGGGGCCGCAAGAGGGTTCAAGCTCAAAGCCGGCCCTTCGGACCTTAACAGTTACCTATACAATCTAAAATTGTAAAGGAATCAAAAATTTTTGATTCCTTCTTATAACTATAGACTGACATGCCCCAAAAAACTGCTCGAAGTATTGAATTGTAAAGCTCCGGAGCTTGACGACATGAGCCAGCTGCCTCGTTGCGTTGCTCTCTGCGGCAAGGACCGCCTTGCCACAAGTAGCTAAGTAGTTGGCTCTTCGATGAGTTTTCGCAAAATTCGACAGAGCGTGGTTTGAGTATAGTTATATATGTCTTCTTACATACATTTAAACAGTGAGAGAGAAAGAGTGAGAAAGACAGATGGAGAGGGGGCGAGAGAGAGAGAGAGAGAGAGAGCGAGAGAGAGAGAGAGAGAGAGAGAGACAAAGAGAGCGAGAGAGCGTGTGTGTCTTCGTGTGTATGTATGTATGCATGTATGTATGTAGGTATGTATGCATGTGGGTAAATATGTCATGTCGCATGTTGCCAGACCACGTATGTCTACGTACAACCTCGTGGGGCCTCCAGTTCAGAGTATTTTTGGTGCTTCTCTAAACCCCTCAAACCCTGGGCCAGTATTCCGAAAGCCCTCAACCCCAAACCCCAATTTTGACCCGTCTTTGAGGTCCCTTGTACAACCCTGTAACAAACCTCTGCAACAATCCCAAATCCTAGGCCCTACAGCCTGCCTTATGTAGGCGACCAAATATACACCTCCAGTAAACAAGAAGTCACCGGGGCGCTAGCAAAAACAAATCGAGCTGGTCAAGAACAAAACAGTCATCCCGTGGAACTCAAATCCCGAAACCCCTAAACCAAACCCCTAAACCCTCAGCACAAACACCCCCAAACCCCATACCCTTACCGCCTCAACCCACATTTCTCAAATACCGAAAGACTAAACCAAAACGCCTAAGCCATATACCCTTAATTAATGCCTCAACCCTTACATCCCTGCAAACCCCAAACGCCTAAACCTCGATGTCCCCAATTGGGCCTCCGAGGGTCTCAAGGAGCGACTCGGTGGTGCAAGGGAGGCCGCGTCGTCCTGCCAACTTCGGGCAGCTGAGGGCTGAGGTCTGGGGTGAAGGGTTTAGTTTCTTTTTGTTTTTGCGGGCCCTTTTCCGACTGCCTTACCAGAGGGAATACCTTACGAGGTGGAGCCTATGTTAGGGCCTCAGTGTGGACACAGAATTTACGTACCTTACCTAAGTCAGAAGACTCTATCAGGGTTTAGGGTTTAGAGCTCATGGGTTTGGGGCTCATGATGGGCTTAGGGTATGGTGAAGGTAGGGTTTAGGGCTTAGGGCTGAAGTATGGGGTTTTAAGGTATAGGGTTTAGAGGCTCCTTTAAAGGGATCCATACGGGTTATATTGGGGTATCATGAAGTATACGGTTTTTAAGGCTCCTGGGTTTAGGGGTTAGGGTTCAGGGTTTGGTTCAAGTAGGGTTTGGCGCTTAGGGCTCAAGTATGGGGTTGTAGGGTCCATCGGGTTCGTTGGCTTAGGGCTGTAAAGCTGTATTTGGGCGGCTTCGTGTCCGCAGGATTTGAGGCTTTTGGGAATACTTCCAAGTTTTTAGGGTCTAAGTATGGGGTGAGCGTTGGGCAGTATAGTGCTCATACGGCATACGGGTTACTAGGCTCGTCGGACTGTTGCACTCAGGCAAGCATCAGTGATACCAATGTTTTTATAATGGGACTATGGTTGTTCTTGTATACCACTGCTATCTGGTTGCCCGAACGGGCCATGTAGTATGATTTCTATGACTACGATCAGCCTTCAGAATACTATGATTACTATTGTTCATGACGGGTGCACGGCTCTAAGAGTGTAGGGTGCAAGGCAGTAGCCAATTCACTGGCTAAAGTTGCAAGGCTTGGGGTTTAAGATGTAGGGGCCCGGCGTGGTGTAAGGTTAGAGAGCCTCCTCTTCTGTAAGGCAAATAGGGTTTAGGTTGCGGTGCTTGTTCGGGGGCTTCTTTTATCTCAACTTCACCACACCCTAAGACCAACAGTCCCCAGTTGAACCCGGGTGCCCCAACTTACTCAAACCCTAAACACCCCGAACGTTTCGCATCTGGGCAGACGCTTGGGCTTTGGGGTGCTTGTGGGCCTCAGGCTTGAGTTTGCCAGGGTTGAAGGTGCTTTGTTTCATGGACTGTTCCACTCAGGGACGTGAAACAGGAAGCCCTAAGCCCTGAGGTTCACCCAAGCCTATGTACAGATCTTCAAGACAGGCCGCACTCTCATGCAGAGAAGCACGCTTAAATGAACAGATCACCCCATCTTGTCAATCTTCAAACGTGCGACAGTTCTACCCTAATCTCCTTTCAAAAACTACAAACCTTAAACCCTCATCCCCCGAAGCCCGAAACCACAATAAGTCCCTCCGCTTCCCTAAAAGGCTTATATAATCCTTAAATTCCGCAAACCCTCCGGGTTTAAAGTTTAGGATTTCGGATTCTTTTTGGGATTTCGGGTTTAGGGCTCAGGGCTTTGGGCTTAGGATTTAAGCCCCCGGAGCCTCGCTGGAACCCGGGCGTCCTCCATGGGCCGCAGAAGAACGAAGCGAACCACTTCTCCTGAGCTCTTCTTACGGGGTATACCAGAATAAGGAAGCCATATGCGATCCCTATAATTATGGTAACTTGTCAAGGGAAGTAAGGCAAGTTACGAAACCATATTAGATCCCCATTATGATATCTTAAATGTTCTTGTTCAGGATTTAATCTAAGTTACCATAAGCAGGAAACCATTAGATCCCTATTATGGTAACTTAAACGAAATCCTTTGACAAGAACCGAGTCTCCTCCGCCTCGGGCTGCAAAAGTTGAAAACATGGGGTTTATGGCTTCAATCAAGCTTGGAGCTTAGGGCTCTAACAGTTGTTGGGTTTAGGGGTTTAGGGCGTTAATAAAATTCGGGGTTTAGTTTGTTTAGGGCTTTAATACAGCCTGGTGTTTAGGGCTTTAGTAAAGTTTAGGTTTAGGGCTTCATACAGTTTTGGGTTTAGGGCTTTATATGGTTCGGGGTTTAGGGCTTTATGTGGGGTGTGAGATTTAGGGTCTCAGGGCTTTTAGGGTGCGAGGGCTTAGGGATTTAGGGCTCCAGGGTTTAGGGGGCGCCAGATGCAGAAGTGACCAAGATCCGAAAAACCTCGACTTTGTGACTATGATTTTACCGGGACACATGTGTAGTTGCCCTTATTGTCTTCTGCATTCTTTAACACTGCAACTGTAGTCGCATACACAAAGGGCACTCATGTCCTTGATGCACCCCCCCCCCGAAAGCTCACATAAAAGCCCCAATGTCGTGGTATCGATACAAGGGGGAAAGCCATCAAAAAAAAACTTTTTTCAATCAAAAAAAAACTTTCAGCGAAAATCAAAAAAAAGCTTTTTCACCAATCAAAAAAAACTTTCTCCATGTGTAGTAGTAGTAGTAGTAGCAGTAGTAGCAGTAGTAGTAGTAGTAGTAGCAGCAGTAGTAGTAGTAGTAGTAATAATAGTAATAGTAATAGTAGTAGTAATAGTAATAGCAATAGCAATAGCAATAGTAATAGTAATAGTAATAGTAATAGTAATAGTAATAGTAATAGTAATAGCAATAGCAATAGCAATAGCAATAGCAATAGCAATAGTAATAGTAATAGTAATAGTAATAGTAATAGTAATAGTAATAGTAATAGTAATAGTAATAGTAATAGTAATAGTAATAGTAATAGTGTAATAGTAATAGTAATAGTAATAGTAATAGTAATAGTAATAGTAATAGTAATAGTAATAGTAATAGTAATAGTAATAGTAATAGTAATAGTAATAGTAATAGTAATAGTAATAGTAAGTAGCAGTAGCAGTAGCAGTAGTAGTAGTACTCGTAGTAGTAGTACTCGTAGTAGTAGTAGTAGTAGTAGTAGTAGTAGTAGTAGTAGTAGTAGTAAGTAGTAGTAGTAGTAGTGGTAGTAGTAGTAGTAGTAGTAGTAGCAGTAGTAGTAATAGTAGTAGTAGTAGTAGTAGTAGTAGTAGTAGTAGCAGTAGTAATAATAGTAGTAGTAGTAGTAGTAGCAGTAGTACTAGTACTAATAGTACTAGTAGTAGTAGGAGGAGGAGGAGTAGTAGTAGTAGTAGTCGTCGTCGTCGTAGTAGTAGCCGTCGTAGTAGTAGTACTACGGTGGATGGACAAAATCCTGCATTACCCATAATAAGGAATATACCATAATTCCCATAGTGTAGGGTCCTTAGGGTAATGCAGGATTTTGTCTATCAGCCGTAGTAGTAGTAGTTGTTGTTGTACCTTCCTTCCTGCCTTCCTTCCTGTCTGCCTGCCTGCCTTCCTTCCTTGCTGCCTTGCTTCCTTCCTTGCTTCCTGCCTTCATTCCTTCCCTTCTTCCTTCCTTCCTGCCTTCCTTCCTGTCTGCCTGCCTGCCTGCCTTCCTTCCTTGCTGCCTTGCTTCCTTCCTTGCTTCCTGCCTTCCTTGCTTTCTTCCTTCCTTCCTTCCTTCGCCCTTTCTCCCCGCCTTCCTTGCTTCCTTCCTTCCTTCCTGCCTTCCCTCCTTCCTTCCTTCCTTCCTGTCGTGCTTCCTTTAATAAGGGAAAGTTTGTTTTTGATTGGAAAAAAGTTTTTTTTTGATTGGAAAAAAGTTTTTTTTGATTGAAAAAAAGTTTTTTTTTGATTGGCATCCCGATACAAGGCTCCTGAGACCGCTGCTAAAACAGCCACCCGACAAGGCCCGAACACAACTGAATAGGGCGGTGTTCATGATCAGAAGGTCTGGTGGTATGTTGTACTAATATACCCAAGGCATGCTTCCTTTTGGGGAATTTTAGGGAGTACAGATACTAATAATAGATCTAATGAAAGTCTAAGGCAGATCGCCGGAGGAGTGACCACTACACGTAGACGGGCTCAGGTTTTAGGGTTTGGGTCTTAGGATTTATAGCTTGGCTTCGGGACCTGGTATCCTAAAGCCCCTCAACTCTTAGAGCTCCTCAGGCAATTTCGTCTCCATGACTGGGCCCAGAACCACCTAAGCACCCGTCCCGTTGCACCTCAAGATAGAATGCAGGGATCAGGACTTGTGGTTTGGGGTTTTGTGTGTACCCTGAACTACCTACATCTACCTTTAATTATAAGCAGGACATGCTTTTGGAGTTTTTGTGTGGACCCTAAATCTACCTTTATAAGCCACAGATCCCAGGCCGCACAGACCCAGAAGAAGCGATCCCTGTCCCAAGGCCCCAGCGCAGCAGCGACCACGGCAAGACCTCTCGTGCAGAGAAGGTTTGAAGCTATAAGTAGTCCTGTGATAGCCTTCAACCGGCACATAATACCGATCCCTAAAGACCAAACACCGAAATTTGAACCGAAAAACCCACAAAAAACACCCAATGAGACGTGGTTTGGAAGCTCCGGGGCCGGGAGCTCTGGTCGTATGCGGGCTATAGGCTTATGATCCGGGTTCTAACAAGAACATATGGGAGTTTTCGAAAATGGGGGGACCCGACTATAGCACCCTAAATAATATAATAGTGGGATCCTTAGTAGAAGAAACCCAAAATAAGGTACCCCTACTTTTCGGAAACTCCCACATAGGGCGGGTCGATTTTTCCTGAGGGGGGATACCAACAGCGAACACTGCATGTAGACCACTGCAGATGAGGCCTTGGCAGCTAGGCCTTCCAGCAACATCCTACCAAAGGAAGAGGCCCGGTTTCGGCTCCAACAATTTAGGATGGACAGCCGGCCCATGAAAAGGCTACTTCGCTGTACACCTAGCTGCATGCCTGCATCCTAAGATGTCGGGACCTTAGTGTAGATCTTCAGGCAGGGTTTCGGGTTTCGAGGTTTAGCATTGGGTCCAGGGTCTATCAGCTAAAACTAACTATATATGTATATGTATATGTATATGTATATGTATATGTATAGATTGATAACACATGTATTTATATATATATATATATATATAGTGTTGGGTGCGTTTTGGCCTCAGGGTTTGGTGAGACTTGCACGTCTGCAAAGATTCCGGACAAGGTCACGGGCCTTAAGGCTTCCAACCCTCGCAGTGATCGTTGAAACTTACACCCTTACCTACTTGTCGGGTTTCATAGGGGAACTAGAGGTTAACCTTTTTGGTTCTATACGGATGATATAGGGACTATGCTTCCCAACAAAGGTTAAAGGTTGCTTACTCTACTACTAGGCTTAACCTGGAGCCACACGAAAGCCCTTCCGAAGACGCTACTTTACGCTCTAAGCACCAACTACACCGATTGGAAACCCGCCCTGCATCTCGTTGGCTTGGAAGTTTTGGCTTATCAACCGGTTTGGATGGTTAAAGATTCGAAGAATCCGGTAGTCTACGGCTTCGTAAACCGTGCGTACACATCTACTATAGCATTCCGCTGTCCACTGGCCGTATAATCTGAATGAACGTGTCGGAGCCCGAGTGACCGCAATGACGGCCTCAACCTCCGTGTTGCTCACACGGCAGACCTGCACGTTCGGGAATTTCCCTTTAAGGCTTAGGTTTGGACCGATAACAGAGAGACCTCAAGAGTGTTTAGGGTACAGGGCTCTTAGAAGACGGACCCAGACCATGAGCTAGCTGTTGGAACAGCCCAGAACCCAGGTCTGAGGCTAAACCTTGAGCTACGGGAAACTTAAACCGCAAGCCCGTTATCTCAGCTCAAAGCGTTTCATAGCTGGGGCCCAAATGTAGGCTAGCCCGGAGCCCTGAAGCTAGCATCTTCTTGGATTGGTAGTAACTATAAGTGCTCCTGGTACTACGAACAGTTGACATATTCTACAACCGTCACCATCCTATATTACCATGGAACTACACGCAACCAAAAAAAACCCAAAAGCCAGCAGCCTCCTCACCTAGAAAGAAAGAAGAAAGAAGAGGCTCCAGAGTCAGAACGCACTTGGAGGATCATGGGACTTAGTAAGTAAGGTTATAAGTACCTTAATTGAGGTTATAAGTATAGTTACCCTAATTATAACCCTAGTTAGAGAAGGTCCCATGATCCTTTAAGCAGTCCCATGCCTCAGGCCATCGCCCCTCCAGGGCCGGGCTTGTGGCAAGGGCGGCAAATCCATCGACGTAGACGGCCAGCAAGGCAACCTGCCGATGAGTGCGGAGTTTGGAGGCCCTAGCCTTAGGGACTTTATTGTATGGCGTTACAGTGGAGTGGGCTTAGGACTGACAGAGCTCGGGTAAAATCTAGGATATCAGCTAAAGGCAACTCCCGGATCTGACAGGGAATGGGGGAATGGCCTTCGGGCTCCTTTAAAGGGATCCTATAAGGGCTCCTTTAAAGGGATCCTACAAGGGTTACCCTTGGCTGTCCGGGCTTGGCGTTCGAGGCTTCTCTCGGCGAGTCTGCCTTGGTCTTGGCGTCGTCTGCAGCTTGATGTCGAGGGCTTAGGGTTTAGTGGTTAGGGGCTTTTTTTGGGGGGGGGTTTAGGGTTTAGGGTTTAGGGTAGGGTTCAGGGTTTAGGGTTTAGGGTTTTAGGGTATAGGGCTTTGAGGTCGAGGGCCCCATGTAACACCTGATTTTTTTGGGGCAAGGGGGCCCGGATGAAGAAGCTCAATCACGCAGCAAGCCTCGGGTTAAGGAACTCAGGTTCAGAGTCCTGCTAAGGCCGGCTTGCACTGGCATGGAAAAGCTGGAAGGTTGCTTTCGGTACTTGCTTTCCATTGGATGTCCAGCCTTCCAGTCCAGCAGAAACGGCGTTTATCATGCAGCCTACTTCAGAACCATGTTTAGATGTAAGCATATCCTCTGGATTCAAAAGCTGCATGTACATATACACTAGGGAAGGGCAAGTACCCAACACGAAATGGTTAAGCCATGCAGCGCTTCCTACAAAATTAGTTCATGGTCGAGTTAGCGTGTCGACAATGAGACGCACAGAACCCTGATCACCGGTGGAAAAGCCTGCTATGCTCCTATCTAAACAGGGTCCAGTGCCCCGTTCTGCCGTGCATGAGCCCTGAACCCCCCGCTAAACCCTAAACCTTGAACCCCAAACCCTACCTGTAGTCTCCATTGTAGTTCCTTTTTTTGGTTTAACCAATTATATACTAAGGATCCTATAAGGTAACTCCCAAAAGTAACTACAATGGAGACTATAGGTAAACCCCCAAACCCTAAAGCGACAAAACCTTGAAGCTTCTGCTGGGGTCCCGGCCGCGGTGGACGACCGTGCATGAGCAGTCGCCTCATCCACCTGTATCAGCCATAGCTTTCCGAATTACTGATTTTGCAGCGGAGGTTTGCATACAGAACCGAAGATCTGGAAACCAAAAAAGCCTACATAAACTGCAGATAGTGTTATGGCAGGACTGGTTTCAGGGATCTGGCGGGTCTTCCATAAGAAAAGCTGGGGAAGTATGTCCGTGCGTGTGTGTGTGTATATATATGTATAATATACACCAGCATACTGGCATAGTATGATCTATCTACCTACGATCTATGGAAAATGTGAATATATATATATATATATATATAGATATGTATGTATGTATCACATTCAATAGATGCGACTGTACTGATATTGGCTATCATCGAACTCATGCCACAATGAAAAACAACGAAGCTCATGATCACAGCAGCAAAAAAGGCGTGCTCCCTTGTAAAGCCATTCCGGTAGTAACTGTTGACACCAATATCAACAACAATCACAAGAATAGCTTCAGCAAGGTACAGGCACTCAAACCGGAACAGCTTCTGGAAGTGTCATCAGGGTCTAGCGGTTCAGAGTTCTTCGACCGAGTACTGTGCGTCGGCTTCTCGAAATGGACCTGCACGCTGAAATTTGCTTTACCGTGTAGAGGGCCCAGCTGTGGGTCGCTTCGAAATCCACGATGATGTTACGAGATCTAGCAAACGTCAGCTTATTCCTGTAGCCAAAAGAGAAGTGCCCCTTCTGCAAACACCAATCCCACTGCGTACAAAGTCACCCCAAATCCAAACCTTGCGCACCCCAAAACCCTGAAACCTTTAATCACAAAACTACAAGTTCTAGTGCAGCCCGATTGAAAGCGAAATCTCAAAACCCTAGAGACCCCAAACCTCTCAATCCTGTAGTGAGCCGTCAGGCACCTGGCTGCCACCGCGTCCGTCCGCAAATACTCGCTGGACATGGGCACCCACGGAGCCGAGAACGCCCTGACAGCTAGAATTAAAGGAAGCCTTCACCATTACAGGGGAACCTTTTAAGGAGCCCTGTAGCAACCTTGCAAGTGACCCTGAAGAGCTTACTGGTCTCGTTGTCTTTGTTTCGGGGTTTAGTCCTGGCCATATATGCCTACACAGACTGGGCATGAACTCAGAATCATCTGTTGGCTCTGGCTGAATACAGACCGCATTACCTGATGACACTCCTGACAGGGAGCCTAATCTTCAGGCCTTGAAGACACGGTTGTCTCATCCGGGGTTCCTGAAAAACACATGCGTGGTTGTCAAAATTATGGTCCCGTTTTGCGTCCCCAATATAGTACGGCACCTATTATTTGAGGTACCCAAAAAGGGACCATCATTTTGACAACTACCCACATGAGACCACTTGAAGTTTTGTTGCACCCATTCTATTGACCCACGAAACATCACAAATCCACGTCGGAGCTTCAGAAAGCAACAGGCCCTAAACAGTCTAGACCTGACCGACTAGGATCAGTACTATCCGGATTCACAACCCACCAACCCACCCCTGGATCCTGAACACCACTTTGCTGATTCGCGCAGCCCCTCAGCCTAGACCCTCAGCCATCCGTACCAAAAGTCTCCATCGTAGTTTTTATGGTTAGGATGCTAAAGTATAGATATTGGTTTAACCAAAAAACGGAACTACCATGGAGACCACAGGTACAATACCAAAAGCTCCTTGTCTAGATAAAATCATGCCAACCCCCAACCCACATCGTTGAACCAGCTGATGGGGAAGATGTCATGCTCACGCTCCCTGGTTTGAAGCTTTCCGTTTGGTCTCGTCCCTATACACCGCAAACCCAACGATACTCTTGCTGGCGATGATTGCCCCTGACGATTTTGCAGAAAATGCTGTTCCGGGCCCTCGTGCTTACACCAACGAGGACGAAGCCCACGTGGGCAACAGCAACAACAAATAGAGATTCTCGCAAACCCTATAACCCTGACTAAATTTGCAAACTGTGCACCCTATGAGAAACCCTACAAGCTCCATGAGCAACATGCACCAAGAACTGGGGACCCTGTAGTTGTAGAACCCTATACTAGCCCCTCAAAGGGGCCTTCACGACCGAGATTGTCACGGACTGCTGGCTGCCAGCCTGGTCGGCTACAAAGGCAACAGCCTAGCCTTAATTATGAGAATAGGGCTGCTTTCAAGGGGTCCTTAAAGCGTTAGTATAAGGGATCTGTAAGGATACCATAAAAAAGGCGCTTGAATTTTCGGAATAGGGTTTTGGGGCCAGCCTGAATGGAAGCAACCTGACTGGAGTCACTGGCAGAGGTACTGAACTCAGTCACCCGGGCAGCCAGCCAAATGCGTGCCCCAAAACCCCACTGGCAAAAAAAAACATTCCTTCGTCTTACACAGCCAGACCGGGTCCGAAACATCTTACGATACTGACACCTCGGATTTTAAAGAGCCGTTATTCAACCCTTCTAAGATCTCTAAGCTCAAAGTAAATTCACAAGACTGGCCTCTCGCTTCCCTCACCAATACTTGAAAGATCAGTTAAAAGTTGTTTGCACGAGTATGCATAAACTAAAAAGTGCATACACATAGTTATGTGTGTACATACATATACACACATATGTGTTGTATGTATATACTATATGTATATATATATATATATCTATGTACACATACTATGGAGTCATCAAAACACGAACAACTGCACTTCTACATGATCCTTGAAGCGACCCCCCCCAAAAAACCTGGTTCGAGAAATCTATCCCCGCGACATCCTTCAATGAACCACCCAAAACCTATTCGCAAAGAGCCTCCACTTGGTCGTCGGGTGCGTCGAGAACCTTCTTTTCGGAGTAGCTTACAGGGTTCTTCAGCACAACGTTGCGTCTAGGGGCTTAGGGGGTTTCATAGTGCACTTTCCGGGCATGGGATACGGGGTACTTAAAGGATCATGGGACTTAGTAACTAGGGTTACAATTAGGGTAACTATACTTATAACCCCAATTAAGGTACTTATAACCGTACTTACATGATCCTTTAAGTAGAGGGCTGTGGACTACTGAGCTCCTGGTGCTGGGGATCGCTCGTCCCACTCCGGCTTGCGCTCGACACGGGAGCTTCCGAAAATTAGGGGTACCTTATTTTGGGGACCTTATAATAAGGATCCTACTATTTAAGGTACTATATTAGGGTCCCCTATTTTCGGAAAATCCCAGACGGCAGTCGACCCTGGCGATGACTAATTCATTGTAGCCAAACTCAAGATGTCCATGTTCTAGATACGGACTACTACGACGACGACCTACTACTACTACTACTACTACTACTACTACTACTACTACTACTACTACTACTACTACTACACTAGTACTACTACTACTACTACTACTACTACAACCACTACTACTACTACTACTACTACTACTACTACTACTACTACTACTACTACTACTACTACTAAACTACTACTACTACTACTACTACTACTACTACTACTACTACTACTACTACTACTACTACTACTACTACTACTACTACTACTACTACTACTACTACTACTACTACTACTACTACTACTACTACTACTACGCTCAGAAGCTTTGAGCTGACACATAAGCCTTCAATCGTCTGTTCCATAATCCTGAGGCCGTAGTCGCTGTACCCAACATGATCCTAACCTCCACCTACGGTGAATCCCGAACCCTGTTTTACGAAGCCTGAACCCTGAACTCTCAACCTAGGGTCTTTGGAATAGGACATGTTTGGGCCTGCAGCAAGGCCCCTCGCTCTGCCAGCGCCTGACACAGGGCTCCAGCGCAGCGCTGCAAGAGCTTTTGGGTCTGAGCGTTGCATGTCTATACGACCTTTAGCTTGCATTTGGCATTCAATCATGCTTTAGCAAAATCAACCCTTCTGGGTAAATTATAGTTAAAAATGATCCCGAGACGAACAGGACATTTGGGGGAACTTGGATGCGAGAGTGGCTTCGGCTCCTAAGGATTTAGGAACGAAGGGGCTCAGTGGGGTCTGATCTAGGATTTGGGGCTGGAGGTCTAGGAGTGTGGCTGTGAATCTACCTATACTATCGAAAACTACATTTTTGCTGACTTACACAAGAAAAGTCATAAGGGAATAACCAAACGAGGCAGGGTTCTCAGGGTGGACGTAGGGTCTGAGGGTCTGGACCCCAAACCCGAAACCCTAGTTCAGATATTTGCAAGGGCTTTAACAGCTGGAACTGGCTTGCGAGGTCTTGCTACTATATACTCATGTATAGTAATAGCAATAATAACAAAAAAGTCGAAATAACGATAGAAATGATAACTATAGTTGTAAACTATTAATTACTTTATGGGGCTTAGGACCATGGGGTCGAAACCTTGACGAGGTCACAGTTTACGGTTTAATACAGGCTTCAAGGGTTTCGTAATTGAGAATTCAGGGTTTAGTGGTTTCAGGGGGTCGAGTTCCATTGTTGTCCCAGGCGCTTTAACTCCGTTCGGTGTTGTCAGCGACTTTTCCCTTTGTTCCCTTGCAACCGGCTGTTCTCGGAAACAAATATTGAAAAGGGCTTTCTGTCCACAGGAGTCACAGCCTCTTTGACAGCCCTTGCCGTCATGATCGGCCTGGTAAGCATCCGACTGCTTGCTCATGTGCTCTTGCACACGGGCTGGAAGCTCACGTGTGCCGATGTTGACAGGCTTACCGCACTTTCTGGTGCCTCAAGGAGAACGTGGCTCGGCAGTCTTCGTTTCTTGTACACGGCTCTGAAAACACACTATCGGCGACTCAAGAATCTCACAATGTGTGTTCAGGGAGCTTTTGCGGGGGTCTGTGGCGGGCCTTCACCCTGAACACCAAGGAAGCCTTGAACCCACAACCTCAACTCAAGAACACAAAACCATAAAACCGTGAAACCCTTAAACCCGTATCGAATGCTCATAGAACCCTTCTCCTCAAAGCCTGCCTGCACCAAGCAGTCCAGGACGGCTCCGCCGGCTTTCGCCAACTCTGCTGCAGAGGCGCCAGCACCAGGAGCCTACGGCTGGGCGGCTTAGGGTCTACCAAAGGGCCCACAATAATTACCAATACTATTTTGGGGGCTCCTTGTTATAACTATAGGATAGTGGCCCCCAAAACCCTATTCTAATTGTTAAGGCCCCTATATTAGGTGGAGGTTGCGGTTTCTGATGCTTACGTAAGGGTCATGAAAGGTCTTATCAGCGGGCTCATGATTTTCTGACACTCCCACGTTGCGTACCTTTGGTTAGTAGGGAATGGAGGAATGGGGTACAATCATAACTACTAACTACCATTCTTCCATTCCCTACTAACCAAAGGTAAGCTTGGTCCGGGGCTCAGCTTTGAGGCTTCCCCCATTATGTCTTCGGAGGTTCAAGGCTCTAAGGTAATCGATTGGGTACGGCCCCCAGTCACTAATAGTTGAATAATATGCTTAATACAGATATAGTAGGACCTTTATAGTAGCCCCATTATTGCCTCTTACTATATGGGGGCAGTACCTAGGTAATCGATGACAATCCGGGTGAAGAAGAAGGCTTTTAGGGTTCCGGGTCGTACCTGAAGAACTGTGGATTTTGTCAGGGTCTGGGGCTTTTTCTAGGGGCCGAAGCTTCATGCTTTTTCCTGCTTTGGGGCTCATTGAAGAACAAATTGGGCTTCGGGCTTTTAGAACTTTAGGTCTCATGGCGGAATTCAGGGAAAGCAGGTCTGACTGGACGGGTCCCCTAATAAAACAATATAACAAAGTTTGCCCGACCTTGTTTGAGACTAGAAAATTCAATTTCGGGCGGATGGGGGTGATAATGATCAATTTTCGGCCCTACTCTTTCTTGGAAGCCGGGGCTCCGAAATTACAGAATCTATCTCCTGCCTCATTTATTGGGGATACATCTCAGTCCCCTGGGCGTGTCCCGTGCTCTCAAACCCTGAAGCCCTACAGCCATAACGCGCTACTGAAGGGGCCAAGTAGTTACCAATACCATTTTGGGGGCTCCTTCGTCCAAGTTTGTTCTAATGTTCAAAACCCTCCTCTAATAGCTCAGGCCCCCATATTAATTGCTCCCAACCCCTCCGACAGCCTGGTTCGCCCAAGCTCGCTCAGCCAGGTCGGAGAAAACGGCCACCGCGATGGCAGCTGACAGTGACAAGGCATGGAGGTTACAAGGCGTACGGGGTTGAGTCCTTATTAGATTAACAATTTGCTGTAAGCTCAAGGGCATTAGGGTTTCAATGGCTTTTTTAGCCCTACGGTTCACTGTTAGATTTCGGGACCCTGTTTGGTGCCGAGGCTTACAGCCAACTTAACCTCATTCACTTACGTATGCGTGTATATATGTATATATGCTGAGGGTTGTAACGTTGGTTACCTTAGAGAATCTGGATTCAAGGGATTGAAAATAAGGAGAACGAAAGTAAATGAAAGCTAAATAAAATCTAGATAAAAGCTGCTGCAAAGGTAAATGCAAAGCTAAAAACAAGCTGCACAAAAGCTAAAATAAAGCTAAGTCAACGTAATCCTTTGTCCCCGTTTCTTGCTTTGCCAGAAATGTTTAGCTTCACTACACCGGCTCAATAACAGTGTAGCGTCACTACCTTTTCAAACACCTTTTCCGCAGCTTTGCAGCCCCTGTGCAGCGGGCGTACATTCCAGCTTTTTTTCAGCTTTTCATCACCTTTTTTCTGGATGGCAGGGGGCGGTCTGGGGTATGGGGCGTCGGCGTGGAAAACTAGCTTTTTTCCTAGGAAAAAGCTAAAACAAAGCTAAATAAAAGCTAAACAAAAGCTAAAATAAAAGCTAAAGGAAAAAAACTGTAACTCCGACGGTGCCCGGAACATTCACCAGCAATGAAAAGCTAATCCAACAGCTGAGCGGCAAGCTGCCTGAGCCACGTTCTACACCAATCTTGCATTTGGGTACTGTTTACTACCTGTTTCATAGCTTTTATTTAGCTTTACCTCATCCTAAGGTTTAGCTTTAATTTACGTTTCAATCACCTTTTATTCCCCTTTTTTTAAGTTCAGGAATCACCTCTGTCTCTATGCAACCGGCATTACAAGCTGAGGGTTTCGGATGGAAGCAGTGTGGCCATTCTTTGAGACGGTGGCAAGTTTCTCAATTGCACGCGAGATCTGGAAACAACCCACGTCTCCTTCCATGTTCGGGTTGGTTTTCCGTTTCAAAGCGCGACTTTCCGGTTCCCGCCAGCTCCGTATGGCAGTTGCGCTGGCTCCATCTGTTGCTTTTTCCCTAGAAGACCCAGACCCCAAACTCTACAGCTCAAGCCCCAAACCCCAAGCCAGAGGAGACCTAAACTCTTGAAGCCCTAAATCCCACCCCCTGAACATAAACCCTGAGTCCTAGGAGCCCGCAGTAATCATGTAGTAACCCCCGTCACCGGCTTTACATCCTTCAACTTCGGGAAGTGTATAACCTTATGGGTCTGGTTACTGTTACAGATTACCCCTGAACCCTAAGACCCTAAGACCCTACCTGGACCCCCAAAGTATGTAGAATAAGAGCCTTTTATAGGTTTTGTGCCATTATTCTACTACTTTTGGGGGTCTAGATAAACCTTAAAACCCCAAACCCTAAACCCTAAACCCTAAAACCCTAAAACCCTAAAACCCCAAGCCCCCAAAAAACCTGAGACTCTACTTCTGTCCATTTGCCTCGGCGCATCCCACCTTTCTAGAAGGTACTTGGAGGATCATGGGACTTAGTAAGTAAGGATATAAGTACCTTAATTGGGGGTATAAGTATAGTTACCTAATTATAGCCCTAGTTACTAAGTCCCATGATCCTTTAAGTAAGCATGTGGGGGGTTTAGGGTTTAGTTTCCGAAAATTGGGGGACCCTAATATGGTACCCCAAAAAGTAGGATCCTCATTATAAGGACCCCAAAATAAGGTACCCCCGGGCAAAAACCGAGTCCAGAAACAAGAAACCTTTAATAATTGATTGTCAGATACCCTGGCTTCCACAAGCCGTGATATGGGGAGTATACTGCCCCAATGCATTCAATCTCAAGAGCTGGCCTGTTTCTTCTAGCCGGTTCATTCCTGCGAAAACCTGGCGCTTCGGGCAGGGCGTTAACAGTTGAGGGCTTTTGAGTTGTAAGGATTCAATTTAGGAACCTTCGGTTTAGGGTTTCGGGAGCTAGGGATTTAGGGTCTCAATGCTCACGGTGAAGGGCCATGTAGGGTGCTCGGTGGTTCGGGAGGGATTCCTGAAGCGGGCTCAACGGAGTCACTCTATGTCGGGCAACGGAAAAAGCCCGTCCTTATGGGGCTCGAGGGATTCGCGAGGGCTAAGCGTGGCCGTGCCCGAGGCCCTGGTCCGCAACACGTTCATGTCCTTGGTTATAGTGTTATAGTATAGTGGTATTAAAGTATATTCGCGTTATAGTATGATAGTGTCATCGCCCTGGACGTGCCCGAAGTCGTGGTGAAGTGCCCTCGGACAGGATCATGGACGAGATCTTGGTCGAGAGCTTGGTGCTCTGGAACCCGGCCTGGCTCTTGGGCGCGGCGGCGGCCGAGCACTCGACCCAGAGTACCGACTCCCGAGTCGAAATTTCTTGTAGAAGCCGCACAGATCTTTTTCATCAAGTAATGGCACATGAACATACACAGGAGTCTGCACACCTCGAGGAAGTCACACCTGGGCTTCACTAGTTAAGCCCTCGGGGAGCTTCTAGAGTGTGAGCCATGTAGTCCACTCTTTTGCGAAGATCGCCCCCCGGAACCAAGGGGGCCAGGAAAACCTGCACCGTAAACACGAAGCCTTAAACCTCAAGTCCTGAAGCCCTAGACCCAGATGTAAGTTAGTGCCCCTGAAGCTCAGCCGAAGGGTCCAAGCAACTGAACATCAAATACTCTAAAATGAAGACGCCTACAGTTGCTGGAAAACTGTGCTAAACCCAAGTACCTAAACCCTAAACTCCCAAACCCCTAAACCTTTACGAGTTTGTACTTCAAACCCTTCGGAAACCCCCTGAATGACTACGAGTACCTCAGACCCTTCGCAAATGCCCCGCAGCACCTCGCGGCAGGCTTTAAGCTCCTGAAAGCGGCAGAAAGCTCTGTAAACAGCTCTGTAAAGGGTTGTGTCCATATATAATGTATAGCATGCCAAAAGAAGCTCTTTAAGATCACATGTCTACAAAAGCCTTCAATAACTTGTGCTTGGGTGCGTTGCTGGGCCCTCTTACGAGGGACGGAGTGTGGAGCTGCTATGAAGCCCAAACCAGGCTGTGCTAAAAAAACCGCACGGCTATCGGATTAACAAATCGGCGGGCTTTCGTGTACAGGGTTTTGAGGTTCCCACCTGGGTCTAGAACTCGTGTTCCGAGTAGCCGCAAGAGCCTGTGTGATAGAAGGGCTTCAACCATTATCATATAGCGTTCTGGGCTGTGTGATCATACAATTAGTGTAAGGAACCTGGAACCAAGAAAAGTAGCGGAGTCTTCCAACCCACATATTTGCACACTCCCATATGATGCCTTGCTAGGTCATCAAGTCTTCCGGCCGACGATGTGGCCGGGTCTGATGAGAAGCAGCTAGTCATCGCCGGCAGACGCCACAAAAAATCTCTAGAAGCCCAGCATCCTAAACAGTGGGTAACTGGGTTACAAGCAGTATGAGGTTATACCGTGTTACAACTAACTGCAATATGGAGCTTCGTGTATGCAGCCCTGGGCTTCATAGTTGAGAAAGTCCGGGTGGTACCAGGTCGAGGGGCTGTAGACTTCTCTGTGTCTGCATAGACTTTACACACGTGTCTCCAACACCAAACCCCAACAGCAGGACCGTGCAGTACACGCGAAAACAACCTCTGCATGACTGGCAGAAGTAAACGAGAGTCTTCTTCTTACTGACTGTAGAAACCAGGGGCGATAGCAATGGAATCGACGCACTGATTAAAGCAACAAGGTGTGGGAGACACAAACATACGACATCCAAGCCCGCCTGCGAGCATTAAGCAACAGCAGTGGGCGATCAAACATACAAGGCGACAACCAACGATGAGTCTTGCAGGCATAGGGCAGGCGACAGTACAACATCGACAGTCGCGAGTAAACGCGATGTAAGATAGTTCTCATGATTGACGGGCAATGCTGTGATGACTGGTAGCAGCAGGGTGCAAGAAGGGACAGTGGATGAAATATGCGAATATTCCACAGAAGACACCGAAACAGCCACCTCAACATAATTCCCTAATCCTATGCCCCAAATTAAACCTAAGCTCAACCGGAATCGTTCGTCCAAAAGCCCTCACCTCCACCGCGCTCTTCTCCACGGCCGCACGGCCACGCCGCCGAGCTGCCGTGAGGAGTTGCTCCTATTGTGGGGGTTGCGTAACTCGGGTTTAGGGTGTAGGATTTAGGCCCCTTAAAAGGTTCTTTAGGGGCTACAGCTATTGGTGACAATTACGGTACTTAGGGTTTAGGGTTGAGGGTTTGGGACTGAGGCTGCAGGGTTTCAGGTTCCAAGTTTTTGGTTGCAATGGCCCTAAACTCCCAGGGCAGATGTCTACCCACTCTGGAACCGAGACCTGAAACCCCCCTACGCCCCAACTCCAAGTCCTACACTGCGAATCCTAACCAGGGCTCACCCAACCCAGCCCATAAAACCAGAAACCCACGTAAGACCAGATGGCCTGGATAGGTCACTAAAACTGCGTGGGGTATGAGGCGCTTAATGAATATTGGCAGCGGTGATATATACTATACTTGCAAGGCACGCCAATGAATACTGTCATACTACGATAAGAAAACCTGTAGCCCTAAACCCTGCATCCCAAGGAAGGGTGCGAGCTCGTTTCGGTGAGTCCTCGAGCTGCTTCAGCTGCTCTTCCTTCCTGCCGAACTCTGGAAGCATCCTGGGATCCCCGCGGTTTAAGGCTTAGGGCCTGGGTTCCATTCAGGGTGTCTTTAAGGGCTCTTATGAAGGGGTTCGGGATTCTGCGGTTTAGGGCTTAAGGGCTCTTGATCCGGCGGTTTTGTGGCTCTAGGGTTTCGAGCTGTTCAAAAAGGCGGGTTAGGGTTTAGGGTCTCAGGGTCTTTCGGGGATTGCTGTGGAGGATTTAAGGGCTTATCGGGTTTAGGATTCTGTGCCAGTGCTTCGGAGTGCTTGCTTCAGGATCGTAGAGTTTGGGGCTTCGGGGTTCACAGCGTGAGGGCTAAGGACTTCATGCCCGGCCATGTCGAGATCAGGGATGTATCATCTTAGGGAAGCTGGATTCAATGAAGGCTTTGGGACAGGCTCTTACAGTTATAAGGCGTGCACCAGCGATTAAACATGGAAAATGAGTTGGTGGTCTGAATGACCAGTCCATATTCCAAACGTCATCAACCCAAAACTTTAAGTCCCAAACCCCCCGACCTTCAAGCCAGCACAAGCTCGGAGTAGTAGTAGTAGTAGTAGTAGTAGTAGTAGTAGTAGTAGTAGTAGTAGTAGTAGTAGTAGTAGTAGTAGTAGTAGTAGTAGTAGTAGTAGTATAGGTAGTAGTATAGGTGGTAGTAGTAGTAGTAGTAGTAGTAGTAGTAGTAGTAGTAGTAGTAGTAGTAGTAGTAGTAGTAGTGGTAGTGGTGGTGGTGGTGGTAGTAGTAGTGGTAGTGGTGGTGGTGGTGGTAGTAGTAGTGGTGGTGGTGGTAGAAGTAGTAGTCGTAGTCGTAGTCGTAGTGATGGTGGTAATGGTAGTGGTAGTGGTAGTGGTAGTGGTAGTTGTAATAGTAGTCGTAGTAGTAGTAGTAGTAGTAGTAGTTGCTGTTGTTGTAGTTGTAGTTGCAGCAGGAGTAGTAGTAGTCATCGTAGTAGCAGTAAAACCCTCAACTTTTTTACTTATTTAATATCAGCAACTTGGCCCCCTGCCGGAAGGCATCAAGCACGCCTGTTCGGGACGAGATAATCATCTGGCTGGGCTTCCGCTGGGAGCTTCTGAGACAGTTCTCTAATGCTAGAGCCGAATGCGTAGCAAGCCCTGGGACGCCTCTGAACCCGAAAATCTGAAGACCTCTAAAGGGCTTTGGGTTTATAGGGTTTAGGGTCTATAGAATCTCACCAAATAAACACCAATTCCTGCCCTCCTTGAAAATGGATAGACCAGATCTTCGTCGCTTCCGCTCAATCAGGTACTCTTTCCTGGATGCAGCAGTTCTTCAATCGAGCCCCAAAGAACAGCATAGGGCTACGAATGGGTAGTTGTCAAAATTATCCAGAGACACCAACAGTCCTGAAACCCGAAACCAGCAAATCCTAAAACTCAATCCCGAAGCCTAAAACTGTGAAGTCCTGAAACCCTAAATCATATCACTGACTATCCTACAACCCTAAACCCTAACATCCTGAAGATCTCACTCTTCGCCCTGAATCCTAAAGCCACCCGGCCACCCAAAACCCCAACGATCAACTCCCAAGGCCCTCCAAGCTTTATAAGAGGAAATCCAACAAGAAAACAACCCTACACACCCTCAAAGGAAGAACAAAAAGAACCCTAAACCCCCAAAACCCACAAAGAAACTCCATAACAAGAAACCTAGACCCTTAAAGATAAACCCTAAAAGCCTAAACCCTAAAGCTAAACCCTGAACCCCTTAAAGGAAAATTACCGAGCAGAAGAGGCCTCCCAGGCCCCGCAGCTGGCTCAGAGCTTCCCTGAGGTTACCGGAGTGGACCTCCGAGGCCAAAGTTGCTTTGTACTTGGAGGATCATGGGACTTAGTAAGTAAGGTTATCAGTACTTTAATTGGGGTTATATGTATAGTTACCCTAATTATAACCCTAGTTACTAAAAGGTGCTTTGTAGGCTTACCCTAAGGCCCCAAAGTAGTTGCTTCTTGGGGTTCATATATAGAATCCTATAAGGTAATCCCCGAAAGGAACTACTCTGGGGTCTATGGGGTATGCCTAGGGGTTACCTTAGAGTTTAGGGTTTAGGGTGTAGTATATATAGGGGATTAGGATAAGGTGCCCTTTAAAGGGTTTCTTAAAGGGCTCTATACGGGATCCATTGTAGGGTTATTCTAGGGTTTAAGGTTGAGGGTTGGTAGGGTTTAGGCTTGAGGGGTTATCTTCGGCTATACGGGATCTGATGTAGGGTTATTCTAGGGTTTAAGGTTGAGGGTTTGTAGGGTTTAGTCTTGAGGGGTTATCTTCGGGGTGTATAGTATACAAGACGCCTACAAGGGGTTACCATAAGACATTGCGGTTATCATAAGCTTGGGGGGCTATGATACGAGATTACTATAAGAGGTTACTACCACGAATTACTACTATGACGGTTACTACTGTGGATTGCCAGAAGGGGTTTGGGTGTTTGGGTGTTTTTCAGCAGCCACCGCAATGTCGGAGATGCTCGGCCTTGGAAGCTCATGGTACCGTTGCTCCTAAGGAGATATCCTCTTCCTGGCAGATCATATGCCTTCAAGTAGATTCCTGTCCTGGGCGATATAGCCGTCTGGTAGACGGATACATATATACATTTACATATATATATATATATATATATACACATATATATATATATATATATATATATATATATAACATGCGTCTATATGTATATATATATATGTATATACATATATATATATATATATGGGAGAGACAGCGAACTCTTACAGGGGCTTCTGGCCAAAATGCTAAGATATTCCGACACACCGAACCTCTGCTCTGTGCCCACCAAGCATTTTTAGCACGGAATACCCCAACTATGAGGCATGCGCGACGAGCGCTCTTACGATACGTGACTGATCCCGATAGTTGAAACACGAGAACCTTATGAAGGCCGCTTTCCCTCTGGAAGTCCGGCCGCCCCAAGACCAAGGACAACAACCCAAAACCCCCGACTGAAGCCTCTCAAGCTTATGCGGGTTTGGGCCAGGACTGAGCTTTAAGCAATTGAACCTGTGTACATGTCGATGATTCGGTCCCTGCACACACACATGCAGAGATTTGAATCAGAGAGGGAGCATGCCACGGGATGCCACCAGCACGCTGAGATCTTGCCAGGAATGTTCCCAACCAGCTGAATCGGAACGACGCAGCAAACCTGGTAGAAAACAGCGAAAACCCAACAAGCTAAAGCCAAACAGCAGCACTACTCACCGCCCCCAAACCCCCAACTCGAGTCGAAGCAGAAGCCAAGAACCCCAACAGAAATCCGAAAACAAACCTACAAGTGTATGCGCAAACCCGAAACCCCAAAAGCCCGAAACCCTAAAGCAGGGGCCATAATATAATTAGATTAAGGTTTTGGGGTATATTTTACTATAACTATACTAAGGAACCCCAGAATTAGTATGGGTAAGTATTCAAGCCCCTATATAGTACCCATACATATCCCTTACAGTAACCCTTATAGACCCCCTTGAAAGGAACCCTATTTTACAAGAAACCCAAACAGAGGCTCTTGCGAACTGCTCGCAGTCCTTCACTTTCCGGTCCCACGAGTTGACCTGGGGCAGGCTGGCTTTTACCGTTTAATATAGGGGCCTTAATAATTAGAATAGGGTTCCTTGGAAGAGGTCCTAAACGGGTTGCTATAAGGGATCTATAAGGGTACTCTGGTGTAGGCGCCTCCATAATTAGAATAGGGTTTCGGGGTATACTACACTCTTAGAATTATCATAAGGAACCCCCCGCCCCCACCCTAAGTAGTAAAGGTAATTGTTAGGGCCCCGATATTGGGGCTAAAGGTCTCCGGAGGTTTGGGGCTTAGGGGAATTGGGGCTTAGGGGCGTTAGGGCTTTGGATTTGGGGGGCTTTGGGTTCGTGGGCTTCGGGGTCTTTAGGAGGTTTCGGTTTGGGGAAGCCAAAAAATGTTGGGATTTGGGGGTTCGGAGGTCAAGGTCTGGGAATTGGGTATCCATAGACAAGTCCAGACAATGAAAGAGCTTTGGAAAACACATCCATCGGCATATCGTCGGACTCCGACCCCAAACCCAAAAAAACCCAACCACACTTCGACCTCCTTGACTGGACTATGTATGTAATATGTGTATACATATATATATATATAATATCAAAACATACACATATATATAATATTACACGTAATATACTGTTTTAAACTATGTTTGCTACGTTACTGTTCTGAGAGGAGGCGAGTTGAGCCGAGACTTGGAGATGAAGTGTCGAGGCTCAGGGCTTCGAGTCTCAGAAGGAGGTCCACTTCTAGTCCAGTCGAAGGAACAGAAAACGGCCCCAATCAACATACTATAGCTAGTATACCATAGTATATCAGAAACCATAAAAGAACGAAGGATCATCGATTGAACCATCTTACGCCGTAGGCAACTCCGGACACTGAAACGACGCGAACCGTCTGCCTCGCGCAGTGCGCTCAAGGCCGTCTCAACGCGGGTCCTTGCTGGGCGTGTGCAATCTCAGGGGTCCCAGCACTGGAATCTCATGTTGTAGGGATTATGAGGTGAAGCTTGTAGCTACTACGGAGGACAACACAGACCGCAGCTCCGATCAAGGCCAAGATTAGAACCACAGCCAACAACCCACCTCCACTTGCACCACCCACACCCAGCCCCACCCCGCCACCAGAGCAGCAGCAGCAGCAGCAGTATCTCATCAACCGCACCACAGCAGCATCAGAAACCATCGAAATGCCAAGCGCAACTGCAGCCGCCACAAAGGTTGGCAGAAACAAACCTGCGAACAATTCTCATAAACAGTTGACCCCAGCTATAAGCCGCCAGGGACACCCGGAGCACTGTGCAAAACACATGCAAAATCCTGATACCTACAACTTGAAATCCCAAACCCTACATTCCCAAACCCGCTGCCAACCTGCATGACGAGACTCTTGAAGTAACCCTAGAGAGCCCTTTTGTAATGAGCTCCGTAACACCCTGCAACCATCCTACTGACATCTCAAGAAAACATGTTAAAACTACGCAGCAGCCCGCCTGAACCCTAATAGATTCCTCCGAGGAACACTTTCAAGGAGCCCTTCCAATCTACTGGAGCTCAAACCCTAAATGCTAAGCCCAAAACCTATAGATCCCTTATTATAGGATGCTTGCTTGTGGATCCCTTTATGTAAGGGAACCCCTATAGATCCCTGTAAGGGAACCCTTCAGTTCCCTTTGAGGGAAGCCTATAAATCCCCTATAGAACACCTCAGTACCCAAAAGCCGAGGCCCAGACTTTACCGCATCGATCTCTGCCAGGCCTTTGAGGCTGGCGCGCTTCTTGTCATCAGCGTCCTTCGGAGCTTATGGGAAAGGATTTATGGGTAATGCAGGATTTATATCATCAACCGTTGGACCCCTCATTCAAGACTTCTTGGGAGGGGTGCTTTATGGGGTCTGACATTGGTCCTTTAAGGGGCTTGGGTCTCAGGGGCGAATTTCTTTCATGGTTCCTTCAAGCGTTTTGGGTTTTAGGTCTCAAGGGCTGTCTTTTGAGGGGTGCTCTAAGGGCTCTTATATCTTTCCGAAGGGATTTGTTGAGGGTGCTTTAAGGGTTCTTATACGGTTCCTCTAAAGGTTTTGGGGTTTAGGTCCCAAGTCTTTTTGTTTAAGGGTGCTTTATCTTTAAGGGCTTTTGGGTTCAGGTTACATTAGTGTTTAGGGGCTTTCAAGATTCCGATAAGGGTTCGGGGGCTCTTTAGGAATTACTTTGTTGCAACCAGGCTGAGGTGAAAGGCTCCTCGACGGTTTCCTGTAAGGCTTCCAGTAACCATGCTTTCAGGTCATTTTCCGGTTGTAATGCGGGCTGCGATTAAGGGCTATTCTAATCAGTGGTTGAGATAATCAGAGGCCCCTTAAAGGGCTCCGATACAGGCGAAGGGTGTCTTTGAGGGTTCCAATACGGATTCCGGCCCGGGTTCCTTGACAGTTCGAATAATAATAATAATGATAATGATAATGATAATAATAATAATGATAATAATGATAATAATGATAATAATGATAATAATGATAATAACAATAACAATAATCAGAATCATAATCATAATAATAGTAATAGTAATAGTAATAGTAATAGTAATAGTAATAGTAATAGTAATAGTAATAGTAATAGTAATAGTAATAGTAATAGTAATAGTAATAGTAACAGAAAAAATAATAAGGGTTCGGGAACTATACGGGTTCAAACAGGGTTCTAGGGCCATCGGCAGCTTGGGACTGCTTCCCTCTGCGACAGAGTGTAAGGGGCCCTTGCTGTCCCTCGTCGCCCCCCGAAGAGACGAGAGCAAGGTCAACACTCACCGAAATTCCACAGACAAGCTGTGGTCAAAACACTATGGCCAATATGGGAAGCTGCTGGAGGATGCACCTCATGCCGGAGTTGCATATTTTGTCGGGATGAGTCGTGCTACCTGGTTCTAGTGGTGTTCCTTCGGAGTTTTGATACAGGCTCCAGGGCCATTCAGGACAAGACGAAGCTGCAAGAGGTCCAAAGGATATGCGAAAAACCTAACCAAACTTGGTAATGTCATAACCCTGAAATCCTTAACAGCCCTAAAGCCCGCACAACCCCAGAACCCTAAAGCAAGAACAACCTCTGCACCCCCAACCCCTCCGAACCCCAAAATCCCATGAACCCATTCCCATGAACTCTGGAGCCTCCGAAACCGGGAAGATAACACATCAAGCCCTAAATTCCTTGAACCCCTTACACCCTGTAAAGCCTTGCAAAACCCTATTCTAATTGTAGAGCCCAGAAAAGCAAATCCCTAAAGCCCCATCCACTAAACCCCCACACAGAACCCCATTACTGAACCCCTGAAGGGCAACAGCGTACCTAAAACCTCATATCCTAACCCCTCACATCCTGAACCCCTAAACCCCCTAAACCCTATGATACCCTTATAGTATCCTTAGGGATCCCTTTAAAGGAACCCCTATAGATCCCTTTAAGGGAACCCCCAAAAAATCCCTGGGAGGTCGGATCCTTGAGCCCCTCGAGCACCTCGGCCATGCGCGCATGGCCGCCCAGGGCCTTCGGCAGCAGCTTCCATGCTTGAAGGCTTTGGGTTTAGGGTTTAGGGTTTTAGAGTTTAGGGTTTGGGTTTAGAGTCCAGGGTTAAGGTTTTAGAGTTTAGGGTTTGGGTTTGAGAGTTTAGGGCTTAGGGTTTTGAGTTTAGGGTTTGGGCTTTGGAGTTTAGGGCTTAGGGTTTCTTGAACGCCTTTTTCCGCCTAGCAGTTAAGGTCAGCAAGGGTTTAGGGTTTAGGTTTTACAGGTTAGGGCTTAGGGTTTTTGGGGCATCTTCGCGTTTCTTGAAGGGCCTGGTGTAGAGTGTGCAAGGAAGGGCTGTTATAACGTTGAGATCTTTACGTTTATGTAGCGTATTGACGCCTGACTGAAATCAGGAGGAAGGGAAATTGAAACAGAAGGGTCCGCATCAATTTGGAAGCGGGGAATCTGTAAACAACATCGGGGCGGGGCCTGCATGATAGTTATCTCACCTTGGGTTAGTAGGGAATGGAGGAATGGGGTACAAATACAACTACTATTACTACCAGTCTTCCATTCCCTACTAACCAAAGGTAAGTTATTGGACCGAAGGCCTCCAACACTGAATGTTGAGACTGTCTTGTTTCTTCCACAAGCTCGGCGGCATGAGCCTGAGTCCCAAAGAGCCAAACCCTAAACCCTAAACCCTAAACCCTAAGTCCTAAACCCTAAACCCTGAACCCGAAACCCTAAGCGCCAGAACCAAGATGAACTTCAGCTCGCCTCTTGTCTCATCTTCTCCATTCCCCTGCTTGAAGCGGAGAGCTGCGCGACCTGCTTCGCGACGCGGAGTTCTGGACTCCAGGTACTCTTTATACTGTTTTCAGTTTAACAGGCGATCTATATATATATATATATATATATGTATATATAGACACTCCATATATATATATATATATACACTCTATATATATATATATATATATATATACTCTCTCTCTCTCTCTCTCTCTCTCTCTCTCTCTCTCTCTAGAAATATATATATATATATATATATATGTGTGCACACACACATAAGCTTAGAGTCTTTGGATTCAGGGCTTAGGGTTGTGTTGCTCAGGGTAAGTTTGGAGTCTTCGGTTGCCAGGGCCTCGAGGACTCAAGGGTTTGGAGCTTCGGATCAACTTTGTCAAAGAGGCTTACAACTGTACAGGAGCATTGTCATACTGAATCAGACGCTATGAATTCCGGAGTCACTAGACTCAACTTCTATGCCCAAAACTGACAATGACTTGTTGTCAGGATTTGGGCTTTGCCGTTCTGCAAACCGAGTAAGCCCCGAAAGCCCTGAAACCTTAGGCGTGCAACCCAAAGGCCCGAAAACCGGAACGGTAGGTAAGTCCCGAGGAAGCTACCCCGACCAATGACCCCGAAAGAAATCCTCAAAGGAAACGATTCGGGCTTCCAGCTGAAGGGTGCGGGGGCCTGCGGGTTCAGGGTTGGGATCTTCAAGCTCTAGAGGTTTGCTCGAAAGAAAAAACCTGCACACACAGGAGCCCACATAGTTCGACCGATATCTACATCTGTGTGACATAACTTAAATATTATTCACTGAAGCTCCCGCAAAAGCCTGCCTGCTCTGTTTAGTGGGGTTCTCCTCTAGAACCTCTCGGACACTGTGAGGGATGTTGTTTGCCTCAGAATCCTTCAAACGGCAAAAAAACATGGATAGCGCAGAAGGCCGTGTCTTAATCCATAGAATGTTGGAGTGCCTGTCAAAGGGATCCTTTTTAAACAAGCTTTGAAGACGGTTTGGGGTGAGCTTCAAATCCGTAGCTGCTGTAGGTCTAGGTTCTAGATTCCGCAACCCCATGATAGAAAAAGGGCAACGCTTCCCCCATTGTCCAACACACCGGGCATAAAGGGGTACTGCTGCGGCACCTTGTAATCGCTGCCCTTTCGAGGTTTGCCAAAAGCTGGAATGCGTCGCTTGAGGCTCCGGCCAACTGGTTGCTTGCCAGCTCAATAGCTTCGGAGGTATCTTGGCAGAGAAGCTGACCTGGTGTGGCTTGTATGCGGGAGAGTCGGAGGTTGAAGTTCGAAAGGGCGCTCTGGAGGCTGAGCTTGGAATCGTTGGATGCCGGGTTTTGCCCTGGGTGGAACGGTTCTGGTGCAGGGGCTAGGTGTTTCTCAAGCCATGACATGCAAGGACGGCAGTCTCTGAACCCTGATTCCCCCGCCGCCCCCCCCCTCTTTACGCGGACTAGGTTCCTGAATCGTTGCAGCAGCCTTTTGGTCTGATCGCACTTGGACGAAACATGGAGCATCATGGAGCATAAAGTCATGGCATACTAGTTTTTGAGTCTGGTATACGTCATGAACACCATTTAGCAATATAGGAGCGCCGATAATTCGAAGAGAGTTTTGCTTTGGAGGTGTTTGTTCTTTGGAAGTCGAAAACTGTAGACAGCTATAAACGGCCTCCTATCCTCTGGAATGGACTTACAAATTTTCCGGGGTTCTCCGAAAGATTTCAGGGTCAAAAGCACGCAATCATCTGGCACTTGGGGTTGAGGCTTGTATTTTGGGAAGTATATGGCTGGTCGGTTCCTAGACCTCAGAGTCGGGATGAAACACAATACTTAGATCAAAGGGGAAAAGGAGGGACCCTTAATGGGGACCCCCAGCCCTATAATGGTCTAGATAATGGGTATATAACAGCTATATTACGGGTATATACCTAGGGGTCCTTATCAAGGGTCCCTCCTTTAACCCTTGGATTAGACGGCCATGACGCTCCATGTTGTAAGGCGTGGGACTTCTGGTCAAGCATGGATCCGACGCCCTCGACACTGCTGGGCACTACTCAGAGTCGCCACCTGCCTGCATCCACAAACTTGTAATGGAATATTGCTTGTCATATTACTACTGTACATATTATGACAAAAAATGTAGCATACAATATGAAATCATGGAATGATATGATAGTTCAGAACAGCATGACGAAAACCCCGAAACCCTAGAAGCCGTGTTGACGCAAAACTGCTGAACAACGCCCTCGTGTAAGGTCGCGTCATGCAATCCTTGATGTTGAATGGGGTTGATTGAACCAGGTTCCTTGTCTAAGTTCCACAAGCACTGCGTCACTCTAACTGGAGTATGCTCTGGAAAACTAGCCGAAGCGACCCCCTTAGTGAGAAAACCTGCTTCAGAATCTCTCTACCGCGAGGCCCGGACAGCTCATGCCAAGAGATGACCTGAGCGTAGGCTTTGTTCATGTTGCTGTCTGTAAGGATAACAGATTTGTAAGTGGCTATAGGAGCTGGGTACAGTTCGGATTTTGGGCTCTACGTTGGCATGAAGAAAACCGTGCAATTGGGTGCCACTTGAGCTTATAGGGCTTCGGGCTCGGAGCAAGGAGCTGATAACAAGCCGAAAACCCTATAGCCTGAACCCGAATTGGCACGAGGATCCTAAACCCCAGACTCTACTAGACCCTAAACTCTAAATACTAAACCCCGCGAATTGCACATAAATCTACATAAACCAGGTAACCCCGAAGCCCTAAACCCCAAATCCGAAAGCGTAAACCGAGGCGGAGGGTAGGGATCTGGTGTCGAGGGCTCAACCTACCTGGACCCCCAAAGTATGTAGAATAACAGCCTTTTATAGGTTTTGGGCAATTATTTTACCTACTCTTGGGGGTCTAGGTAGTTTTTAGGGGTTGCTCTAAGGCGTACTGTATACCCCCTTTAGAAGCATGATAAACATACTCTTGTTTAATATTCTCTTACATGAACAAAAATAAAAAGAGTTCCTAAGGAGACTATAGTACTGTAGTGTATGGCATGCAACAAAGGATTAAACAACAGGATCTATAAGCGATAAGGACTATAGGGGCCTACTGTCAGGGGTGCAAGGTGTGAGAACACAGGTCAGAAGTTTTCGTGTTTCAGCGTTGATTGGTTCAAGACTTTTGTAGGCAGGGCTCACAGATGGAGTCGCTAGGGCTCAAGGAGGCCACTTAACACTTAAAGCCCGAGGACTTCAGCAATCCTGGGCTGCTTATGGCTCACCACAGTGTAGAGATCTTGAACTATCTACAAGGGTGGTATTGATGAATGTGCCACCGTAGCTAGTGGCGAGATTGTTCCAACCCCCCCTGAGGGAACGAGTTGTAAGTCGTCGTCTGCCCACGAAGAACATTCACGGGAAAAAAAGCAGGGCAGCCACTGAACTGCAGGCGTCGGCAATCGAGCAGACTTTGAAGAAACAGTACAAGCCCTTGACTAGA